>OY728156.1:923652581-924277581 GCA_963277665.1 Viscum album
TTGTTGTTCTAAACCAACTATCAAAGAGTCATGAACAACCACTTGAACCTTGATATTATCTGTAATGAATCATGTACGAGATGACCGATCGATGTGTAAGTTCAGGTAATAATTATAAAGGTATCCATTAGATTTTATATGATCCTTACTTTTGAGTTAATTATGGGTTATTATATGATATGATGGGAAATGAAAGGCGTGAGATAAACATGATGTTAAAATATGTTGTGATTATTTTTGAAGATTTTATCTCGTTTTGGGGAATGTTTTAAGAATTATATAGTTTTAAGAAAAGGTACAACACCCAGACCGTGTGACAACCCGTCGTGTCGGACAAAGCTGTGGGAATCGAATCCACAACCAAAGTGCAACTAGTATTTATCGCCTACCACTGGATTATGTGAAGTCCCTGGTTAGTTTG
The DNA here is from genome assembly GCA_963277665.1 of Viscum album. Lineage (NCBI taxonomy): Eukaryota > Viridiplantae > Streptophyta > Magnoliopsida > Santalales > Viscaceae > Viscum > Viscum album. The sequence goes on from OY728156.1 coordinate 923,653,003, forward strand.
ACTGATTCTTTTTAGTTAGATGATTTTATGAATTAATAGTATGTTGATTTTTGGTTATCTATGGATATTTATTAACCTATCGTGGAAGATATGTGATTAGGTTAATTACTTTTCAATACGATACTTTAGGAGCAACTGATGTTGTTTGGAGATAAATGTTACGATTTAACTTCGAAGAATATGTGACTAAATCCTTCAAATATGTGAGTTTCAATCTTAGATTGATTTATTTTGAATAATTTTATGGAAAAATTGTTTATCGAATGGTCCTCATTGAACATTGGGTTTTGTTGGACAAATTTTGGAGATTAAGAATAGATTTTCTTTTTATAAATGGTTATCCATTTCTGGATTATCTGATCTTGTACTAACCTTTTTGGTTTTGTTTTTGAATTTTGTCTAAAGACATGGGAAATATATAGTTCTCTTTTGTGGATTAGGTGATTTTCTAGAAGTTGATTATAGTACTCTTAATGTGAACAAGCCTTCCTAAATACTCGTCTTTTGGAGAAAATATGAGTTCGTGTAAGAAATGTAGTAAAATTTGAAAGTCAATATGATAAGGGATTATGTTTCCTTATGAATAAATTCCTAAATAAAAAGTAACTTAAAACAAAAATGTTGTCTATTAACTTTTCCTACTGGGGAATCGAATACTGTATAACCCATCACAAGTTTGTGATTTTCTTATGGTTATCTTTCTCGTAGACATGTTTACTATCACTATCCATCAGAACATGACCCTTTGTTTTCTCTTCCATATCCATATTTTCCTACTTGGAATCATAGTATGGGATAACTCGGGTGACCTCTGTACTTCTCTCCCTTTATTTTAAAGTGATTGTTTTACAGACTCTTGTTCCGATGTGGGACTTTCAAGGATGTCTCCGAGCCCAATTTTAAAATTGAAAGGACGCAATTCCCAAAAGGGGGGAAGGATGTTACACCCCAGGTAAATAAAGAATATGAAATTTTTATATTTATCCATATTTTTGAATGAAATATTAATATTACTTTACAGGGTTTCTATGTTCGATAGTGTACCCAATTAACAACAAAGAGTTTCATTGAAATCTTACGTTGCACACTAGTAATAAAATAATAATATTTTAAATGGTAGTTAACACATAGTCGTTGTATTGGCGGGAAAGGATAGAAATAACTAAATACGATTATATATGTTTTTTAAATGTTTTTACTTTTATCTAATAAAAGATAAAGGCTTAAAATACGGAATGAATTCAATTTTAGGCATATATGCCCTAATTTTCACTAAAGGTTCACTTATAGCCTTTTGATGGTGAACCGTCATTAAATATAGTTTTGTTCACTCTTATACATTCTATTGGACCAAATAAAACTTTTCATTAGAATTGGGACATCAAAATTTACTTTGAGTAAATTTTTGGTATCTTTCCGATAAAGTTCATTTTTTAATGAATAGTGTAAAATGTTGTATTTTAATTCAAAACCACATTTTAATCTATTTTATTTATATGATTAGATTATCTTTTGAATTGTTTTTAAAGTGAAATTAGAAAATATTTTTACCATTAAATCCAATAGTGGACGTTGGAATTAATTTCACTTTGAAATCGGACTTAAACTAGTGTCGATCTTTTGATACTTATTGTTTCATAAAAACACGCTATTTGCTCTGACAGCGGGAATTAATTATTAAATAAATTAATTCAACTTATATTTTTTGAATGTTGTAAAATGGACTTCATTTTTGAATTTGGAATATCAAATATATCTTAGGGTGAAGTATTGGTATTTTTCTGAAAAACGTCAATTTTTTATGAATAGTGAAACCACTAAGTGGTACTTATAAAACTAATTTTTCATTTAAATGAAATTTTACCACCTCTGTGTTTTGAATTTCAAAAATCCGACATACATGGTTGTCATTAAGAAGTAAAATTTGGTTCATTGAGATTAAAATAATTTTTTGGTGAATAGTAACTTATTAAGTTTTTAATCGCGATTAGAGGTAATTTGTGTAATTTAAGGTAAAAATAATGATGTAATAATATTAAATGATCTTGACACATGTAATACCCTTATTGGATGTGTCATGGCCGACCATGAAAATCCATGGTTCAACTTGGGGACCCCATGGAGCCACTTTAGTAGTAAAATGACATTAATACCTTTTTATTTAATGTTAAAATAAAAATGACACAAACATGAGTTGTTTTACTAAAATAATTTTTACATGGGGTTATAATAGCCAGGATATTGACTATAAATATTAATTAGAAAGCTAAGAAGATTTTATAAATCATGATATTTTTTTATAATTTTTAGACATTAAATAAATTAAATTATTTATGACATCATGATGATACAGCGATGACCTCATTATTTAATGATTTAAATAAAATGGAAAGATAATGTAATATCTAAGACCTACACATGTAAAAAACCTATTGGATGGGTTTATTTCGAACCCTTATCACCTTATCCTCGAAACACATCAATGTGGGACCATTAATATACGAAACACATTCTAAAATAATGTAATATTTCCTTACATTCCAAGAGTGCCCCTCCTCTCCTCTTATAAAAGGCCCCCACCTCTACCACATTACCCACACTTACAAAGCCTTTGGCTCAGACAACCCCTGCCCATTTTGTCTCTCCAAATCCCTCTATTACTCCTTGAAGCCTCAATTTGGGCAGAAGTCTTCCCAAGGAATCCTTTGAGATCAAATCAAAGGGAGTTACCCGATTTTAAGGTAATGTCTTCACTTTAATCCTTTTGCTTTATTTTGCTTCTCCAACCCCTAAACTATTTTTATTCATTTTTTTGTAACAACTACAGTATCATCAATATACTAGGATGATGTTATAAGAAGTATTCGAGCTACACGTACACACACCTACATCTAATGGTTAAAGAACATACTGTTTCCGTGGATGGAGAATTTCGGCCTCCCGAAATGATGATTGTTCAACATTCTTTTAATACCTTCAAAGGTGGCCATTAAGATGAAACTATATTTATATATGATATATAATATGTTTATGTTTTCCTTAGGCTTCTGTATTTTTATTTTGGACATACCATTATGGTTTTCATTATGGGTAAACGCGATATCTTCATTTAAGGAAGTGCGGACTACCGCCCCCTCAAAGTGATGTGATTCGTTAATGCCATATGTGGGACGTATAAAAGGATGGATTTAAAGTTATTATATATGATTTTATACTGGAATTATAATATATCTCTATATCATTATAATTTCATTCCATTAAAGAATGAGATAGAAATGAAAGTAGCATTCATGCGTACGTACGGCTTACCGTATCCATGAACGGTGCATTTCATTTCTTATCCCCAAATGTAATGTACTATTATAAGTACGTGTATATAATGGATATATATGATTAATGAAACATATAAATGATGAATATAATTCTGTAAATAAAATATACATACCTCTCATTTAGTTTTAATTCCATTAATATGACAAAGAAATGAAAGTAGCGTTCATGCGTACGTACGGCTTACCGTCTCCATGAACGGTGCATTTCATTTCTTACCTCTAAATGATTATGTAATATTATAAATAAATGTATATGCTGGATAGATATGATATATATGGTATCCAAATCAGGAATGTCATTCTGGATATAATGAACCTTTGACCACACGAACAACATGTAATTGTAATAAGTGCACTTTCGAGTTAAGAACCAAATATCGAAAAAACAAACATTATTAAAATAAATGATTACATAATGTTTATGACATAGTAATAAGTGATATAAAAGGAATAATGAAGTTGAAAAATGTTCTTAAGGAAGTATAAATTAACTCAAGTTTATTATTCATGAGATTAAAGAACGATCGAGTTAAGTTGGACTTGAGGTAAGGGATCATACTTCTCTCTTTCTTTTTATGTACGCTCTTTTATGTCATTCCTTTTAAAGCTCGTCTTGCTTGTTATTGGAATGTTCTTTTATATTACTCTTAGTGTAATTTATATTTTTCATATGATGAGAGACCATATTCTCTCTCATCAATCCATTTTGGATGTTTTGGGTGGCGCCGTTAGGCTGCCAAATTTTCATAAAAGATCTATCCTCTCTCTTTATTTTTAAGTACCCTCTTTTTTGTCACTTCTTTTAAGATCATATTTGTTATGTTGGGGGATGTTCGTTTATATTACTCTTTCTGTAAACTTTATTTTAATATGATGATAGACCCTACTTTCTCTCAGCAATCGATTTTGGAAGTTTTAAGTGGCGCCGTTAGGCTGCCGAGTTTTCATAAGCAATTTTTCATCTCACTTTTATTTCCGTGAGATTTATGCTACATTTTCCACAATTTCCTTTGAGTGGTGCATTTACTTCCCATTATTCTACTCTTTGTGTAATATACATTCGTTTATGAGTATTTACATCAATGATGTATTGTCTTTCATTCATGGGGTGTATGTTTCGAAAGATACCCAAGTCGGTAAGGGAAGCATTCACCCACCTCTTTTTAAAAGACTTCTTTTGTTGGGTCTTTTAATTCACATATTGTTATATTGGGATATGTTCTAATATATCTTTATTTGTGTAAATTTTATGTCCAAGTGATGAGATACCCTTCTTTTTATCTCTCATCAACTCTCTTTCTGAATTTTGAAGTGACGTCGTTAGGCTGTCAAATTTTGGCAAGGGAACTTCTTAAACCAAATTTGATTCTTTGGGATAAACTTGTACTCCTTGAATATGTTGTTGTATGAATATGTGTGAATTACCTATGATTGTTTTACAATTAATATCCACTTATATTTGGTGTATTAATTTGTCACACATAATTATGCAATTTATTTATCCTTAAACAAAGGATACCGTCTTTGTAAGGGTATTCGTCTCAATCTCCATTCATTGAGGCATATTTTGGTTTATACACAACCTTCTTTTATATGGTGTATAAACCCCCTAGACTTTCATGTTTATTCAAAAGGAATCTTTTCTATGAATTGTTTTACAAAATGACAAAAAGGAATGTTTTTTTTAATGTACGCGGTGACAACGACGTTTTCCACCTCCGTGAGTATTATTTGGTGTCTGGATTCCTGAACGAGCCGGAATGTTTTTTTAAAAATGATATAAATATCATATACTATTTTATGTATTTTGGTATTGAAAATGGTTTTCATAATGGATTTGTAATATGAATATATTTAAGGGATATATTGTGATCAATGTGTGGGAATTTTTTCTTTCCATTATATTTTCATTATGTCTTAAGATTTTTATAATGGTACTTGGAAATTTTACGGGGGTTACGTGATAAACCATATGACGGGTGGTTCCGTGAATACCAGGACGGGTGGTTACGTTATAACCTCCAATGCATTGGGTATGGAAGTCTTCCGAATGGCTATTTCATTAAGTATGCGTGGAAGTCAGCCGTATGGCTATTCCATTAAGTATGTGTGGAAGTCGACCGTATGGTTATTCCACTTATGTATGTTTATGTCCCAAGTTACCATTATATGTTATGTGATCTTTATATGGGTTTTATGGTAATCTTTTGGTTACAGAAGGGTATGTAATGAACTTTTATTCAGTGAAGAGTTTTTATTACTTCAAAAAGGTGAAAAGTATTACTTTGATAAAGTATACATGCTTTACTTGTTGTTTTGAAAAACTAACAGTTTTCATTCTTTGTGTATCCCTTACTGAGCTTTTTATTCTCATACCAAGTTTTTGAAATGTTTTTCACATGACTTGACGTGGAATAGGGTCAAGTTTGGGATCAAGGGAAATTCATGCTACCTAAAACATGGAACTAGACATATTTCTTTTTAAGAGTTTTTATTTTATAGAACCTTAGAAGAAGTTTCTACTTTGTAATCTTTTGAGATGTAATAGTTATGTCCAAATTATCTAAAACACTAAACCTGAAAAGATCCTCGATGTGAATTGTTCATTTAATTCAATATTAAGTAAGGTTTAAGGCTAGGGTCTTATAGACATGTATACCAATGGAAGAATTTCACAACAAAGTCCCACCATAGTACAAGATGCATGATCACATCATGTCCTTCAACATCTGAATAGTCCTCTCTTTCTGCCCATCATTCTAAGGGTTAAAAGTTGTGCTATGGCATAACTAAGTTCCAAAAGAACGATGCAATAACCTCTAATATTATGATAAGAACATGTATCTCAATCTAGGATAATGGAACATGGAACCCCATTAATCTTCTTCACCATGGAAATATACCTCTGGACTATATAATCCACTATGCTCGACTCCTTGATCACTAAAATGTTATCCATTTTGGTCAACAAATCCATCAATTCCATAATTACATCACATTTCCACAAAGAACATGGTAATCATGTGATGAAATCCAATGATATTTCATCCCACTTTCACGTGGGGATATTTATGGGCAAAGACTATCCACGGGGAACGTGGAGCTCAACCTTCACCAGCTAGAACACTAGAAATATTTCCACATACTCGACCACTACATCCTTCATCTTGGTCAAATAAAATTGTTCCCTCGTGCCACGATGCATATTGTAAAGTTCCAGGTGTACCACTAGGGATGATCTATGAAGCACATGGGGACTCCATCACTCATCAACTCTATAATAATAATCATCTCATGGAACAACATCTGAATCTATCCATCCTCCAACCATCCCTCTATAGCATCACCCTGGTCAAAGTGACAATGCATTACCTCTACCTCAGAGTTTCACCACTAATACTCCTCCACATTCATCCTCAAGGATGATTACATTGTTATATAAAATATATATTTTTACTTCTATCTATTACTTTATCTTTGTGAAAAGTCACCAAACTCACCCTTACTCACTAATCATCTATGGATTCTAGAACCTCCTCCTTCAATGACTTCCTACTCTATGAATCATCAACTACATTCCCTATTCCTGATGTCTAAGAGTCCTAAAAATATAATCCGAGATAAAACCTGTCCACCTCAATTTTATCAAGTTCATATCATTATTTTCAAAATATGTACCTTATTATACTATGATCTTTGAAGACAACACAGAGATCCTTAATGAGGTAATGTCGCCACAAAAATTGTGTGAACATGGCCTCTAAAAGCGTCAGATCATTGGTGGATTTGTTACCTTATTGAGGATGTGACTTCCCAGAATTATAATAGATTAACCACATTGTTAAACCTACTCACTATAAATCCTTGATGGTAAGAATCATGAAACACCGCTAACATCACCCCTTCCTCTAGAGACCTATGCACTAGAGAACTTACTAACATCACCTTTAAGTTGCTGAATATTTACTGACATGGATCACTAAAAATAAAGGCATGGTCCTTTCGGGATTATATTATCAGCAAAGTTACTAAAATATATAAATTGGGTACAACCCTCCGGAAATAGTCTTTCATAATGATAAAATTGTGACCCTATTCCACTTTCTTGGGTTCTTCCCCAGAAATTACTGCCTGGACCATCAAGGGGTGCACTTCTACACAATACTGAGACACCATATGTTAATGTATATGAACATCCCATGTGCAAAACATGAAATTGGAAAGCTTTACATTGAGAACATCAGATTAGAGAACATCCAAGACTGTTTAATGTTGCTTAGTATTCACCTACTCCACTTTGAGTAGATCAGGATATCATTAATGAATACAACGATGAGCTAGTCTAGGAACTCATGAAAAATGGAGTTCATATTCCCCATGAAAAATTCTAGTAGATTTTTAATAATGAATGGAATAACTATGAATGTGAATATCCCATATATACAACATATTGAAGTCTTCGAGATTTCACCCACCTTTACCCTCATCTAGTTGAAAATATCATAAATACTTGGGAGACTATAGTTGATCTTGACAGTTAAATAATTCAACATCTAGTAGTCTATACACATCCTCATACCACAATATTCTATCTTATCAATAAATAACGGAGCACCGAATAGAGACACACTCAGCTGGATAATTCCCTTCTTCATCAGATCGTCAATCTGGATCCACTACTACCAGAGCTCAAAACAATCTATCCAATAAGGCCCCATGTAAATTAGACTAGAAACTTCTTGTATGTTTATCACTCACTAAACTTCACATCAATGGGTAGACTCATAACCACCATTAGGAAAACATCCATGAACTCTATGATAACTCTCTACACCACCAACATCTATGAATTCCATAATTATACTCACAACTCATCCAACATAGAATGAAAAGGCTCCACCTGACGAATTATCATCATAAAACATTTCTCACCAATGAAATCCACATGTTGTAATCCCAGATATGAAAACACAAATCTTATACAGTTTCAATCAGTTAATTCATTCATATAGTAAAACCTATCGAGGAAAATTACAACACCGCGTGGCTAAATAGAATGTAGAATTAGATACACACTAGACAGATGTGTTGAAGTTATTTTTCTACGACCTCGAAAAACATCAAACATTCTATTCTAGCATTCGAATGTTGTACTCAACACTAGGGCCAAAAAATGTATCCTAATGTCATGTCCCAGACCCTAGGATAGATTGATTCCAACAAAGGATTCTGAAGCTCTAGAATCAAAAAAGGTTAAAACAAATGTATTGAAAAATGATATCGTACCTCGAATGATGGAAATACCTATTAGAACTTCTACCTCAGAAATGTGTAATTGGCCGTCCCTAGATCTCGTTACCCTCTATTTTTGGCCACCTTTCGGACCATGCCCAGGTCGAGGTACCTGTGAAATTACCTGTGATCGGCCTTTGCCTACTCTGTCTCCCATCGATGGAGTAAGATCATACTATCCATACTGCTGAAATGGCTAGGAATAAATGTCTATTGATCTAGGTTCTAAAAATTCCCACTCTGACCATACAGATCTCAAAAATGGAACTGAATATAAATGTCCCTATCAGATCCATATGGGAAAAAACTCAGTCCCTATAAAATGGGGAAAGGATGATGACCAGAAGGTTGGAACTCAAACAGCTGGGGTCATCTCCCCTTCAGATGAGACCATGATGGTCCAAGAACCTGAGATTTGATACTGGAATCCATTCCCTTCAAATAATCCTATGTGATCCCCTCTTGTGGTATACCTCCTCACAAGTGTATCCTTTCCACCACATCACCATTCTTCTTGACATCTAAGTATGTTAGTAGCGTGAAGGGAGTAACAACATATTAGTCGTAGAGACTGGGTGTCACCCCTATGTGTATTTCTCGACAACCCTCATCTGAAAAGTTGTATGGGGAAAAGGGAAGGAGAAAATTACACATGATCCCAAACATCTTCACTGACATACTCCTATGATAGAATTAGAGTAGATCCTACCTATTCTAGACCATCACCATCGATGATTGAAATTATGCCCAGAACTCCCCAAAATAGATCGATAGACCATCGCCCTCATTTCTATCCCCATAATACATCATCCACCATTGATTTGGATATACCCTCATCTGAACAACATTCAATAATACTAGTTATACTATCGGTGCCCAGTTCAAGCTGAAAGTGATCACCAGCTTATCAAGACAACTCTCCATCACTGTATTTGAAACACTACCTTCATACTTTCTCAAAGTAAGACACCAGAAAACATTAAGGGGCTTCTAATATTAAACATCCTCTACCACTGGGTCAACCCTTCCTCGATTTTACAGATTGGCATGGTGGGTCTCTACTTCCAAATCCACTTTTGGATGATGATCGAGTGTCATAGATGAAAAGTTAATGAGTAATTCCTATACCATAGTTGTATGTAATTTATTCAGGATTCATGTTTACTCATTGTTAATTTAAATTCCCCAAAATACACAAAACCAACAAGAACATAAAGGAATCATGATCTATGTATCATTCCATGTGTATGTACCCTGAAATTAGTGTAACCTCACTTGGTCATTCAGTAATCTTAGAGTCATTGCATTGGATCACATGGGGACCTTAAATAATATGTCCTAGCCAGTATTCTCGGTATATTGTCATGCACCAATATCATCTGACATAGTTTCCTAACTGGCCCATGAAATTCTCATTATACATAACTCCAAAATCCTTCCAATCTCTAAACCAACACCTATGATGCCATTCTGTGATGACACCATTCCTCCAATGAATCCCCTTTTGAGCTGGTAATGGCGAAATATAGATAATGACTCTATGTCCTGCCTCTAGTAGGTCCTAGGGTGGTGACCAGCACCAAGGGAATAGAAATATCACAACATGGGAGGTAGAAACCTTTTTATAGTAACAAATACCTGAAGATAATATGTATCAACCTCAGATAAACTCCATGATATATATATATATATATATATATATATATTTGTAGACAAATTACGTCCCACATGCATGTTCAATGTGAAATGACATAATATAAAATATAAATATTCAAATTAAATACCCAAAGAACAAAATAATGAAGCATCACATTAACTGTCTTAACATTTGAGCTATTATGGTCCAACAATGTTTACATTATTTCCATGTAAACCTAATAATATATTTATATACAATGTGTGAGAATAAAAGTATACTCATATGGATTATCCAAATTCACTCATGCATATGTGGGAGAATCCTATTAATCCCCCTACAAGAAAAATCTTTTAAACTCAGTAGAACCTTACAATGTATATTATCTACCCCAATGTCAAAAATTCACACTGACCAAATAACACAGGCCATGTAAATTAGAAAATATTATGCACTAAAATATTGGGGTACCCCTCACCACTCCGAGTGCTTAACTATTTATCTTTAAGTAAGAACTTCCTGATGATACCACACACTTTCACAAGCCCCACAATTGCAACCTTCCCACACACCCCTGGAAACATACCACATCCTAACCGAAAACAACTTGGCCACAACTACATTGTATCTCGATGAAACCAATGAAGGTAGAACACATATTATCCAGAAGACAACAAGGAAGAAAACCTCACCACAGACACCTAGGCCTCACAACCAGACCACAACCTACTTGAAGAATCTAGGGAGAAATATACATAGAATAGGGATATGAGAATATCCAATAACCATACATCCATCAACCAATCGAGATATTAGAAATGTACCCCTATAATAATAAGGGTTTTCAACACCTAGTTTTCCACATAGGTGGCTTGCATGTGTAAATAAAATAGAACAACATGTATATATTTAGGTACCAAACACTCTGCCCAAACGTTGGGTTTTCAAAACAACAACAATTACACACCAAAACATCCATTGCTACCGACTCTGTATGAAATTACCAATATAAATTAAATAACATTGTAAGTTGATAAATGATTTCTAGTTCTCAATAACCGACAACATGAAGCATTCCCCATGACAATTAATTTAACTAGCTATCATTTTTAATTATAAACTCAATTATTTATTAATTCCATTCTTACATAGGAAACTACCAGACACATCACACCACAAGTTGCATCATAACTGAAAATTACATCAAAATATACCTGAAAACACAAGTCTAATGTCTCATATAAGGTAACACCATCCTTCATCAAAATTATCCCCCTTAGAATATCCTCGGTATCAGCGCTGCATGAAAATCACAACATTCAGCAAAAAAATCAAAACTCAACTACTTGCATTCATATTTGAAACTCCCCATTCCTAGAAATTTGTTCACCACAAACACGATAATTATTTAATGTAATGGTAGAATGTACTTCCTCTCCACAAGAAAACCACCAATACACCTTATCATAACCACACTAGGGTGCCCATCTATATAACAACACCACACCCAGTAACATCATCATAACACAACCTGAATCTAAAGACCCTCTAGCCCACCACTACCCAGATGTAATCCCACTATATAGTAAGTTAATCCATTCCAAAATCAGTAAAACACTCAACATGAGGTTCAATTACACTGCACATACAACCCCCACACACACAACCACCCTCCCAGTCACAACACCACAGAAAAATACATACATAAGGCTGAATAGAACAACACACAACACAGAATCACACCAACAACGAAATGATTATTCCGATTTACAAAACACTCATGCCTTAATTCCACATGATAAAATAGGGGTTATCACGGAACTAGTTGAATCCTAGGGAACCCATTTATTTTTCCAATTATACATTGGTAACTAATTTCATAACAATACAATATTTAATAGGGAAAAATGTACTAATAATCTATATAGGTTACCAAATGGAGACAAACAACGAATATTATTTTCAGAAGGAATACAACCCTTAAAAACACGACATGTATCATGGATAACATATATAATAAAAAAACAATAATTATCATATTCTCATCCCATCATTTATTACTTCATATTATCATCATTATTTTTGGGTCTCATAATATTCACACTGTTACATGAGTACACCCACACTACATGATACACAAATAAAAGGGAGGTGAAGGGATCCCTAGTTGAAACATTAAGAGAACAGCGATTCATACTTGCACCAAAATAGAGTGTCATGCAAGAAACATGAAAGACTCTAGAGGGGAAACCAAAACGCCTTCTACAGCACATGCCCATGATTCTTTGGTGTATTACATTTTTAGGTAAACAATTTGAAAAAGGAAACACACATGAATAGAAGGTCTTGTATCAGAAAATCTAGATCATATATCAATAGAATTGAAATGATTTCAAGGGTAGTAAAATCATTCCATGGTTAAGACCCCGCAATTTGTCAATTTCAAAGTCCCAAGAGTGTTATGATATTAATGATAATATTAATATCACCTAAAAATGTTAATAAACTATCAACAAATACATTAAACTCAATTTACCTAAAATATTACATAAGAGGGTGAAATTGGAAAAACTAGAAATGACTCACTGATGGATGAGTCAATGAATTGAGTGACATAAACAAGTCACAAAAAGTGTAACATTGATTCTTGAATCACCAATGAGAGGCACCAACATGACTCAATGAAACGATTCATCATCACGAACCACACATAGTAAGTCGCCAATGAGACTCACTAACGCCACTCACTGCCGCCACACACTGTAACCCATCCTACTGATGCCCAAATTACTCATACCATGGCCTAACAATTACCTAATTTAATGATGCACTAAGACAACAATGTGATCTACTGAATCATCTAATTTATGGAAAAACTGTAATTTTGGAAACTCTCGAAATTCACCACCATTGCCATCTTGTACACACCAAACAATTTATTTTGAGAAATTTATAATCCACTTGAACATGAATATTAAATTTTCACCATGCCCATAGTCATCAATAATTTGTTTTTAGATGTTTGGGGTTATAGAATACCACATCATGGCATCCCCCTTAAGGATTTTTCTGACTGTGAATCAGCTATGTGATTTACCTTATAGAGACCATATGTAATATTCAAGGTTATTTTAATGATGAAATGAAGAAAATAATTTTAATATTCAAGTTGTCTCCATGAAACATTTTTATGTGTGGAATTATATTCATCCATTGTCATTATTGAATCAGATTCAATCCAAAGGACACTCCATCCTTGAAGAAGAATATAGTTAATGTTTGGGATCATATCTCATTATTTGTTAGAAAAATCAACCCCATTCTCAACATATTTATATAAGGACCTATTGAAAACCCACAATAGGTATGGAATACTCCACTAGATCATAATGGGTTTAGTAAACCTAATACTACACAACAAACAATCGCATTTGTCTTTCATTGAATAAGAGGGATCCAAAATATGGAGTTCATGTAAAGATATTTTTATCTACCCAGGTACACAATGAAAACTTAATAATATCTGATTCCAGAAATAATTCTCCCTTTTAACTTTCTATATTGTATAAGATGTATCCATATACCTATGAATTTCATTCTCATCAGATTTAATATGAACAGACTCATCCAAAACTATAGTTCAAATACACCAAACCTGGTAAGATCAACTAAAAATATTGTATAATAAAATAATTGTATCATGTAATTTTTCCAAAAAACAATTCGAAATATTATTTATCATTCAAATAAATTACAACCAAGATATCATAAATAACTAAAAATTTAATTATTTCTATTCAATAATTCAAAAGGGGATTTAATAAGGTTATTTTTAATAACAATTCAGTTTGAAAATAATAAAACGCATCATCCATTTCACACTAAAAAAATAATTTGTGTAAATTAATTTAACATATATCATCCCATTCCGTTAATAATTTTACTCTTCCTTTGTACATCCATTTTACCTCTGTTATGATTGGGTTCAAAAAATATGGAAATACTATTTTATATGAAAGTATTATCAAAATAAATATTTATTAATTCTATACATAAATCACATATATTATTAATTATTAAATTAACATTCTAATTATTGAAATTTTTTTAAAAAATCAAAACAATTATTAACATTCCTTTTCATGTCATAGAAAAAATATCATTTATATATACTAAAATCACAAATAATTATAAAAATAAATATTACATTGTGAACTAGTAATTATAATGAGTCAAAATAAATCAAAATAAATAACATTAATAAGGCCATATATATTTCCAATCATCGATATATTTAATATATTATTTTCCATAATTAGATTTCACGCAACAACCGAAAACCTGATATTTGGTTAATTGTTTTCAGTCAAAGACAATACTTATCGATGTTTTTCTAGTCAGTGTAGTAGTATAATATTTACTATAAATTATATATTATTAAATATGTTATTATATATATATATATATATATATATATATATTTAATGAAGTCATATAATACATTGATTTTCTTTGAAAATAATTGTCAATGGATTAATTGTTATATTTTCACGGGAACAATGAAATATTGAATTATTATTTAAAACAAGTATCTTTTAATTTATGAATTCTAAAAGAATTTCATCTCTGTATAATTGATATATTATAAATGTATAATGATTTAATCCTTTATTTTACAATAATTTAGAAAAATTTTAATTTTTCGAATATTAAACACGCTGAAAACAAATAGATTTTCTTTTTTAATGTCAATAAGACACCGAAACTCAATAAAATTGAATATCAGTTAATAAGTGTGATGGTTGTCTATTAATATTCATGATGCTTCATATTTCTATATGTCATTGATCATTGATGAATTTAATATTTTTTCAATATAAATTGAGAAAAAATCGTTTTGGTAACCATGCCACTTTATTTCAATTATCAATAGTGAAATAATTTTACATTACCCAAAAATATATTGAACACATATTTTTTATTGTCAAGGTGATAAATTATAAAAAATTATATATTAAGTATTTCCTATATATTTTATAATTCATCATGAACCATCAAATTCAAAATAAAATTATATTCTATATCTAAAATACTTAATAGTTTAAATGATACTAAAAAAATTTAATGAAGACAATATTTATAATTTTAATAAATTTAATACCATATAAAACACTAGTATAATTATTATACACATCATTCATATTTTTATATTTAAAATAATATTCATCACACTATATAAAATTAAAATTAAACTCTTTTAAATTTATATTTATATTTTTTCATATACCTATTTTCCTATTAAAAAATAAATATATAATCACATTCTATTTTATTTTAGATTATTATTTATTTTATTTATATATTATTTCATAATAAATATTAATTTTTCATAAACATGTTTTTATTTTTATCCATTTTTTTTGTTAAAAAAATCATATAGCATTGAAGATAATATTTTAGTTTTTTTAATGTAATATTTCTATCATTATGTAGAAAATTGCAATATGTATTTAGAAATATATTAAGAGATGAGGGACCTACTAAAGATATGGTTGAGTTTTTTCCATCAAAAATAAAAAAAGATGATCACTCTATAAAAAGACAACCAAATATTGATACATTGAAGATAGGTTCATTAAAGGTTATTATCGGTATGAAGATCATATATATTTAAAAAAAATTAATAACTAATGTAATCATGAAATTAAAATTAAGAAAATAGGATTTATTTTTGGAGATAAATTAATTATGTCAACACATATTTTTAAACATAAAAAATCATAGTTAGATGAAATCATTAAAAAGTAATAATTTCATGCAATATAATATATTAAATATCATCGGTGATGATTGATGAGTTTGACATGATAATGAAATTAAAACACATAGAAGGGAATACAAAATACAAGATGACTAATCACATTATTCATTATAATTTTAAAATTGTTATAAGTTAATCTGCAAGGACTCTAATAATTCCTAATGTTTATTGATATATTATTAGGTTTTTAAAAAATGTTCTAACATGATTGAAAGTTTTTTTTATTCATTGTTGAATTTTATCAATTAAAATTTGATATTTCCAATGAGAAATGTTATACATGGGACATTTTATCATACACATTATTTTTTTGAAAATAAATAATTTATATATTTAAATTTAAGTAGTATATAAGATATTTATATAATAAATATAATATTTGGTAGAGTAAGGATGATAAAAACTATGTTTATTTTGTTATGTATTATGTTTCCAAATAATAGTTTCATTAAAATAATATTTTTCATATTTTTGGTCATGTGTACCATATATAATTATTTATATAGAAAACATTTCAAGGAACTATACATGAAAAATACATTATTTATTGAACAACTCATAATTTGGAAAAGAAATATATGGGATTTTTATATTCTTACAAGATAACAATAAAAACTCTATGAATAATATGTTTCTAATAAATTCATATGATATTTATTCTATAAGATTAAAAAGTTATAAATACAATAATATTCAATGATATGTATGAAATTTATGTTCATATGATACAATTATTTCAATGAGTATGTGGTATAACAAACTTTCTCTCATTTAGTGTAATTTAAAAAAAATGAGAAACCCATAAATTGTACATGTGAAATATATTTCAAATATTGGAATATGATTTTTTATATTCTATAGTGTAATAAATAATTTTTTTTTGTATTTTAAATTTTTTTCAAAACGAATTATTTTTCAAAAGATTATATTTTGAAAAAAAATTTATCTTATATATAACGTAGAATTTTATAATGTATGAGGAGATATATATGATATATTTTCAACACTTATGAGCTGTGACATATTTATTATCTTATAAAAAATTTAATACTAACAATATTTATATTTCAGAACTATGATTTAATGAATTAATTCTACTGAAGAGTTAATATTAAATGATATTTACAATACTCATTCTTGAAAAAATAGTTTTGATTCATTATGAATCCGTGATTTAAGATATATATTTCTGAATACTATAGTAATAGATAGTGTGGTGACCAAACATTCCTTATTTTTTAAAAAATTTCAAATGTGTAACTAATGTTTGGTGACCAAATAATATATATGTAAAATTAATATTTTCATATTTACTCATTTCAGAAACATTAGAATATTTTTTTTCAATTTGAATAAATAAAGATATTAATGATTGTGATGAGGATGTATATAAATTATAATAAGTGTTATTTTTTCAAATCTATACTAATATTTATACACCTCAATTGTATTTAAGCATGTATGAATGGAATACAAATAAAATCAATGTGCTTTTAAAATTTATTTGAAAGAAAAGTACCTATAATATTGTGGATATGAATGAATATTTTATAGAAATTTTAAAGTATGACTATTTTTTAAAGTGGAAGAATTAATATTGAAAATATAAATTAATTTTATTTTATAAATGGTTCCCAAATTATAATGGATTCTTTGAAAGGATTTTGCATTCAAAATACACTACCTTTTTCATAATAAAATAAGTTCCTTGAATATTTTACAATATTTAACTCAAAATACTTTATTATCTGATTCAAAGTTGATATTAATAATTTATATCTATTTAGTTCTCCCATATAAATTCATTATCATCATTTATAATAAATGATCAATTAGAATCCTGAAAAATTATATATTCATGTATCCAAATTACTCTGTTTGTATCCTTTTTTTATTTTTTCAATGTACATTATTGTAATTTTATTAAATATTTTCACATAGTATTGTTACTTCAATGTAGTCAACTATTTTTTAATGAAAATAAATATTCTATGAATTTATAAATTAATATATTGGTTTATTAATTGTTCCTTTCTAAAAATTTCAATGAAATGATCAAGAAATTTATTAGTTGGTGAAAATAATATAGAATCATATTATATAAATCATCATTGATGAAGAAATTTTTTTATCAAATACATTCATATTTGAAAATAAAATATTAATTATATACTAATCAACTCACCAACATCCCATGTATTATTCTTAAAAATAAACCATGAATCATATATTGAAAAAGATTAATTATTACTTCAACTTGAAAGAGTATCGTTATTATATTCTTATAGAAATTACTCTTATAAAAGAATATGGAAATATAATCATTAAAAAAATCATTATGTTTTCAATCTCGAATATGATAATAAAAATATTAAATTTTAGTTCTATAAGAAAAATACAGTACTTATTTCCTCAAATATTGTGAAATTTTGTATAAAACTTAAAAAAACATTTTCATAAACAATATTACATACAAAAATTTTTTAATACAGTGGATTTTATCTATTGTAAAATAGGTTACAAGTTTCACATTTGACACTAATGTATAATACACATGAATTAGATACATCATATACACGTACCACATATTATTTTTAATTTTTTTAAATTTATAACATCAGGTTAGAAATAATATGTTTTCAATTATCCCGATCTTGAAATTTTATTCTATATGAACATAAATATATTGTATATTAATAAATCTTATTATGTCTAAAAATGTTTCTCGTTATATGGAAAAATTATGTCCCACATCAATTGGAAACATATCATGTTTCAAATACATATGATTTCTTCTACAAAATATATTAGCATAAATCCCTTGGATAAATTTCATGTTATTATCTAGATAATATATTAAATTTTGATATTCCTATATCCAATATGATATATAATAGAATAAATATAAAAAACATGACTTAGTTTTAAGAAAATATAATATGTGTCAAATAATTATTAATTAAATATTTTATAAAATAATAATTATATTATAAATTCTCTATTACATTTATAATATGATTTTATGGATGAATTATTTTTAGTGATTCATTATTATCCGTTTCTCTATATCAAATAATGAAAAAATAACATACATATAAATATATGTTTAGAAATTTTCTTCATTTATTATTCAATAATCATCAATTAATCACTAAACTACATTAAATTATCCAATGGCTAGGTCTAAAACATATAGAAATATCATGATAACATAAAAATTATTAAAGTAATTATCTATATATTAAAAAATATTGAAAAATTAATATACATAATGCAAGTACTCATGAAATAAATTTCAAGTATCCTAATTTTTTTTCAGTTCAACATCACGTATTTCTTCACAAAATTCACCCTATATATTTTTTTACAGCTAAATATTTCAAGGAATGATTCACATGATATCATACCACTATCAAATTTTATAATAATACCCATCAATATTATTTTGTAAAAATGATATAAAATATCATAACGAGATTATTATACATTTTAATTAAAAATTTCAGAAATAATTTCCTCATTTTATTAACACAGAAGGTCAACAAAAAAATTATCATGTTTTATTTCATTATATAGATTGAATCTATGTGAGATATTAAAGAATAAACCTCATCATCCATATCTATTTTTGATGGTTATAACTAAATTATCAATTTAGAAGGTCATTAATATTTTTAAATTTACCCCATAACATTTTTATTACAACTTTAATATGATAGATTCCTTACTTATTAATAAAAAAATCTATCTTTAATTATGATCTTCAATATACCCTTTTAATTTTTTTATTATTATTAATTCCCCATGAAATTATTTATGATTCAACTCCTTAATTCTTCTCTTTATGAGAAAAAGTTAAATACGAAAAAATGATGGATTTTCTATCTCATCTCATTTATTATATTATACATCAATATTACAGAACAACTTCTTCATTCACATTCTAATCGATCTCTATCCTAATAAAAAATTATACATAATAATAGAACAACACATATTCATATAAATTTTACATTATTTAGTAAAATATATTTCCATGTGTTATAACACTTTATATAAATAAATAATAAGCAACTCAGACTGCAAAGAAATCCATTGTTGTGGCATACATGTGATACCAATTAAGATTTATAACATTAAGTGATTCACTTAGCATTTCACTACAAGTTTCATTCATTATATTTCAAATAGAATAAATCATATTTTTGATATTATTATATCCATTGTGTCTCCCATTTTTGGGAATCACTCAGGAATTCAATATGGGTGATTATCTCTCACAAAAAAAAATATGATGGATTCATCTCTATTATTAAATATAGTATTACAAAAAACATCATTTTGGAAAAAAACTATTTATTTATATAAATTTCCAAGGATTTATAAGAAATGAAGAAATATATATTGTAATAAAGAAAAATTTTAAATTACACATTTATTGGGAAAATAATATTTCAGAAATGATTCTCAACTACAACAATATATTCTTCACGGCAACAATATTGGAATGATTCCTCTGGATTTATTGTGAGATCATTCTATAAATAGTTTCCATAGGTAGAATATAATTTATTAGTTTTTTAGAATTCCATTTATTAAAATTATATCAATTATTTTAGTCAATATATCACCTTTATCAAATAGAACATTGTAATTTTTAATCATTTATTCATATCTATGTTAACTAGTCTTGTGGTTTTGTAAGAGTGTATGGAATAGTAACTCACATAATTGTTATCTACAAAAAAAAAGTTGGGTACGAATTTTTGATTAAAAGACAATGAAATTATCCTTTCACAATATTAGTGGTAATTTTATTCTAGTTAGAACAATAAATTTTTTATGAATTCTATATTTTTATATCCATTTTTTATTATCCTAAGAAATCCTTAAAGAAGACATTCCTAAATAATAATGTTTTATTTTTTTATATATCTTATTAACTAATATTTCTTATAAACATTGGTGAATTGTGCAATATTTTCTTCCAAGATGTATTAAACCACTAAAACAATCCTTTATCCTCCTAATGGAGTGTTTTTTCTATTGATTCTAGATTTCAATCATTAAAATTAATATTCATTATAAATTTCTAATTGCCAATGTTGTGTCCTATCAATCCATGATAAAAAAATATTTTAGTTGTGACATGATATCCATTCAAAATAAGTTTCCTTTTGTATTTAATTAATCAAAAATTATTTAAACCCCCTTGAGGATTTCTCTTCATTTTTCTTCTTTTTTTGACATTATGATCTTAACATATAAATAAAAATATTTGTTTTCCAATATAATTATTCTTGTCTACACCATCACATTTAAAATAATCACTGAAATTTTCATTTTTATGTCATTTTATGGTACAATTTTATATGTTTATATATATATATATTAATTCTACAACTATGTAATATATTTTCTGTCTATTTTGATTTTCTAACACATAATGGGGACCATCACTTATATCTTAATATTAAACTACCTTAGGGATCCCCTAATCTTAGTATCTAAGCCGACATGTGACACGTCCAAATGTATACCCCCAATACCCACCAGTTAGAAACTAGTTCCAAGTTATTAATGTTTAAAAGTGGGATGGATTTTACCAAGTGAAACATGAATAACAAATAGTTCCCCCAAGATGTCCTTCATGAGATATCCATATATTGGATAATGATAAATGTAATTTTTTTTATGTTATAAAAAAATAGGTGAACCGTTTAACATAACTCGTTAAAAAATGACTATTAAAAATTACTTGGAGAAATAAACTGATTATTTTGACATGGATAGGTATGTTATATAAATAAATTAGAAAAACAAATACTGGACACATAAAAATATATGTTTCTAAAAAACCAAAGTTTCCACAGAATCAATAATGTACTCTAATTGGACGATAAATACCAACCATTAATCCATTATTACCAACAATGATTGTAATATATGTATGTGTGACAATAAATAATTATATGTATCCTTTGTAAAATCAATGAAAGACGTTTTAATTGTAAATTTAAAACATGTTAGAATGAAAATAAATATATGAATCTTTTCTTTATTATATAAAAAATTCATGATTTACCATTATTTAAATCAAATATTTTTTAGAAAATCAATCCATTATATATGAGAAACCAATATTTAAAACATGTTGTTGTAATAGGATTCCTATAGTAAATTAAAAATATTTAAAACAAAACAATATAAAATCCCACACATATTATTCAATATTATTTTCATTGGTGAAATCAAAAGGATAATAATTATGAGCATTTGATATAAATAATTTTCTTTTCATTGCATATTGTATTTTAATCATAATAATAGAATTGTTTCAAATATACTATAAAAAAATGGATATATGAAGAAAAATTCACAGACAAAAGACCCACTAATAATGAAAATATATGGTATTCTTCATAAAAAAATCAACAATGGAATCAACTATTTTTAAATAATAAAAAGGATAAATAAATGATAAATATATCAAAATAAAAAAGGAAGGATGATTTAAATTAATCAAACAATATCACCGACTTAAAAAAGGAATAAACATCTAAATATAAGTTCAAATAACATAGGAATAATAATTAATAATTTCATAAGCATGACCCTAGGGAAAAATTGTTCAATAATACATGGATTCATTTTGTTATCTCATGATTTACAAAAATAGTCCTTGTGAATCTGTGGGTTATTGAAGATGTATTTTCTTTTCCTAGTGGTGTGGTCAACCAATTATATTCACGTAAGTACTACAACATCATAATGTGTTACTTTATTGACCTATCTCAGTGGTTACAACATTATATGTCCCCACAATATAATATTGAAGCCAAAGAAATGTTTTGATAGTTTAGAATAGTTTAATGGAGTACATAATGTTATTATTCACTATATAGGTTCATGAGGCCCACATTAATTACTAATTATTGTGGAATTCCACAAATCTTTAGTTCTTTTAACATATACATTAATTAAATACCAAAACTCTCATATATTATCCCCTCCATGAAATAAATTACACTATCACCTATAATAATAATATATTTTTACATATGAAATGTATCCTCTTATAAAATAATATGTGTTAATATCATCATATATATATAAGGTTTTAACTAGTCCATTAAGAATTCATTTAGTCAAAAAAATTAATAATTCTCATCATTAAAGACATTACTATAAAATGACTCATTAATGATCCTTTGAATGTACCAAAATGTTTTATATCTTCCCTACCACACTAAAATCCATATGTAAAATAAATCCTAATATGTTACCTCCACAATTTTATAATATTATTCAAAACAAAATGTATATTTAAAATCAATCATGGTTTGTAGATACTTTTTCAATACTCGTGATGATGGTCTTTTGAAGACAACTAGAATTCCTTTTTAAAGTTCCTCAAATCAAATTTTACAGACAAACATCTGATGAAAAAATATTTGAAAATATTAATTTTTTATAAATTAATATGACTAATATCTATTTTTATTCTATAGAAACTGGAAAAGAGGAAATCCTCTCATTCATAGATTTTTTATAAATATTAAAATATTTTAATAAATTCAAGGAATTCTTTATTAGTAATCAATAAATTATTATTTTAAATTAAAATAGTTTTTCATGGATCCACTAATCATATATTCACTGCTTTCAATATTCAAGGTGTTAATTGACTAATACACATTGATAAATTCTTTTATAAATTAAAACTGTCCTAAGTTATAACGAAAATGTTGATTAAAACAATATTCCATTTCTCCTTCGACATAGTGAAAATATTAAACAATGGAGACATGGAGAAAAGAACTATGCATGATGAATCAATTCACAAACTAGGATCATAATTAATAATTTTTTTTATGAAATACAGCCAAAATATATATAGATTAAGGAGAGAAAATGTTATATACATGATATACAATGAGGATATTTGAATGGGGTGAAATTATTTCTCAATTAGTGTTAAATTGAGTATTTGTGTCTTATTAATTACACATTTTATAGGCATCTAGATGTGGACATAAATGTTATGTCCCTTGGAGACCACGTAGTAGTGATTCAAATTATATGAAGCCTTTATGAATAGTTATATTTGGTTATTTCATTGTGATCCCATCATCCAAAAGTGAAAAAAATAGTGTATGAGCTTCCAAATTTATGAATATTTCATTTCAAATTTTATATTTGTATTCTCCAATAATCTGTGATCTTTAAAATAGTAATTTTACCTACCCAATTCCCATTATTGAAATACATTGTTTCATAACCAACATTGTGTTAAAAACATTTATCCAAAAAATTATCCCTCCCAAATAGGAGCCTAAATCATGTGGTTATAAATTTATGTAATATAGTGAGTCTCAATGTTAAAAATTTAACTACACGAAATCTATAAACCTACAACAATTTCTACCCCGGAACCCATTACTCACTTGATACCTATAACCACTTCAAATAATCATAAAATCCTATCAATGTCATGACAGAGGAAACCAGTCCTCAATATGAATCAAAAAACTCAAATAGATATTTATAATCCTAATCTTATAATGTAATATTTCATTAAAACCTCCATATGAAAAATTATTTCATTCCATTTATATTTATATAGACATTAATTAAAGGAAATAAATCTTATAGTGAGGGATAATTTACATGTCCCTGAGAGAACCACATAATATTTCAATGAAATGATTATAAAAAACACACAATGGAGTGTTCATCCTTGTAAAAACATATGATTTTTTGATATGTTTCACCAAAAATAGATTCTATTTTATTGATATTTTATTTTACAAAAATATTGAAATTAAAAAACCATGATATTCATTTTAAATATTATTATATAATGTTTTTTTATCCCATATATGTTTGGATTGTTTGGCTGAATATGAATAAATAAATTTTTAATGATTATTTGTTGTACCCAATGTTTTAATAAAAATTATGTGTATTTATCATAACATATTTAATTCACCTCCCTTAATTAATCATTTTGGTTAAGTGGTCAAATAATATTATCAATAAAATATTTTATCTTATTACTAATATTTATGACAAAAAATCTAATAAAGGTTAAATCAATTTGGTGCGTAAAATGACATATTCTAAAACAAATTATTCAGTTTTTTACAATTATTTTAAAAATAATTTCATCAACAAGAAATAATTGAATACCATATAAGTATTACATATTATAAGTAATAATAATTATGAGAAATACTAATGAATGATTAGATATTATCGAAAAACCCTTACCAGTACATAATAATATAATTATAAGTCCCATGAATGAATAACATTAAATTAAATATATGACATCATGATTATAAAAAAAGCAGGACTTTACATGTCATTGTGATTGTATGTACACATCTTAAAACAATATAATTCCATAAAATAACTTGTGTCTCCATGAAAAAAAATTGAGACAACAATCCCCTACCATATGTCTGGAATTCTTTCATAGTAATAAATACAATTGAATAATAAATTTAGTATTATTAAATAACAATTAAATAATAAAATTTATTTATATAATACTATATAATATTTTGTTATGACATTTTAATATCATTTTTATAAAAATTCCATGTTAATGTCATGTTTTAGGAAATAGGTTCTTTGATTTTAGGTTATGTTTTAAGACATGATTTACTAATTATAAAAATTATTATTTATCATAAACTATATGATTTTTGAATTGAATAAATATAATATATATTTATTATAAAAGTTATTATAGTTATCTAAAATAATTAGAGATAAAAAATAAAAAAATCATCCTTGGAGATGGTAGTCATAATTTACAAAATGACATTGTTTCTATTTTTGAGATGAAATAAAAGAATCAAAGTTAAATGTTTTATTAAAAAAATATTTTTTATTAAAACTATAATACATTTTTACGTTAAAATGAACTATATAACCTTCTATTCAAATTTTGATCAAACAACTCAACTTTGGGAGGCGGTAGTATGTTGTGCAGAATAACAATGTTATCATATTCCCAATGAATTTAAAGTAAGAAGTAACATCTGATATCATTCATAAAATATCAAAATAATATCATTAATATAATATATATAATAATATCAATTTTTTTGATATTCTGATGTAGAATTATAGTCAGTTTAACGCATGATTGATGATTTCAAATCAAATTTGATGTAATAGGGGGAGGATTTTGGTCACAAAATTATCATATGAAAATATAAATTTATGTATAATAATGAGTTTATTACATAATTTTTGTATTATATTTATTTAATGTGGTTGATAGAGAAATAAAAAACACTTGTTTAGAGATATTATCTCTTTTTGTGAAAAAATAATTTTGTTTCAACTAAAAGAATTTATATTAATGTTATCAGTCCAAAAATAAGGAATATAAAATTATATAATTAATGTATTATAGAATTAATTAAGGTCATGGAAAATCCAAAACCATTAGGATGTTTTATATGGAGTGTATAATGGGGAATTTTTTATGTGATGTGACTCGAACACATGTAAATTTTGGAATATAGAATATTTACCCACATTATACGCAAGAAAAAAATTCCTAGAATACACCATTATCAATAATTATTCATTATAAGTTCATTTTGAACCCAATAAATTGGTTTTGTATAAGTTTGAGTTTATTTTAAGCTAATTATTTTTTCTTCAACCCTTCAATAATCCCATTTATGCATTAACCATGGTAAATAATTTATTTTCATTTTTTATATTCATTAAGAAAAAAAATAATTTCAAAATACTATATATTATAAATAATAATGATTCAAAATATTACAACAAATATTTCTAGTAATAGAAACAAAACTAAAAAATTTAATTGTAAAATATTCCCACATACGTGAAGAAAAATATTTTTTTAGGGAGATAATTTCAAAACATAAAAAATTATTTAATATAAAATTCAATATTAAATAATTATAATAGCATAAATTATATTAATTTTTCCATAATAGTTATAATTTTACATTTAAAACCATTTTCTAAAAGAATCTTTTAAATATATAAATGATAAGTTCTATTCTAATAAAACCCATTATTTTTCAAAATTCATCAAAAAATTAATATTTTCAAAAAAAAGTCTAAGAACTGAAAATAATATAATTTTGCAACTATGATTTAAAAATTTATTATTTTTTTATCTGTTTAATTAAAAAATTAAAAATAAAATTCATTATTTGTCACGACCTACCTCCCCGGGCCATGAAGCTTGTCATATGACCCCATGGGTTTCTTGTAATACCTTGGTTGCGTCCCTAGCACACCATAGGCTATTACTCACTAGGGTAGATTATCAAACTAATGAATGTACCCATAGGCCAACAGATTTTCTTTCATTGTGTTTATGACTGTCCCCACATGCCAAGACATGTTCTTTCATTGTGTTTATTCTTCACACAAAAACACCCTGAGAAACCTCCCAGAAGGTCAACCATCTTGATTACTACTCCAAGCCAAGCATGCTTAACTGTGGAGCTATAATAAGGTAGGCTCCAAAAAAGAAATATGCACCTCGTTGAGTTGGGTAGTAACATTTAGCCAGTTATGTCTCACTTTTCCATGGTTGTTACATTATCCACCCCATTAAAGCAGAACTCCCTAGTTGTAGACCCCAAGCCTCAAACCCAGGCAGTGCCTGAGCACTTCCGGCTGGTTATTGGCTCTGAAACCATTTGTCATGACCTGCCTCCCCAGGCCATAAACCTTGTCATATGACCCCATGGGTCTTCTGTAATACATTTGTTTCCTCCCCCGCACACCATAGGATATTACTCACTAGACCCTCTTATCATACTAATGAATATCCCCAAAGACCAACACATGTTCCTTCAGTGTGTTTTTCCTCATTCACACACACCGTGGGAAACTTTCTAGAAGGTCACCCATCCTGATTATTACTCCAGGACAAGAATTCTCAACAATGGAGTTCTAATCAGCTAGGATCCCGAAAATAAAGGTGCACCTGGTTGACATGGGTAGTAACATTTAGCCTTTTAAGTCTCGCTTTTCTAGGGGTGTTACATTATTTATCATGAACTATCTCGATTAACTGTGTAGACTGATATCTGTGCCTATCCTAACATAGTTTGATGGGAATTCACAATATCCCCATGTAAGAGACTAGCACCAACCGTCATACAAAATTAACGTGGGTACGATTATACATTAAAATTTTAGAATTAAATGAAACAATATAGTATTAATATAAAAATATATTCCACTAGTAGGAATGTACCATATGTAAAAAAAGAAAATAAATCCCAAAGTAATATACAAATATACAAAAACATATAATATTTCCGAAGTCCCTAAAAAACTCTTTGTGTCCATGGTTCAGAAGCTACATCTACCTAGAAGATATCTTTTTCCCATAATCAAAACCTAGAAGTAGAGATTCAACAAACACCCAAATTCCCAATTAGGGTGTGATCCAATGCCCAATGATATTTCACCCAAAGACTACCTAATAATATGACAATATTAATATTCAAATAGATATGTTTTTCATATCAAAAAACTAAATTTAAAACGAATATTTTATAATCCAATAGGTGGAAATAAATTATCAACACATGATTTACCTTTAAAATGATGGAAACATATATTTTAGAGATGTATTTTAACTTTAAAAAAAGATGCACAACAAAAATGGATCATTTCAGAAAATGAATAAATAAATAAAATTAATATAAAATAGATTATTTATATTCTCATGTCAAGTAAATTATATTAATAATATAATATATATATATACTTTTAAAACAAAAACTATATTGATACATGGTCATGATATAAATAGGCATGATACATCCATGTTATAGGGACACAACACAATGAAACAACATGAATGTACGTATAACCCATTGGGCTTAAGGATATGAGGACTAATCCACATCACATATATAATGATTCTATGTTAATATAATTTTTTAGAACATTGTTTTTCATAATTATTTTCCAAATATAACCCAGTAACTACCAAATGATTTTAGTTTCTCTAGTACAATAAATGATATGAAATTTATTTCTATAATGATTAAAATAAAATCTAAATCCATTCTACATTTTTAATATAAAAATAATCAAATTGAAAACCATAACATGTTTTTAATAAAAACATGTCTCTTAACCATGATGAATCATTATGGTTTCCATAAAAAAATAATCAATTTTTCATTAAATAATTTTTTGAAACCAATCAATTCAATTTTTCTAATCCATTTCACAATTATATCCAACAATTTAGTTTTTTAGAAACTTTATCAATATATTCACCACCACCCAATTCACAATAATTGTGGCATTTCAAAATAATTCAATAAAAATAACTTACAACAAATAAATTTATTATTTTAGTGTAAAAAAAATTAACAAAAAAAACTAAATTTAAATTATACAATTTAAATATCAAAAAATTCCATAATCACACACAACAATTCAATGTATCTATGGGTTTCCCAATTTCAAGAAAATAAACCATTTTTCATCAAAATTATAATTCACTATAATTGGGGGGGTTTCCAATAGAACTGTTGAAATCCATAAAATCCAAACCAAATAATTTCATTTTATTCAATAAAATGTCATTAAAAAATAAATTAATGATAATATAAATTGGCCATCATAATGAAACCACTTATCAAAATCACCAGATCTCACCACTCCAAACCTTGAACAATATTTGTCCATGGAGAATGAAGATCATGCAGACAAAATTCAAAATTAGGTTTTATTCCCAAAAAATGGTATTAGATATAAGAATAAAAACAAATGCCAATGGAACCCTAGAGAGAAGAATAGATACCATGGGAAACATATATTAGGAAAATGATATTAACAATGAATATATTAAGGGGTGTTCCTTTTGAATTAGATAGTATTCTAGAGGGAATTGTGTGTCCAAAAATCATCCTTTGGAGCTATGAGGTACTAAGAAATGTGTGTGGGTTGAAAAAGCTCCATCTGTGACCTAAAATATGGGTTTGTTATGTTTATGAAAATATAAGATTGCTTAGAATCTTATATACATGATTTACATTACATAGGTTCATAGTTTAGACTAACAATTCGCTAGTTGTGCAGTGGTTATAAATTGGTCACATTGTTTCTACTAAGAGGGTAATTTCATGACTAATATGGCACCAACTATACAAAATAAAATGTCCTCATGTTTCAATGTAGGCTTGATATGGGTCATGATTTTGAAAAATGCTATCCAACCCTATGACAACCATGAAACTGCCCAAAAAGATCCAAAAACTATAGAATTTCATCCATGGAAACCCGATTCAACCCCAAACAAAACCCAATCAAATATATATAAAAAATAGGGTCTATGAATACCTGATAATTGTATTAGGATATTAAAATCTACCCACCATTTGATGATTTTTTTCCATAAATCCTATGAAGAAGCCACAATGACAATAATATGAGGCCACTATTCTCTCATCAGTTCCTCACTCTACAATATGACATGAATATCAGAATCATTATACCAAAGCACTAGAACTATGGATATCTTCTTCCCAAAAATAACTATGTTTTCATAATCAACAATCCTGACTCGTATTCCACTCATAGATAAATCATGACCAAATTCATGTTCACACCAACTCAAAATTTGAGACTGATCAAATAGAGACATTCATAGCTAAGAAAAATGGAACACGTTTTGTATCGACACTTGATGTGTTGTGAGTTCTACATCATAAGACACTTTTCCGACATGTTCAAAAACCAAGAAATGTCCCACAAAATGATGGGAGATCATCCATTTACCTAAATGAATTTTATGATGAAACAAGGGTGTATCATTCGAGAACACAATGCGAATAACTGAAAACTCTGATGTCCTACAACGAATATCATCATCTGGATAATACAAGATATCAGTTATCAACATTACTTAAACAATAAAGTATATATTTCTCATCAACTCATGCAATAAACATGGTCCATCTCTATAACTATCACCAATCTCTTACCAATACAATATATATTTACATGGCCAACCATATGAGGTCTCCAAAGGATCCATTCAGGCTGTGGAATGATAAATATTATTATAATCAATATCAATAATCTCAGGTGCTCAGCCCATTCCCCAAAAAACATTTGAACAAAAGAACAATGAATGTCATGAATAATCTTTATATATCTTACTATACATACATCTAACATTTAATGGTATTTCATACTCAAATGGATGTGGGATCCTGGTGACTCATGAAGGCCTCTCAAAAAATATGAGGAGAACTGAGGTTCAATATTAGTGACTCTATAAATTGAACCCCAAAAAAATAAATTTCCACATTATTATAATTTTTTTCAAACTCCTAACATTTTCCTCTATCATGAATTGATATAATGTAATGTGATTTTTTCAAATGATTATTCATAACTCATACATCATTATTCTTTATTTTGGTATGTCTAGTCCCAACCACAATTTCCACATAAATATCATCTGACATCCATGTAGGGACTCAAACTAGGTTAATTATTCTCAATTATTTTTTAGTTATTGTCCTTAAACAAATATAACATCTAAAAATGAGAAAAAAACTATGAAATTCCACATCTCATACATATCCACCAAAAATTCCCCTGCATTTCACAGAACATATTTCGGATTCCATAGTTCAATTACCAATGAAAACTATGGAAACCCCCATGAAAACATTTCTTAACAAAGATGGTACCATGAATAAATTCCAAAAGAAATGAATACCCCCATTGGAGAATGAAAAATAAATCATGGACTCCCTTCCATTATGAGATTCTATAATTTTACGAAACACCTTGAAAAATAGTTGATCCTAATGAATCGAATCATGTTGTAATGATGTCAACTAAACATTGGTCAGGGAACCCTATACCACATTTTATTGAACCATAATATGAAATTGTGTAAGTAGATTCATCACATTACACTATTTTTATGATTGATTCACTTCAATGTTCATATTCATCCTACTAAAAGAATCTGCAATGACATTCCCATTCCCAAAGTTATAAGCAATGTTGAAATAAAAAAATATAGTTATTCTACCCAATTATTCTTGAGATGATTCAAATATTTTTTATAGATTATATAAACTAATATCATGTGGTCTGAAAATTTAGAAAACCTTTCTCTGTATAGTTATTTCCACTAAATAGTAAGTGCATACATCAAAAAATCATTTTCATAGTCATGAGTAAGATAATTCTTCTTGTGATCCATAAGGTGATGAAATATATAATAAAGAATATGATTAAACTGCATAAGAACACATCCCAATGCATTACCCAATGCATCATGTATGACCACAAAGCCCAACTCGTCCCCTAAATCAGTCATCTCTGGAGCAGTCATCAATAGATGATTCAACATGATAAAAGAACTCAATATTTTTTCATTCCAATAAAATATTACTCCATTCTATGATAGAGTAGTCATTGTAGAAGAAATATTTGAAAATTTATTAACAAATAGATGATAACTTTCAACCAATCCCAATAAGCTTCATATCTTAAAGACATTTCATGGATGTTCCCATTTTATAAAGGCCTTCATCTTCTTAAAATTAAATAATATCCAATTTTTAGACACCGTGATTCCCATGAAGTTCACATCCCAAATACACAAATAAAATATAAAATGTTTCATTTAATGTCAGTGATTTGTCATCAAACCCATAACTATTGTCAAATGATACACTTTATCCTCCAAGAAAGTAGGGTAAATTGTGATATCATCAATAATGACCATGAAAAAAATATCAAGATACTAATGGAATATAATTTTCATCCACGACATAAACAATAAACGAGTACTTTTTATACTAAAGGTAATCATAATGTACTCATAATGGAAGAAGTTTCTATAAATGGTGGAATTCTAAATGAAATATTCTTTTACCTTAATCTGATTATAACTAGAGAAAAGAACAATCTTAAAAAAATGTTTCCACCTTCAATAGATAAAACATATCAAAAATATTTGGAAATATATACTTTTTCTTCACCATCACTTGATTAATATTTCTATAATCATCACATAGGTGTAGTGAATCCATAACATTCTTAAAAAAGAGAAATTATGGAACTGATGGTGATAGACTCATGTGTATAAATAATTTCTCTAGAAAATCACTGAACTGTAACATAAAATCTTTTAGTTTAGTTGTTTACATACTATAAGAATGTATAGATACTGGTTTAGTACCAACCATTACGTTATCGGAAAACTCAACCTCCATTACTGGTGATAAATTTATGTTGTTTGATGAAAAAATATTATAAAACTCAATAAAAACTATAGGGAGATTATCACTCAAATATTTTATCTCTTGATAAAAAAAACCTATATTACATTCCTTTACTATATATAATAAGTTCAGGGTATTATAATCTTTAGGACCCATTCTCTATGAAATACACTATAGACCCCACTAGGTGTAGTGGAATAGACCCATTCAAAGATAAAATTGAATTGGAGATATAATAGAAATGAGTTAATACATCATGAAAATGATGTCAAGTGATTTCATGATGTGATTTAGAATATTCCATGCAATCTCATCATCTGACAGAGTGAATGTACATGAAAGACGATGGAGGCTCTTCATTCTCTTTATACAAAGATGTATAGTAATGTCCATTTCACAAGATAAAATCTCTATAGGAAGATTTAGTGTATTTAAAAAAATATAAAAAAAATTATTAGATTCACAACTATAAAATGTAGAAGTCACTAAGGATAAAGTTATACTAATTGTATATCACATAGTCACAAGAACCTTAACAACATCTTCTATGGACACATCCATTGTGTGAAGAAGATTCTACCAAGTTTCTTATAATTGGAACCAGATTTCACTTAATGAATTTTATTTCCCAACATTTTTAGGAGGATGTAATGATCCCATTTCTCTATTTAAATTATAATAGTTATGGAAAAAAAATTTCATGTACCATAAATATCTGTAGGAGCACTAATTTTCTGTTACCTTGGTGAAAATAATATTGGAATGTCCTAGCATACGACATTAGAAACAAACAAAAAAGAACTATTCCAGGCACCACAACAAGTATACAATGAACATACTATTGAGAATGGTTGTGAGAACCATCACAATTTTATTTTCCCTTGAAATAACTAACACTACCACTATTGGAAAAATAATCTCATGATAACCCTAACTTACCATCTAGGTATATCTCGACCATTAACTATATATCCAACACATCTTCATATGAAAGTAGCTTCAGTATATAAATAAGAAATAATATCTTGATGATGTCCAAACTTGAACATTAAATCCTTCATTATCTCAATCAATACAATCCTTGGTGTGGAATGTAGTTTCTCAAAGTTATGGTTTTCAAATTCAATCAGGGTCATGTCACCTTTCTCAAAGACAAAAAACACATTAGAAATGTACATAATCATAAATTATTTATAGAATTTTATAGTAAAAAGAAAATTTAATTCTTTCCAATATAAGTCCACATTTTTCCTCACTATCACCTTAGTGTCCCAAAATCCCTCGATTTATCATTACAGCACAATGTTTGGACACATAATAAGATTTAATTTGGTCTGTCAAAAAATGCCATTTACTTATTCAAATGGATGTTCTACTAGTATAATAATTACAAGCAATATCAATAGCCATTTTTATAATGATTGAATGTATAATGCCTGACTTCATAACCACATAGTCAAGCCCTTGTTCCATGACTAGAAATTATATTTTTTCAAGGACTTGTTTTCCAAGACACTAGTTTAACTCATGATTCCTACCGATGCATCGAGGGCTTATAGCAAGCTCCATCTATCACATACTACGTCCAATGCATTCCTCAAGGGAGAAGGTTTAAACATAACATAAAAATTCATATTAAATCTAGCATATGAAATGTCAATAATTTATCCATAAACCATGAATGGTGTTAAAATAACACATCCATAGACAAACATATCAAAAAACCATCAATACAATATTGAAGTTTTGTATCATAATAAACCAAATTCAAATATGCCTAAAATACATCACAAAGGATGTTGACATAGATGAAATAAAAACCTTTTTTATATAAATATGTCTTTCTATTTTGAAATAAATTAAAAGAAAATTTATTTTGGAAATATTTTTATTAGGTTGTAATGGATGCTTTGACGATGTTATAAAGGTGGAAAATAGTTGCACCCGCCAAATTAGTTAAAAAAGTCATTCTTACATTAATTTTGTCGAAAAGGTTATAAAGGACTTTGTTTGGAAAAAATCATAAGGATTATTTTATAAACATCATATAAAAGTCAATAAAAGGTATAAATGACTATAACTCAAAGTCTATAAAATAGTAAGAATGTTTTGAAATACATTTTTATGAAACATGGATGTGGATGATAAAGAGGTCCTAATATATTATTACATATAAACAACCACGGATAATAAAGAGACCGTGAAATTAACCCTTACCATGTACATTTCCTCGGTCAAAGGTAGGTTAAACTCTTATATAATGGTTAAATAATTTTTATTAAATTATAAAATAATCATATACATTTATATGATATCAGATATGATCTTTTAACATTGCTTTGTTAATAATATCTTAGTATTTTCGTAGATTCAGGTATTAACGTGTCCGTTTTCCTTTATATGTTTTGTTACGTAAGTGATATTTGTTATTGATAGGATGTATCTTATTCTTATTCAGAATGATATTATGTCTTTATACATTATTTTTAATCTTCTAATGGAATTTTTTTGAATGGATATGATGAGGAATGAATCTCATCGCGTTCGTAGAGATGGTAAAACGTATGCACGCAAGAGAGACAATATAAATATTTTGATATTAAAATAATATATAATTTGCTGTTATATCATGCATAAAGAATCGTTATCATATTATATTTATTATTTACATCAATTACACAGCATTATTATACCCATCCAAATAATAATGTCTTAGATAACAATTACACCACGATGTGGATACGGTAAGCCGTACGTATACACATATGGTGACATGTAATTCATAGGATAGATAGAATAATGAATATGGTTGTACCATATTTATAATAACATCACAGTATATTGAAGATACTGGAGTTATAATTTTATAATGGAAACCAAAAATAAAGAGGAAGTGGAAGAAGAAATGAGCATGAAAGAGGTTATTCAATATTTACCGCATCTTCGGGTTCTTACTTTGGATTTCATAATAAGTGCTTCTTAACATGGATTTTTGACTATAGAATGGAATTTTGAATGAAGGATGTACTGTTTAGAGGGTATTTGGGCATGGATTTGCTGAGCCAAAAGGCTTTGAAAGTGTAAATTTGAGGGAAGGGGGAGTGCCCTTTTATAAGAGGGGTGAGGGGAACCTTATGAAAAGAAAGAAATATTATTTTATAATTAAATGATTTTCGAGTTATAATGTCTCCAAAACTAATTATTTAAAGAATATGGTGGGGATGGGTCGAAAAACTCTCAAAAATTAGGTTTTAGAGAGTTTTGGGTCACTATATTAACATTATCTTTTAGATTTAATTCTTATTTTATTAGTTTTACATTTACAATGTCGCTTTGTATTATTATATTATATGATTATTAAACATACTATATACCTACAAGAAAACCCCATGTGGATGATTACTGATACACCAATCATTATATAAGCCTTTCGGCCTATCCTTGTAATTTTAGGAATAGAATATCAATTAATAATATATTATTTTTTTTAAAAACTCTTTTATGTCAATTTTAACAATATTTTGTAATTTGTTTTTAAAAAAATTCATAATAGAATTATTACATCAAAAAAAATACATCTAACCAACCCAAACCTATCATATTAACCTATAAAATTAGTTTAATTCAATAAAAGTATCAAATTACATTTATTTGGATAATAATAATATCAATTTTTTCAATATTTCATTAATTAGGTAATTACTACATCATCATTTTTTCATAAATAAATTAAATTATTTAAGGTATAAATAATATAAATAAAATAAATTTATGTAGGACATATTTTTATCATTCTAATGAATATTTATAGTCCAATTTATCTTAGTTTTATCCCTATATTAAAAATTATTTAGTTATTAAACATTGAATTTAACACTTTTAACTCTTCTTCGAATTAAATAATAATAAATGTCCTTATCTAATCCAAGTTGATATAAAGGATCATATTTTATTCCTAATATTTTTTTTCATCGAATAATACTTATACAATAGAATTATGACATGTGTTAGGGAATTAATAATATCTTTTTTACCCTTAATTACCATATTTACTTCTAATCGTGGTAAATAAAAGTAAAAAGTTATTATTCACAACAAATTATTTTCATCTTATTGAACAACCTTTTATGTACTGATATCAACGGTGTCTCATATATTTATGAAATTATACTCATATAAGTGATAAAATTATGTTTTATGTAAATTTTTAAATACTCTTATGAGGTGGGTAAAAGACAGTAAATAGTTCAATAAATTTTTTATATATCTAAAATTAATATAAACTGACAGCAATGAATTACATTGAACATATATAGGTATTATATAACTATTTTAACCTAAAATAAATTTAAATAAAATAAATTATTATTTAAATAAATAATCTATTTTAAACTATAACCCAATGTTTTTAAGTATTCATAAAAAATTGAGTGTTTTTAGAAAAATACCAAAAATTCACACTAGGATAATTTAGATATTATGAATATAAAAATGAAGTCCATTTTTAAAGATAAAATTTAGAAAATTACAAATAGTGGGTATTACTATTTATAATGGTTAATTTTATTTGTGGTGGTGTGTTATAACTCGATGTTGCGTACAATACACGCTATTGTATTATTAAAAGAGTAGAATACTATCGAAGTGTGGGGTGTTACATTCTAACCTCCTTCAAATAATTTTGTCCTCAAAATATCTAGAATATTACTCCATAAAAAGACTCGGACGGTTCTTCATCATAAGTTCCTAGGAATTCCATGTTGTCTCATCCAAATTATGGTTTCTCTATAGAACATTTACCAGATGATTCGTTCGGTTTCTCAACACTTGTTCTCTTGTATCAAGAATCTTGACAGGATTTTTGCAATAAGACAAGTAGGGTTCCAATTCTTATTCATCAATGGTGAGTACATGCATTGGGTTAGGAATGTATTTTCTCAATAGTGATACGTGGAATACATAGTTATATTTGGAGAGACATTGTGGGAATTGAAAAATGGTATGCTACAACCCAAATTCGTTCTAGAATTTCAAAAGGTCCGATGTACCTGTGACTCAATTTTCCCTTCTTACCGAAACGTATAACACCCTTCCATGGAGATACCTTCATGAAAATACGATCTACATCCTAAAATTCCAAATCCTTCCTTCTGTTATCATCATAGCTCTTCTTCCTACATTGAGCATCTTCGATGTGGGTTTCGATTACCTTCACCTTTTCTATCGTTTCCTTCACATTTTCTGGGCCAATGTGTTTTCTGTCACCAACATCAT
This sequence comes from Viscum album, assembly GCA_963277665.1. Taxonomy (NCBI): domain Eukaryota; kingdom Viridiplantae; phylum Streptophyta; class Magnoliopsida; order Santalales; family Viscaceae; genus Viscum; species Viscum album. Next base: position 923,691,649 of record OY728156.1, read on the forward strand.
GCCAACAGGTTGGTGTGGGACGTCTCTTTCCGTATAACACTCAATATGTTGACATCTGAATACATGAATGGAAGCTATTGTTATAGTAATGTTCTACCAGAGGTAAATATTGATATCACATACCCTGAATGTCAAGTGAGAATGATATCAACATGTCTTCTAGGGTTTGATTAATCAGTTCGGATTTTCCATCAGTTTGAGGGTGGTAGATAGTTCTCAAACGATGTATAGTATCATGGGATTTCTGAATACATTTACATAATCATTATGTAATACGGTGATCATGATTAGAATCAATCGATATAGGTTCTCCATGAAGTATTAAACTTCATTAATATATAGTCTTTATAATCATTCAAGTGGTAAATCTTCTCTTATATAAATTAAATGTGCTGACTTTGTAAGACGATCAAAAATGACCCATATTCCATCGTTCCTTCCAGGAGACTTTGGTATTCCCCTGAAAAATTTCATGGTAATATTATTTCATTTACACTCAGGAATGGAAAGTGGTTGCAAGACTCCTCTAGGGTGTTTCCTTCTAGATTTCACTTGTTTAAAACCCAAACATCTTGACACAAAATAAACAATTTCTCTCTACATTTTGTCCAACCAAAAATGTTCTTTCAAATATCTATACATATTGGTTCTACTGGGGTTTATAAAGAAATTGGAGCAATGAGCATCATCTAACATTTCTCTTTTCAGATCAAGTATATTAGGAACACATAGTCTCTTCCCAAATTTCAAAATACCATCATCATATATGAAGTCGATCAATCTCTAATCATTCACTGATTTAATCTTCTTTTTAAATTCCTCAACACCAACCTGAGAAATTTTTATCCTTTCTAGTAAAGATGTTTTAGAATCCATTTGAAAAAGAATTGATATTTCACCTTCCATGGTTATTCCCATAACCATCTTTTCTAGATCCATGAAAATAGGAACCCTTTCCACTCTGATATTGTTCAAAACTCCATTATCTTTTCTGCTCAAAGCATCTTCTACCTTTTTCCCCTCCATAGGTGGTAGTGTATCATGCAATCATAATCCTTGAGTAGTTCAAGCCATCTCCTTTTCCAAATGTTGAGTTTTTTCTGTGATAAAATAGACTTTAAACTCTTGTGATCAATATATATCTCAAATTTTTCACCATAGAGATAATTTCTCCATATCTTCAATGCAAATATTATAGTTGCTAAATCAAGATCATGATTACGATAGTTTTTATCATTAATCTGTAACTGTAATGATGCATAGGAAATAACCCTATCATTCTACATAATGACACAACGAAGTCCTTTCTTTGATGCATCACTATAAGAAATAAACCCATCATTCCCCATTGGTAGAGTCAATATAGGTGAATTGACTAATCTTATCTTAAATTCTACAAAACATTCTTCACATTAATTTATCCAATCAAATTTCACCCCTTTACATGTGAGCTTGTTTAATTGGTTATCCAATCAGGAAAATTTCTGGACGAAACGCCGATAATAACCTAATAACCAATAAAATTGTGTACCTCATTTATACTCATCAGTGCTGGCCATTCATGGATTGATGTTGTTTTAGAAGTATCAACAAATATTCCATCCATAGAGACAAAATGGGCAAGATAAGAAATCTCCTGAATCAATAACTCAGACTTTCTAAACATCCCATATAATTCATGTCTTCTAAGAGTCATTAGGATAATGTGCAAGTGATTATCATGATCATTATTTATTTTTCATTATACCAAGATATCAACTATAAATAACACCACAAAGTCATCCAGATATTCCTTGAAAAATATATTCACTAGATCCATGAATACAGAGGGTGCATTAGTCAATTCAAAAGGCATTACTGTAAACTTGTAATGCACGTACATGGTTTGAAATGCTGTTTTCAGAATGTCTTCCCTTTTCACACACAACTGATGATATCCAGCTCAATGATAAATTGTGGAAAAGTATTGAGATCTATGAAGTTTGTCAAATAAATCAACAATGTGAGGTAGGGGATACATTTTATTTATTTTTATAGCAGTAATATCCCTGTAGTCAACGCACAAACTCATAGATCCATCTTTCTTCTTAACAAAAAGAACTGGGGCTCCCCGAGGAGAACCACTATGGAGAATAAATCCATTATTACTCAATTCCTCTAGTTGTTTCTTTAGTTCCAATAATTCCCCAGTGGTCACTCTATAAAAGGCCATCGATGTGGGACTTTATCCAATAATTAAATCAATAGAAAACTCAATTTCTCATTTTAGAGGATGTCCAGGTAAATATTCTAGAAACACATCATCATATTTTTTCACAATATGTACATCCACAATTTGAACATTCCTTTACTCACCCACAATTAATTCATTCTCTTTCACCCCAATAATTAAATTTAGTTGAGCTACTGGGGGTGGATCTAGAAAGGAATTAGGTGGTGATGTTTCTACTCTAAAGATAAGGTACTCCTTATCATCATCAAAAATTGTAACCTGATTCTTCTTAAAATAAATTTTCACATAATGGTTTGAAAGACAATCCATACAGAGAATTATATAAAATTCAATCATGGTCATGAATATTAGATCAGAAGAAAAAGAAAATTTACATGACCTAATGGGGGTTGATTCAAAAAACATTGTTGCAATGATACATCCCTTAGGAGTTTTGACTGACAACTATATTGTTAAATCGAATTAGAAATATCTAATTTTTATCGAAAACTGGGATGATATAAAACAATGAGAATATCCATAATAAAATAAACCATTTTTTAAACATGAAGAAACCATTAAATTAACTACCACTATGTTTTTCGGAGCTTCAACCTCAGCAGTAGTGATAGCATAAGCATGGATTTGATCCCTTGGCTTTTTCCAAGGAAAGTTACCCTAACACATAAGAGATTCATTCTAATAACTCCCCCTTTCTCTACAATTGTAAAATTATACATTGACAACCTCTTTCTTCCCGTAGCAATCACGAGCTAGGTGATATTTTTCACCACACTTTTAATAGACTCCCATTCCCATTAGGGAATACCAGGGTGTTCCTTCCCACATTTACTTTAGGATGGATATTCAACTTTTCCCTTCTTCCCCTTATGTCCATTTTTAAAGTGTTCAGCATATCTCTTCTTCTCTTGCTTCTCTTCCATGTCGTAAGACAGAGAGAATTCTTTTTCTGTCTTTATAGAATAAGATACAATATCTTCATACGATGAGAAGGATTATGAGACTAATTCTAGATGGGGAAATAGTTTTAAACCATCAGTTAAATGATCAGTATTACTTCTTGGTTACATATATAATCTGCATCATGCCTTACTAAGCTTGTAAAGTTAGCTTCATACTTTGTGACATTCTCATCCTCCTTTTTCCTCAGACTTAGAAATTGACTTTCCATATCTACTCGATAATCATGTGGAAATTATTTTTCTATGAATTTTTTTAAACTCTATCTATTACATAAGTGATAAATCATCATATTTAGTTGTGTTTTTAATCAATTACCACCATTCATCAGCATCTCCTATGAGGTGGTAAACATCCCTGACAACTTTTTCCCTTTCTGTACTCCCCAAGGTTTGAAACATTTTCTCCAATGAATTTATCCATTTCTCTGCTACTAGTGGATTTGTACCCCAATTGAATTTTGTAGGTTGTTTCCCCATTAAGCGATCGATCATTGGTCCTCCACATTGCGGATCAGGGTGCTCCAAATGGGTAAGGCTATTATTCATAACCTTAGTTAGTTGTCCTATTATGGGGATTAGATGATAAGAACCAGTTGCATCTCCATATCCACTATACTTATAATGATTTGGAGGGAAATACCTACATGGAGTGCATGCATTGATATGGTTTCCATTCCTTCCAATATGCACCATTTCTAAACAATGGAATAAACTAGATTAGTTTATCAATCGAAATACATAAATCCAAATTTGTAAAACACTTAACATAAAATTAATAGTTTATTGATATAATCCCTAATCAAAAAAATGTATTCATTGTAGATGTATATGATCATATACCCTTTATAATGGTTTTTAATGAAAATTAGAATTATCCTAAGTATATCCTTCGAGAGTGTCATAACCAAGAGTGATGCAAGGGCCATTGTCGTGCACCAGTTCTCGTTTGAGTCCACCTCAAAGGTGTTTTTTCTAGTTTTACCACTAGGTACATCTGTGCCAGAGCCACCTCTATCTGCTTATATCTTGACATGGATGTATTGCATGGATAACTCAAAAAATATCTACAATACCAAAATTCTAGGATGTTCTTAAATACTAATCCTCAGAGTCTATCTTAGGGTATTGTGATATAATAAAAGTTTTCTAAATCTATATTCCAAGGTTTGTACTAAACATTCTCTGACACCAACTGTAACCTCTCGACCCCAGAAGCCCAGAGTCGGTGCATTATTATGTATCATTGGAATGATCACAAAATATCAAGTCTCGAATGACCGATTAGTTTAGTACCCTTTGATGTAATAGATACATAAATAAGGTTTACATTACATCATCAAATGGAAAACTACAACAAAATTGTTTCCATAGACATCACTGAGATCCCATATACTATCCTTGCAGGTCAGTCATAATATACTTCTTTGCATCTTTGGAAAAATAATACATAGAAAGGGTTGACCTTAGATGCTCAATAAGGATAACAATAAAGTTGAAACTTTCTTAAATAAGAATAAACATTTAAGGAAATGTCTTAGACTAAAACAAAAGCCTTTTAAACATGAACTTCAGCATAATATGGAAAAGATAAAATCATATAATTCCATTTACATATTCAATGGATATTATACTAGTTGAATAGTCACATGAAATATCAATAGGCATTTTTATAATGATGAAATGCATGATGCCAGTCATCATAAATACATTGTGAAGGCCTTGTGCCAAGAAAATATTTTATCTCATGACATCTACCAATGCATCTAAGAGCTATAGCGGCCTCCACCCGTCACATAATAAGTCCAATGCATTCCTCAAATGAAAAGTTTTAGATATAATATAAACATTCGTATTAAAACTTTCAAACGAAAAGTCAATACTTTATACAGAAAAAATGAATGGTGTAAAAATAAAACATCCATCGTCAAAATATAAGAAAACCTTCATTACAATATTGATGTTTTTTATCATAATAAACCAACATAAAATAAGCTTAAAATCCATCAAAAGATGTTGACATAGATGAAATCAAAACGTTTTTTAGAAAAATATCGCTTTGTATTTTGAAATCATTTAAGATAACATTTATTTTATAATATAATTATGTGATTTTAATGGAAGATTAGATGATTTTATAATGGAGGAAAGTATCTGCAACGGCCATATAAGTTAAAAAATACATTCTTACCTTAATTTTATCAAAATGTTTATAAAGGACCCTGTTTAGAAAACGACGGAAAAACTCCTTTAAAAAAATTATAAAATTCAAACAAGGGTATAAATGACATTAACCCTATAGTCTATAAAATATCAAGGATGTTTTGAAATAAATTTCTAAAAAACATGGATGTGTATTATAAAGATGTCCCTATAAATAATTATGTATAAACAACCTCTGATAATAAAGAGATTGTAAAATTAACCCTTACATTGTACTTTTCCATGGTCGAGGGTAGGTTAACCTCCTATATAATGGTGAAATAATTGTTATAAAATTATACAAGAATCCTATACATTAATATGATATCATATATGAACTTTTAACATATATTTTTTAATAATATCTTAGTATTATCGTCGTTTCGGGTGTTAACTGGTTCGTTTTCCATTATATATTTTGTAACATAAGTACTGTTTGTTTTTGATTGGGTGTATCTTATTTTTATTCATAGTTATATTATTTCTTTAAACATTATTTTTAATCATCTTATTAAAATTATTCATGAATGGATACGATAGGGAATGAATCTCATCGCATTCATGGAGACAGTAATCTGTATGTAAGTAAGAGTGACAATATCATTCTTTTGATAATAAAATAATATATAATTGGATGGTATATCATATATAAATAAAAATTCTATAGTTATTTTAATTTTTTACATCAATTAAACATCATTATTATACCCATCCAAATAATATTGTATAGAATAACAATTACACCATGACGTGGAGACAGTAAGCCTTATGTACGCACGTATGGTGACATGTCATTCAAAGGATGGATTTAATAATGAATATGGTTTTACCATATTTATAATACATAATTGTATATAAAATATAATAAAGTTATTATTTTATAATGGAAACAACAAAGAGCAAGGAAGTGGAATAAGAAAGGAAGTTGAAAGAGGTGATACAATATTTCCCTTTTATTCGAGTTCATCCTTTTGATTTGATCAAAAGGGCTACATAGGATGGATTTATAACTAAAGGATGGAATCTAGGTTGAAGGGAGGACAGTTTAGAGGGAATTTGGGCAGGGTTCGTCTGATCCAAAAGGCTTGGAAGGTGTGAATTTGAGGGAAGAGTGAGTGCCCTTTTATAAGAAGGGTGAGGGGCACCCTAGGAAATGCTAGAAATATTATATCATAATAAAATCATTTTCATTTTCTAATGGATCAAAAACAAATTATTTAAAGGATATGGTGGTAATTTGTCGAAAACCACTCATCCAATATGTTTTAGATAGGTTTGGGTAACTATATTAAATATATCATTTAGATTTAACTCTTAGTTAAATAGTATGTCATTTACCATGTCTTTTTTTTATTTTTATATTATATGGCTAATTAACATACTATATACATCCAAGAGAACCCCATGTGGTTCATTAATTATAAAAATATAATTATATATGTTTTTTGACCAAACAATAGAATGTTATAAATAGAATATCAACTAATAATATAATATTTATTTTAAAAACCCCGTTATGTCAATTTTGACACTATTTTGTATTTTGTTTATTTAAATTCATAAATGCATTATTACATTGAAAAAAATTCATCTATCCAACCCTAAAATGTCCTATTAACCTATAATTTTTTTTAATTCATATAATATCTCAAATTACAATTATATGGATATTTATAATATCAATTATTATAATATTTCATTAATTAGGTAATTACTACCTCATCATTATGTCATAAATAAATTAAATTATTTAATGTCATAAAAATATATATAAAATACCATTATTTATGAAATTTTTTGATTTTTATAATGAATAATTATAGTTGAATTTATAATACGTGTACCCCTATATTAATAATAGTTTAGTTATTAAACATTGAATTTAACACTTTTAACTCTTCTTTGAATTAAATAATATTAAATGTGCTAATCAAATACAAGTGGATCTAGAGGATCATATTATATTCCTAAGGTTTTTTTGGTCGAATTAATCTTATCCAATAAAATTAATAGATGTGTTAGGGTAATAAAAATTACATTTTTACACTTAATTACCCTATTTTCTTTTAACCGTGGTAAATAAAAGTTAAAAGTTACAATTCACCAAAAATTATTTTCATCTTATTGAACAAAATTTTACTTACTGATATCATCTGTGCCTCTAGGATTTTTGAAATATAACTCACAGAAGTGGTAAAGTTATGTTTTATGTAAATTTGCAAATACTCATAGGGGTGGGTAAAAGACGGTAAAAAGTTTCATAAAATTATTATATATCTACAATTATTATAATATAAATAAAATAAATTACATTGAACTTATATAGGTATTAAATATATATTTTGAGCTAAAATAAATTTAAATAAAATAAATAATTATTTAAATAATAGTTCAGTTTTAAATTTTAACTCAGTGTTTTTCACTATTTATAAAAAATTGAATGTTTACAAAAAAATACAAAAAATTCATCCTAGTATAATTCTGATATTCCAAATCCAAAAATAAAGTCCATTTTAAAATATAAAATTAATAAATTTCTTAAAAAAATGGGTATAACTATTCATAACGGCTAGTTTGATTGGTTGTAGTGTGTTATAACTCGAAGTTTCCTACAAAAACGTTATTATATTATTCAAAGAGAAGCGTATTGTGGAAGCTTGGGTTGTTAAAAAAACTAAATTTCAAATAATTCCAACAATTTCATCACAAACTCATAGTTCACTAGAATGGCGGTTTTTCTAATTTTTTAACCAAATAAATTTTCCATAATAAATTTTATAACATTAATTTTAAAAAAATCGATTAAATTCACATTACAAATTAGAGAATTTGAAAATCACAATTTATATAATAACACACCCCATTTCAATGGAATCTAGTGTTTTCCAATTTCAAAACAAAAACAATTTTTTTTTCAAAATCCCAATTCATTAAAATTGGGGTTTTCTGAAAAAAAAAATTATTTCCATATAATAAAAACATAAAAAGAAAATTTATTCAAATAATTAAAATTAATAAAAGAAATTATGGTTATTTTAAATTTATAATCACAACATTACAACCTACTGTAATCAACGTATCTCGTAATTCCATACCCGAAAATGGGATTTTCCAATGAAGAAATCTAATCATGCAAACAAAAATAAAACCATTATTTAAGATCCCAAAATATATTGTATTATATCCACAAAATAAAAAATATGATCCATGTAACCCAATAGAGAAGAGGAGTGACCATGGGATAATGAGATCAAGACAAGGAAACAATCTTTAAAAAGATTGTAGATCATTCTTATAGCTTTGAATCACATCGAGGAGTGATCTAAGGGGCCAAGAAACCACATTGGGATCACTAGGTATGGGAGAAATGAGTTTTGGTCGAAGATAGTTCACATAGGATATAAAATTGTGGATCAGGAAATTCAAATTGAAAATCAGTTCCCATAATATCATGAACCCCCCTATTCTAAGGTAGAGGCACAAAGTTCAGACAAACCATTCAGAAGAGTTGTTCCAGTTATAAGAGGGACACACAGTTTAAATTTTTAGTGTTCACTGATTGACTAACCATGCACGAAATGTGTGAACAACCACTACATAAAACCATATGAGAACTGTGGAACAACCCAATGACATCCAAAAAAATATATTTCACCTAAAACAACCTGAATACACCCTAAATGAAACCCATCCAAATAACAATAAAAATGGATGTATAAGAATGAATGAAATTATTAAAAATATATTCCATTTGTCATTAAAAAACAACGTTCTTTTTGGACAATATATTATTTTTTATGCATATAATCAATTGGCATAAAATAAATTATTATTTTTACCAATAAAATATTCTTTATATAAAATAATTATAGTAAATATATAATTTTTTTTATTCAATATAATTCCACCAATTATAATGTATATTTAAAAATAATAATACATAATTAACAATATGACAAAAATTTCAGGCATCTTTACACTATGTGTTGTGTGTAACACATACTGTTGATGAAATTAAATTTATTGAAAAATTAATATTTTTAAAAAAATGGAGGAGGTAAAAAATAAAATAAAAATATTACATCAAAGATACTGATGTTCCAATGGATATATATATTTGAATAATTAGACACCATGAAATTTTATAATATGTTTCCCAGTTAATGTATTTTATTTGTCTAATAAATTTATTTACATGAAACCACAAGCGTAAAGAGAACTATTGTATATTAGAAAATAAATGTCAAAATTATAATATTAAAATAAAATTGTTGGATATGAACTATAATAATACATTTATAAAATATACATATACTAATAATAATAATAAAATATCCATTTGTTAATTCCTAATAAATAATCACTCAATTTCTGTAACGACATATCATGATTCAAAAATAATGATTATTTAAAAATTCATTATATTTTATATTAATAGTAAACATTGTAAATAATTTCAAAAAAATTATTAATTAAATTTGATACATGTTTAAAAATACTAAAAATCATCATAACAACATAAAATAGAGGGATATTATTGAGTTTTTCTTAAATGAATGACTTCCAATGAATAGTGAAAAACTACGCTATTTGTAAAACTATCATTAATTTTCATTGAAGAAAACAAATTTCGTGGAATTTTATTGTAAATTAATAAATTACAATTTACTTTTAAATAATATTACTAATTAAGTTATAATTATACATATATGATTTTGGTAATAGTTAAAATATATTTGTCAAACTGAATATTTCTGAAAACAATTTTTTGTTATGTTTTAGGAATTATAGTTTGAATTAATATATGTATAATATAACAATTTAATTATATAAAATGGAATTTATTTTTATATTTTTAATTAATAATTTATCCATTCAAGTGTTTTTTATATTTTATGAAAATATTAAATTCAAAGTGAATATATAGTAATACAGTTTTAATTTAATATGATATTATTTTCAATATCACCAAGAAAAAATGTGACCAAAAAATTTCTAAACTTATGTAATCAATAATTTAATATATTTAAATAAAAATATGAATAAAAAAAATTTAAATCTTTAAATTATTATTTATTTCAGCACAAATTTGAAAACAACGTGTTCTGACATAGTGCTTATACATCAAATGAAAAGTCATATTTATTTTACTATATATTATAAATGAGAATGAAGAAGTAATATATAAACTAGGATAATATATGTGAATTATTACTTATTATTTTTAAGTATATAATGTAATTTTGTTGTTACAGAACTAGTGACTTATCAAAATTATTATGCAATGCTTGTGTAATGAGTTGAAATTCGAACTTACATATTAAATAAGTTTTCAGGATATTCATGCTTCTAATATTAGAAATATAAATAATATAAATGTTTATATTAAACATAATTTATTTACTTTATTAAATAATTTTTACTTCTTTATTGATGTTATAATTACCCAAAAGCTTACAAAACATAGACATAGTACTTGTTGAAGGAGAAAAAAAATCATTGAAGTGTATTTATAACACTATGTATAATATTTTATTGATGACCTATTAATTACCAATAATTTAATATGATAATAAATTATTTTAATGGTGCATTATAGATTAAGTTTCAAATTACTTTTCTAAATTTATGATATTAATGTAACATTTATAGAATAGTGTTAAATTTTTATTATTGATATTTTATGAATAAAGATATTTTATTAAATTGTAAAAATTTTTAGTCATATTTAATATTGGAAAATAGTATTATTAATAGTTTAAAATATTATTCATTTTTGATTTATGAGCCAATTGTTACATTATATGTAAAATCATAACCCATTAAAAGTAAAAATTTATTGTGCAGTTAATGTTATATTTTGTTAATGGTGAGGTTAAACCAACAGATAATTTTTAAATGACACCATCACATGTCTAAAAATTATTTTTTAAATATCCTATATTTAATATTTCACTGATATTTAGAAAAATTATACCTTTTAAATACGTTAATTATATTGAAATTTTGTGAGTAATTCCATGTGCGTCTTTTCCCTCATATAAAAAGGACACCCCTTATCTCTTTTATTTAAACCACATTTATAGTCCTTGTTCACCAGAAACTACCCATTTCTCTTCTAGAATCCCATATACATTATTTATATTTTATTACTTCTTTAAATTCCATTTAAGGGGTCCCTAGTAAGGAATATAATGAATGGATACATGAGATGTGATTATTATGGTATCCAATCTATTTCAAATTATGAACTATTACACCCCATGTTAATATATATTAATAATCATAAAATATTCAAATAATAATCAAAAATATATTAATACATTATTATGATTATGTAACCACCAATATAAATGCTCTATTATATCTAATGGGAATCGAATGTGTGTCATGTGAGTATGTGTGTACTGTCTCCACCACATTAGTATATAAATAATTTTCTGTAACAATATTTCAATAATGGTTATTATGATGATTTTTGTGAATATATTTTATATTAATAAATTTATAATTATTATGAAATTATAATAACATATCATCCTTCTTACCATCCCATAAGTTGTAAAATGATAAAGTTGCTCACACGTATGTGTAGATTGTGATTTCCCTGAAGCGGTGAGATTCACTTTTCATTTTCTATTTATATGGTTTTAAATAAGTATAGATATTGTGAATATATAAGATATCTATGATATAATATTTATATAATAATGGTTAATTGTTTTTTTACCTTTTTTCTCACAATTGAAATTTTATGATAGTGTTTATGTGTATGTACGACATACAATCTCCATGAATGGTGGAATATTTTTTCCAGTTGCATAATTTTATGTATGATCATGTATAAATATATAGTTTAAATATAATTAGTACCATTATGGATATAATTTATCCAATATCTAATTATAAGGATCTATATTACCAAATAGAATCATGCATGAGAACAAAAGAAGTTATCACCGGAAACATGGGTTTAAATATGGAATTGTCTCTAAATGTGTGATAATATATTATAAATATATCTAATGTTGTGTTATCTATATTATAATTCATACATAATACATGTAAAAATGACCTAAATATTTTAAAAAGGATTATGTAATTCGTGTGATGAAATACGAGTCTTCAGTTAATGATATTTCTAATATTACTTTTTTCTAAGACACATATGCCAAATTAAATTTGTTTTTATGTCATGTGATTTATATTATACCCTTAGATGTATCGTATCATGATTCCCGTTCAAATTAATTTTATTTAAAATGAAATATATTTTTATCTAATTCCATAATATTCATTTCTTAGATTAATAATGTGGTAACAATTTAAGTATAAATCCCACTTTTAATCAGGATTTTTTACGTTTTTATTTTCATTAAATAAATTATATGTCCCTTATCTTATAAATAAATTTCATTTTTTATATCAAATAGTGATTTATTTTTTTTACTTCACTAAAATTACAATATTTCTAAAAAACAAATGGTATAAAATTTTCAATTTAAAATGGAAGCCATAATTCTCTTCTTTTAGGTAAATAATTCTTTTGCATATATATCCACGATTTTAGAGTTGTGTTATGTAATTTTTTCAAATATTATATAATTATTGGTTGATTTAAATTTTACCCATGTTATTATTCAAATAATATATAATCCATTGAATCATACAAAAATCTTCTTAATGATGTAGTTTATCTTACAATAAAATTTCATGGGATATTCATATTAATAACTACGATATAAACTATATTTCCCGATATCCTGAAAACTCAATGTCTTCATGATTCCAATCAAAATAACCATCAATATAATAAAATTAAACAATTTATTTTATATTTTTAGAAAAAAATTTATGTTTTTTCAAAATGAATAGAATATACAACTGAATAAGTATGATGTGGTCACTGAAACAAATAATCTATAATATTATTGATTAATTTTAATAATTCAGAATTATGGATATAATCCAATGATACCAACTTTATTACATCATTGGATAGATTTTGTTCTTGTTAATGATTTTTTTAGACAATGTTTTTTCCAATGGTTATGCTATGAGTATGTGATGAAATTATTATTAAACCCATTTCCTTTACATTGTTTATGTTATGAATATATGATGAATTTTTTATGAACTATTTATAAAAAGAGATGTTTTTAATATGTTATAGTCGGGAATGAAATTATATTTTCCTATAATAAAATTTATTATGAATTATTTATATTGATATTATAATAAGAAAAAAGATGATGTAATAGGTCTGATGTAATAAATATATAGGGATTAATGATACAATATATAAAATAATTATGTTTTCGGATCGATTATTGTATAGGAAACATGTTATGATTCTAAAAACTTTATGATTTTATTCTCTCATTTGGAAAATTGAACTTATGAAATGATTTATAGGCCTTTGATGGATCTATATTTTTTATGTATTCTTATGATTATGATAATAACATATGAGTCATAGTAGATTTCTGATGATTTATTTTTAAATGATTGAGGTGTTTTGGAATGATAATGATTTATTTCATGAATCATTTTTCTCAAGTATGACAAATTTGGTATGGATTTATAAATTATTTAGGAATTTCCCATACCCATAATATTTTTATATTCTTCCATATGATCGTTAATTAATATCTACCAGGTAAATCATTATACAGAATCAGATCTCACATATTCTTTTGTTTCCATGTCACAAGATCTGAGGAATGGTAATATTTAGGTTATGTTAACAGAGGATCAAAGAACTAAGAACATTATTATTGTTGATGAAAAAAATATATAAAGGATATTTTTACGATGCTTTTATCTTGTGACACTAATCCTTTTTGGTGTTTAGTATGGATGTTTTTATATATATATATAATGTAAATATAATAATATGCAATATTTTTTCATGAAAATCATGGGTCAACCAAATGAGACTCTTTTAAAGGATTATTCAATAATTAGATAATAGGATTGGAAAACATTAGTGAAAACATAGGGTATAAATATATATGTAGTATGAAATAATAATGATTTTATATTGTAGATTATGTGAATTTAAGAGAAAATTATATCATATAAAAATTCAAATAAGGTGATGTGGTTATAGAAAAACGGCACTTATGGGAAATTAATCTGAAAGTAGGGGATTGATAATTAATCTAACTATTACCAATTCACGAGGAGTTGGCCTAATACATCACACCAAGATGGAATCTCATCTAGGGAAATACATGGGTGAATTAAAATGTTATTTATATTAAATTATTAAATCTTAAAATAGATCATTATTATAGATTCACAATGTAAGGCCTACAGTTAGATAGAGTGAATATAAGTTGAATTGATTTAGAGAACATATAAATATTTTTTTTTTGGATTCATCACTATGATTATTATTGTTCGCACTATGTTTTTTAGTTTTATTAAATGGTTGGAAGTATAAATAATCCTTAAAATGATAGATGTGATTGAAATTTAATTCATTTTTTAATGAGACACCAAGTGAACAGGATATAGAGTAAAAAAAGATGTTATTTTGAATAATATTATATACAATTATATGATTAATAATCTCAGAATTGGGTTTTTTATTAATACAACTAATAATAATGAAATGTAGAATCATAGAGACCATAGAAGAAAAGATAATTCAATATATATATATATATAACAGTTTTTGTAAGAATCTAAAAAAAAAATATATGTATATATATAATGTGATGATATTTTATAATTTTGAAATTAGGTTCAAAGAATAATTAATTTTTATGGAATAATATGCCCTATATATGGGAATATTTATATTTATTTTACATAATTCATTACCCAAATAGTTATCTCATTGAAAATGGAAGGGCATATATTCTATAGATCAGTAAAGGGGAATGATTAATGTGATTATGTATTGCAATTCTAAAACTATACAATTGTAGTGGTCAATAATTGATATAATGGTTATAATAACTCTAAAACATATACGGAAATATTTACAGAATATGTTCATTATGTATTTTTAATCTTCTAATGAATAGTATTGATAACCTATAAAAGTGAGTTAGTGGTAAGGTGATATTTTTTTGGAATTCATAAGATTGTGGGAATGATAAACCATAATATATTCCCTATGTTATATATTAATATATAAAATAGATAAATAGAAGATTATTGACCTTGATGTTGGTTAGTTGTTTGCTGATGAAGTGATTTTTTTCTTCATTGATGATGTTTAATACAATTTTTTATTTATGGAAAATATTAAATGGACTGTCATTTGATTTGAGAAACAAGGATACGTTTTTAAAGGAGAATATATCTTTTAATGGAGTTTTATAATGAATATTTCGTTACTATATCTTATGATAATAATTTAACTAATATTTTTTATGGATAATATTATGATATAATATTTATATTCTAGAATAGATATTAATATTTACCATGGAATAAAAATATTTGATCAACTATTTCATTATTGTGGGTATTTTATTTTGTTAGATATATTTGGGAGAAATATTATAGTTAATTATTTATGGTATATATTATGTTTAGCTTTTTGGGTTATAATTGAGGTTTTAGAGATTACTATACATTGTTTACCCATATTGTATAACTTCATCTAAACATATTAATTTTGGTAAATATTAAGATGCAGGAGGATTTTTTATATATCTTATGAATCATTGGATGTTAATTTTAGTAATTGATCCATTAAAACTTAATCATAAAATAAATTTCTTAGAGTAAGAGATGATATAGAAGTGAAATTGAATAAAATAAAACCAATCGATGGAATTATGATTGTGAAATTTAATGAAATAGTTAATATATATTTATTGATATACTATATATTGTATGGAAATGAATCCCTCAAAATTTAAATAAGTTTCTTCAGATTATTTTTTATCATTTTCACTACATTTCAAAATAAATATTAGTCTTTTTAATTAACTTTTATTTCTAGTTTTATGGTAAATGTCTTTATCATGATTAGGTTTTTCTCTTACTATATATTAGTACACAGATTCTATAGTTTTATCATCCTTGAATAGTATTTTTATTTCCACTAATGTTATCCTTATTGAAGAGACCTGTAATGTTTTACTTTGGTAACCATTATATTTTGCACTTCCACTTTTCAAATAATGGTATATTATGCCTTGGAATGGTGTGTGTTTTTTAAAATAGTTATTTAAAAATTAGTTGACACTGTATACTATGATAAAAATTGTGGGTGATAAATTTATATAAGGAAGCATAATGTAACACCGTAGGATTTTAGTTATTATTTATTATTAAATAAATTTTTTGGGTTTCATATGTTTCATAACTCACAACACTAATCCTAAAATGAACAATGGTTTATATTATTTAATATGACCGTTATAATATAATTGGTAAATTTTATTATATGAATAATAATAAAATAGTTAATAATGATATATAAAATAAAAATTCAAATTATATATATATATATTAATTCTTGGGATGTAAAAAACTAAATTTAAGTAAAGTTATTTTATTCTTCAAAAACAAGTTTTTTTACAAAATAATTTTTATTAAATTTTGGGATAAAATATTTTAATTTTTTATTCAATATTATAAATTTAATTTGGAAATTTGAATATCATTTTTTAAATAATCACCTAATGTTTTCTAATTGTGAAATTTTGGGATTTTTATTAAATGATTTATTTTGTAGTAAATAGTAACAAACACCAATAATTTTATAAATTTTATTTCATTTAAATGAAATTTTCCATATTTATTTTAATTTTATCATCAATAAATATAATTTTCTTTTAGTTTTAAATTATATAAATAATTTTATAGTAATATTATTTATACTTAATTGTATTATGAGTTCATTTTTTTCATAAAACAATTTGTTCTAATTTGTTTTACATAATTTTTTATGAATTTATATTAAAATAAACATCCTTCTAATATGTAACATAATATTATGAAGTGGAATTATTTTTTGAATTAATAATATCAAATAAATCCACGTAAGGATTCTTAAAATGGTACTGATGAAGTTACCTTTTGGTTCAATATTAAAAATACTTTTTTTATGAATGATGATATATTTTACGACATATCAAAGAAAAAATCATCATATAAATATATATTATTCATATGCAAAAAAATTGTGTATGATAATATTTAGCACATATGATGAATGAATAAAAATAAAATATAATTTAGAATTTAATACAAAATAACTTTAGAATAATTTTTAGTGTTGATGCAATGCATTCACATATCCGCGGATGCCTAATTTGTTGTTCTAAAAATAAAATGTGAGAAGAAGTAAGTATATGATACAGAAGGTAGATAAATGTGAATTATTATCAATGTTGTTTATTTATATATATTATTTTTTATGTCACATAAAAACTAACATTTCAAAATTCTTTCATAATGGTTGAGAAGTAAAAATAAAATATTACATATATTTTAATTGCATTTTTGTGATTAAATATATATATTGATAAAATTAAATATTAATTCTAAGTAATGATATAAATTATTTTGATGAAAATTTATTTTTAATATTTCTATATGATAAAATAACCATTAAATATTAGTTATTTTCTATCGTATGAATCTATTTTTTTAGAAATATCATCTAAATGACATTAAAACCATAAAAGTTTTAATTTTTTTAGAGTTATATTATTCCAAGAATTTTATTGATGAATAAAACAATTTCATATTATTTTAAATGATTATATTAAATTAACTAAAAATATTTATGTCTTAAATGTGAAATTAATTTTTTATAGGAAAAAATGAAATTAATTTTATTATATATAATATAATATTGTATTAAATTAAACAAAATCCTAATATTTATAAAAATGGGAAATGTATTTTCAGAAATAGTCCTAAAAATATGCCCATTTACCATTGTTGATTTATTTTATTACTTATAAGTATAGGTAAAAACCTTTATGACCATAGTATATATTTTTTTATTTAATTATAATATTAGCTCCTAAAGGATATATAAAAACTATTTTATAAAATGTATCAAAAATATATATAAATTTCAATTTATGTTTATATTATGAACATATGATCTATTCATCAGAACAATATCTATTTTAAATAACTAATATTGAGATATATATTAATTATATTTAACCATTTTTTAATTCCAAATATTTCTCTTCACTCCCTTATAAAATGACACTACTTATGAGATATCATTACAAAACCATGAGTGATATATATAAATAAAAATAAAAAATATCCTCTCATAATGTCCCTTATCAACGAAGTATACATCATTCTGTTCATAATATTCCATTTTAATTTTACATAAGAATGGATCTAAAGTAGCACTACCAATGATTATATTATTTTCTTACATTAAGTCATTTATATTTTTCATTCTTTTACCCCCTCGGAAAATATTAGTAATCATATATGGTAAAAAAATTAGAATAAATATATTTATAGTTTATTAATTTTATAAATTCACCATTTTCAACATATGTTCTATAAAATGAATAGTCAATTATTCCTCATGAATACACGGGAAATATCACATCCACATAATGAAAAAATAGTTTTTTGATCAATTTCAATCACAAAGGATAGTTATCATGTGTTCATTTTATATATATATATTCCTAATATTATTTTTCATGTATAATAATAATAATATATAATATACCATGATAGATCCCCATATTTTGGAAAATGATAACACAGTTCAGGAGCACATGTTAACTAAAACTTCTACAAAGTGATGGAATTATTTTTTTCTTTTTATTAAAATGAATGGTAAAAATATATTTTAAATTAAAATATATGATATATATTACACTAATATTATTGAAAAAATTATAATTATAATTTAACTTACATTAATTATATCCAAATAAATGTAAAAATGGTTTTCATTCCCACATATGTCATACCGTCTCCATGAATAGTGTAATTCATGTTTCATTATCCATATTTTATTGATGAATATTTATATATAATAAAATAATATGATATTTATTCAAAGATAAACATAATCAATATGATTGAACAATGATTATTTTACAAGGGACATGAGTGTAAGAATTAATCATATATGTGAAATGAACTAATTACCGCACAAAACAATGATAATAATATAATATTTAATAAATTGTAAATAATGGGTTTTAATAAAATCATATATTGTATGATTTATATATTTATATTTCACGTATAATCATATAATATATATATATATAATGATGTTTTGAATGTGTTTGATACAAGATGAAATTTGAGGTAAGTGGATTTATCATCTCTCATTTGTTTTTGTAAGACATATTCCCCATTCAATGCCTTTTTCTATATTCTTGTGATTATAAATTCAATTTATTTATATAATGATAATTCTATAAAAAAAATTGTATATGTTTTATACTCCATCAAATTTTGTCAATTTCATTAGGGTTTCATATAGATATTACAAATAAATTAGGCAATTTATATATCAATCCATTTTAATACAAACCCTTTTATTCGTAAATTTAAATTAATGAAATTCAATTAAACTTATTTGATAAATATTAATAAATTTTGTATCCAATAGTTTTTATTTAATTTTTTTGTTTTTTATACTGTTTTTAAATATTTTAAAATCCAAATAATTTGGAAATTCTTTTTAGAAAATAAGACCTTATTGAGAATTTTTTTTAAGGAGAATCAATTGTTTCATTTAAATGTAATTAAAAAATAAGTATTTTAGTATTCTACGATTTTTTTAATGTCATTTTACCAATTTTTAATTTATATAATTATTTTTCAATGGAATATTACTATCATTTTATTAATAAAGTAATTTAAATTCTTTCTAGAATTATGAAAATAATATTCATTTAAAAATAAAAAACAGTACTGGAATTTGTCACCATCATGACCACTCATTTTTTTTATTTTAACATTACAATATTCCCTGATTATTTTCAAAGAATGTGTTTTCCCTTTTTTTTGAAATATTTGTTTTCCAAATAAGTGATTTCGAAATGGAAAGGGAAATCTTCCTTAAATTATATTCCCACAATATTTCATTGAAATATTGTTATATTGTAACAACAATTTATATTAATAATTATTTACTTCATATATGATCAATTGATACCATTCATTTTATTTACATGGTTAGTTTTATTATATATTGATAAAATTTTAAATAAAGTAATTTCTTTTTAACAAGTTTCACTATGATCAAATGATGAAATGATCATATAAACCATTCCCTTTTTCTGGGTTATGATTTTGAAATTTTTTCTTTGTTTCGTTATTTAGTGGAACAAATATTTATGTTCGTCATTATGTGATCGGTTTGAATATAGTTAAATATTCCTCTAATTAATTAGGAACAAAATGATATTTTATTAAGTAATAATAGGAAATTAATGTGATGGGATACACATACTATGTTATCATTATGGTATTATTGTTAGATGATGAGAATCATGTGTTGATTATTGTCCCTTCATGATTTGCGCAACATAATTTAATTTGAGATACACTGTGATTTGAATTCATAGACAGTTAAAATTTACATATGAAATGGTTTATATATTTAGGATGGTTCCAAAATTTATTTCACATGTCGTATTATAATGATATATAATTATATTTCATGATTTAATTTTAATGATTCAATTTAATTTTTATTTTTCCAATATGAAATGATAATGTTTTATTCAATGACCCATTTTATATTCTATAATAGATTTGGTATCATTTTTTTATGTTATATTCTCAATATCATAAATAAATTATTATATTTGTTATCCACATGATCATTTATATAACATCAATTTCCACACTTATTTATCAAATATAGTTACCATTATTAGGTTCTATTTACCTAAGAAATAATGAAATTTGTTATGTAGGATATGTCAATAAGAGTAAAAAATGAGAATAACCTTATGAGAGAGAATGAAGAATATAATGAAATAAGTGGTTAAGATATAATGTATTTATAAATTATAATCAATTATAATTATTGATATTAATGAAATGTTATGAATTTAATATTAATATAATATGATATAATGTTTTTTTCAACCTTCTTGGATCCCCTAAAATATTATTTCATGAAAATGTAGAAAATGTATGTTTGTGCAAATGTACTCAAACTAAATTATAATAGATTATATTTTCTTATCTAGAAAGAAAAATATAATAACTCACTTGTATTATTCTTTTTACGGAATGATTGGGTGATAAATTATGCCACACACTAATTAAAATTATTTAGAAAAATCAACAAACTAATAATTTTGAGTTGGGAGAAATATTTTTTGTCATTGAAAATATATATTCGCTATTATTATGGTGATATTTATCATATATATATATATAATGATTGTAAGATCATGAACTGTATGTTATCACAGTTAGTGTTTAATTTTCACTAGAGAAGATTGATGAAGTTGAATATGCACTATGAATCGTCACGACATTACCAGCTTATGAAAGGGAACAAGGTGGCAGATTCTATAAGTTGGAGTGTCCATAATAGTTTGTGCAAGATTATGATAAAAATGACTACAATAATTCTGAATTTTATGAGGATGAATAATGAAATAATGATAAATGGAAATAGGTCATACCACTCTATTAAAAATTAACAACCATCAATCCAGAATTGGAATATTGTGGCACAAAAGGAATACGTGAAAACGAAAAATAATGTATGGAATTTTATTATGTTCAACCATGATTATTGTGGAATGATATGGCTATATAACAATTATGTCTCATATCCACATGAGATTAAAATAAGTATTTTTTTAATTATTCAAATAGATCATCATTGTGTATTCCCCCTTGATGATTAGTGATTTATAGATATTTCAATAAATATTTTTGGAGGTAAATCATTGAAAGATGTAATGAATAATATTTATCTAAAGTAACATTTTTTCATAAAGTTATCTCAAAAATATATAATTCCAATTCGGTGTTACAAATATTTCCCAATAAATTCGAATTGGATATTGCATAATATATTTCATAATGAGAGTCCCCAAAACATCTTTGAAATATGAAATGATATTTAGTGTACTGGAGATCTTTATAATGGAATCCCATTTCATTATAATATTAGAAAACCTAATTATTTATCATCTTCCGATGAAATTAATTAATGAAAGACAAGGTCTCATGGATAAAATATTAATTTTTATCTAATCATTATCTTATTATTTCCATAATGTTTCATATAATTTATCTTTATGATTTGAAAATATAGTTGATTATTATAATTGGATATCATCAAATTAAATTTGGATAATTTAAAGGACCACTTTTACCATATATGTTATCATGAGATAATATTATATGTAATTTAAAGATGTTTGATATAATGGACATTCTCTTGTCATGTTATCATACAATAATTAATTTTACTTTAGCATTTATATGGATTCTTATGAATTCCACTATAATCATATTTGATAAACTCCATTATGTTGGGATAAATTGGGATAAATAGTAATATTATATGATAACATATAAATTGAAATTGTAGATTGTTTTGATCCATTCAGTGTCACATTTGGGTTGACTAGCGATGATAATAAATTTATTATTACAATCATAAGAGAGATCAGGTGTTTGATGTCACATAAGACTAATACCATTGAAAATCACAATGGATTGCAGTAATGAAATTTTGAATTAATGCAGAGGTAAGCCCGATATATATCAATCCCATCAAAATATAGTGTCATATTTACATTTTTTATAATCATTTAAAACATCCAATTAATCACTATCTTTTTTATTATATGTTCCTTGTATCTCCCTCTATGATGTAAATATGTGATTCTTTGCATACTCATAACATACAAGTTCCATAATTGGAGGAATATAGTCATTATTATGAATAACAAGTGGAGATTCTAGATTTAATAATTAAATAACATTGAACAAAAAAACTCATATGGTCTATGGTTCATGGGGAATCCATATGTTGAAAAACTATCTATGGGAACCGATGGATTTGATGAGGAATATGTATCCTTTTTTGTTTGTATGAATTTGATATAATTTATAGGAAAAAATTATTATTATGGGGTATAATTTTACAACCCAAGAATTTATGATATATTTAACATTATATAAATTGTATTTCATTTATTTTTATCTAAATGAACATCACTATGTTTAAAAAATCACATTATACATGTAAAATCATGACTGGATCCATTGGGTTTGATCCATAATTTCACATGGCATCATGTGTGCCTCCACATATAGATGAAGCTACAAACATGTTGTGATTGGATAAATTCCACAATGTGGATATTCCTAGATTATCTTGTCATTGGTGTAATATTCAATAATAAAAAATAATATAAATAATCATATTATTCATTAGGAATATTGAAATGATAGTGTACATGATAAGGAATGAAAATATGTTCCCAAAAGTGGATAATATATCAATTTTAAATAAACATTATGTGTAATAAAATGATAAACTAAAAGTCCCATCTGAGTCTGTATTATCCCACAACTGGATCTATTCTACAGATATCATATGTCCACTACTAGGCCATCTACATTCCCCAAATCCCTCACAAAATCTACATGTTCATAGAGATGACCATCTATGGTGTTAGTACGAGACTTAAATGGACACCACCAATTCATTTTTAACATGATGTTCACATGCACATAAGTGTATTCCATAAGAATTTTAAATGTATAATAAGAATAATCATAAAATCCAATAGTGTCATGACCCATCCTCAAGGCCCATACCATGACTACCCCAAGCCTGCCTTCCATAGGCCAGGGGCTAGCGACAAGCACCAAAGGCATAAATCCCAAAAAATGGGAAGGCATTGCCTTTACGAAACGAAAGCACACACAAACAGAGTACAAGCAGAAGCTACACTAAGTAATGTAGTATAACAAACGTGATGAAAGTATGACGGGTCAGAAATACAAGCCCAAAAGTAAGATATAGCTACAACTAAATGTAAATTACAACTCAAAGGACAATAGCTGAAAGGTGAAAAGCAGCTCCTGGATCGTCCTCTGGGATCCTACCTGAAGGGTAGGTACATATGTCCTCCTCGACACTCTACGTCTGTCTGTCTCCTCCGGGTACCGACTCTTCATGAGATCCACCTCTGGGTACCGACTCGTGGTGAGATCCACCTCTGGGTACCGACTCGTCGTGAGATCCACCTCTGGGTACCGTCCAGCACTACAAGCCTCAACCACGATCAATGATTTCCATCTTCTGCAACCAACACAATGAGGTGCAGGAAAAGCCCGTGCAGGGCTGAGTATATGATAATCAGTAGGGACCCCGAGACCCTCAAGGTCTCACTAAATCTAACAAGTATAATCACAAAGAATGTTCTCAACAGATACCCCTTACTTAGGTATAAGCCCATACTTATACCTAAGTTACCATGTAACCCATCTCAGCCATGAGGTATCAAACAGATATTAAGTCTACGGATAACCACTACTCAGGTATATGCCCACACATATACATAAGTTATCTAGTAACCCATCTCAATCATGAAGAAAATACAAAGGTCAATGAATCAGCTCAAACCAGTATTTAAATTATCAAAACTGTAACTACGGAAGAGCTCTATCTCTGACGAGTACAATGATCCTGTCACGACTCCGAGTTACTGCTCACTAACCTAAGACTGCTGAGATACTCCTCCTATTGAGTACTGCAGGTCAGCCACCTCAAAAAGTAGTGATCCTCCGCCATGGGACTGCCACCTCACATAGTAGTGCTCCTTCGCCATGGGTCTGCCACCTCACAAAGTAGTTCTCCCCACTAGGCTATGCAAGTCACTCCGAATAAAATCGGACAAGCAATCATCAGGTCTCTGCCAGCTACACAGTCTTCGTACTCTGTATGCTCATCTCCAGGAGGGTCCGCTCCACGAGCTATAGGTCGATACTCCAAGTATTACAAAGTCCCATGAAGAAGTATCTCAAAGGACTGCCTCATCATAGGGGTCTCAACGCAGCAGACAGCGGGTCAATCGGACGCCCGATCTGTGAGTTATTAGCCTTTTCGTCCTATGGAATCGGTTGGTTTCATGTAGGAACCATCCCGACCATATCTCAACTATAATCTGGACTCACATTGGGTATAATCATAAGGACCGTTTCTCAACGTGATCATGGACGCCGCTGACGGTTCGTCAAATGGACATCTGGTCTGAAAGTTATCGAGTTTTCTATTCAAGGGGCCCGATTGGATTTCGGGTACAATCCAACCCGAACATACTCCAACTGCGTCCAAAACATAGTTGATGTATACCAAAAGATTTTTCTCACTGAATGGAATCTAAAAAAGTCAACGGAATGTCATTCGGGCGTCAGGAACTCAAGCTATAATCATTTTCGCTCTGAGGGCCCGGTGGGTTTCGGGTTCGAACCAACCCGGCTGTACTCAAATTTTTCCTAAACCTTTAGTTTAATATATCGAAATGATGGTATTGATCCAAGAATCGTGTCCCAACTGACGGTGTGCCAATCAGAGGTTTATAGCCCATGTTATGGGCGTTTGAACAAATCTGCGTGCTTTTAGGGGGGGTTGGGCCCGGACCGACCCGACCCAAGACCACCTGGGTTGGCCCGAACCGGGTCGACCTGACCTGGGTCCGGGTCCGGGCCTCTTGGGCGCGTCCCGACCGGGCGGCGCGGCCCGGCCCAGCTGTTGGTTACCCTGGCCCAGTGCGAGCGGCCCGGCTCGGCTGGGGGCTCGGTATGCGAACGAGCAGTGCGAAGGGGGGGGGGGGGGGGTGCTGCCCCCTCACCTTGTAACGGCAGCCCCACGTGGGGCACTAATTGTCTACCACCAGGGGGTACGACCCCCGGAATTCTGAATGGCCGGCCCGGTTGGCCAGCCTGTGCCGCCGCCGCGGGACCTCACGGTCCCACCCCCCAAGCGCCAGCGGTCGGTTTATCCAGCCGCCTCCATGTCTTCCGCCGCGGCCAAAAGGTCGTGGAACATGATGCTCCGGCGGCCGGTGAGTCCGGTCGCCCCCTGTCGGTGACCGTCACGACCTTAGGCTGCGTCCCTTCTTCGACCGGCGTACCACGTCGGCACCGCGCCCCTCCACCGAGGCCCGCCCCGGACGCAGCCCTTCAAGATGCTCCGGCATGGCGTGACTATGCTACGCCTCTCCGTCACGGCCCCTTCTCCGGCTGCGGCCTCTTTCGGCATTAATGTCATGGCGAGACGGCTCCGCGCTCCTTCACCGCGGCTCCCTCATTTCCGCATGGTGCGACGACACCGCTCCATCTCCGTTCCAATCCACAACGAAGGGCTACAATAAAAAGGGTGGAGGGTTGGCCGTGTTTGTGCAGTCCAGACCCCTCCCATTAATCCACAGCAAGCAGCTAAAAGATTAATGATTAACACCCAAATATTCACAAACATAAAATAAATCCCCTACCTCTTTCTCATCGCTCGTTGGTGGAGTCGCAGAAGGAAGACGATGAAGACCGTCGTTCGTCGCATCCGCCACATGTCCCCAATTCCGAGCTGTGTCTGTTCATTGATGATGTTGCAGAGGATATGTTTCTGGAGAAGGATGTTCGAAGAAAAATCGCGTAGAAGATCGTCTTTGGCGTTCTTCACTTTCTTCATTGGAGAGGATATGATTTCCCCAATTTTTGGGCATCGCAATACTTTACCAGTGCTTCATCGCTTGGTGAAGCCGTCCCAAAACCTTCTCCCAAGCTCCCTATATATAAAATAGGGGGAGAGTTATGTAACCATCGTGGAATTTAAGATGGTTCATTTATTTGGAACCTTCCTAAATTCAAACGACGTAGTTACTTAATTTAAAAATGGGGTCGGGTGAATTAAATTGTGTTGGTACAATATAAAAGGTGTGTTGGCACTACTTAAGAGTGGAGGATGCCAAGAAGTTTCCCCCACATAGACTCCGTCAAAACATATGACACAAATCAATATTATGTTGACACATAAAATTAATAGTCAACAATTAATTTCATGTCGACACATAAAATTAAATCACAGCAATTAATTTTTACGTCGGCCGATAAAATTAACTGAAAACAATTAATTTTAAGTCAACTCATAAAATTAACTGAGAGCAATTAATTTTACGTCGACACATAAAATTAAATGACAACACTTAATTTTACGTCGACCCATAAAATTAACTGACGAAAATTAATTTTACATTGACCCATAAAATTAACTAACAACAATTAATTTTACTTCAACTCATAAAATTAATTGAGAAAAAATAATTTTACAGCGACACATAAAATTAACTGAAAACAATTAATTTTACGTCGACCCATAAAATTAATTGAGTGCAATTAATTTTACATCGGCATATAAAATTAATTGATGGGGGGTTTGAGAGGTTTCTTATCCCTCCCTATTAAATGTGGCGATATGGTTTGGCGGTTCCACCACCCACTCCCAAGTGGATCATCTAACCACATTATCCTCACTGCATGTGTTTAACAAAATAAAATAAATTATTCAATTATTTTATTTTCTTAACCCACGTAAAACCCAAAAAACTAACATTAATACCGGATCATCCGTCATTGATGTGAAAGTCTTATTAAGCTAATATCAGCACTGCGAGTTCAACAGTGCCCTCAGAATTCTATTCTGAGCACCGGTTCAAAAGTTATAAAACATCGCTCGTATATTTACTGAACATACCCGAAAAAAGGTCGGTAAATTATTATCAGTCACCCTCATCCCAATGCGTTCAAGGTTAGGCTCTGCCTAGGAGAAAAACGCCCCAATGAACACAACGGTACCCTCGGATTTTCAATTCGAGTTACTATTTAGATTTTATGAATTTTACAATAAAATAATTGTCACTTAATTATTTTATTTACGGCCAAAAACTAACTTTCTTTGGTGGATTGCACTGGCCAAAGTTAGTATCCTCATAAAGGAAGTATACTCTCATGAGTTCATCAGTGGTCTCAGATTTGTAATCCGAGTTACCGTTTGTGAGTTATAATCATTTGAAAAATAAAATAACTTATTTAATTATTTTATTAATTGTTATGCCATTTTCGGGTTTTCTCACAGGATGCATGCGCTGACTAAACTTAAGTCACTCCATGGGTAAATCTGCTATCCTAATCACAATGGTGTCCTCAGATTTATGATCCGAGTAACTGTTTATGAGTTATTCCACTTTTTCTGGAAATTTGCTTACACGCGTTAATTTAAGCTTAACAAAACTTTAGAAAATTATTCCGGGAACACCGGGTCTCAGAATCTAGTGCCGTCAGAAACTACGTACTCGTAAAATTACAATGAATTTAAAAAAAATCCCACTAGTGCAGAAATCGTTTTTTACGTCACCATTTTTTACATCGGTTATATATAACCGACGTAAAAATGCGGCGAGTAGATTTTTCACGTCGGTTATTTTAATAACCGACGTTACAAATCGCGCCTGTTGTGTTTTTACGTTGGTTATCTTATAACGGACGTCAAAACCCAATGCACGGTGGGTTTTTTACGTCGGTAATTTGGTAACCGAGGTAAAAACGCGTAGATATCGGGGTTTTTTACGTCGGTTTTAAGATAACCGACGTAAAAAAGCTAAAAAATAGTTTATAACGTTGATTATATAATAAACGACGTTATAAAACATTTAAAAAAATTAAATCTCGTGTTCTGTCATTTACGAGTTTTCGATTGACAGTCGCCGACTTGTCTCTCTCTCGCGCGGTAAACCCTAATCGGCTTTTCGATCGCCTGCATTTCACTCATTTTGGCTTCATTGTTTATCTTCTTCACTCCTCTCGGATCTATCATCTCAACTCGCGACATTCAAGTAAGCCTTCCACGAATTTATTTCGTTCGTTTTTTGTTTCGATTCTTGATGTGCTTTTCGTTCGTTTTTGAATCTCGTGGAATTTTTTGTCATTGCAAATGGTTATTATGTCCATTCAACTCGCA
Source organism: Viscum album (assembly GCA_963277665.1). Taxonomy (NCBI): domain Eukaryota; kingdom Viridiplantae; phylum Streptophyta; class Magnoliopsida; order Santalales; family Viscaceae; genus Viscum; species Viscum album. Next base: position 923,721,026 of record OY728156.1, read on the forward strand.
ACATTCAACTCGCAACATTCAACTCGCAACATTCAAGAAGGTGTATTTTGGATAAGACTATTTTTAACTCTTATTCTAGATTTTCATTCTGATATACGCTTTACGATTCTATAGTACAATGAAAAAGTAGATTCATTAAAGCTTCTTAAACCACTTATACTTCATCTTTTCTTCTGAAATACAAATCAGTAACAACTCCAATATGATCTCTATATTGATCTCTTTGAATACCAGCAACTTCATTACGAGCAACCTCTTAAGTATCTAAATAAATCAATATCTGAAAAAAATATTACTATGACCATGAGAACATAGATATTTGACTTCACAACCATTCAAATTATTCAATCATTTAGAATGAATAATTAATTTTAAAACATTGAGGATTAGCTTCAGAAAAATATGAAAAATAATGGGTGGTACTGTAACGTTCCATTCTTCCAGCAACATTATTATTTCCTAATTAGCTGGAATGTGTCTTTCTGGATGAAGATTGGTAGTACTTATTTTCATAAAATCATATTTTCAATATGATTGTCTAGAAAATTATTTTCATGAATGAAATTGGACCAGGTACAATCTGTAATACCTATCCTTAAAATTTCATTCAACATTCTTACGTCATAATATTTTTTCAAAAAATTATGACTTTTAGAACTCCTAGATCAGAAAACCATCATCTTTTTTCATTTGCATTCATAAAAATATCAATTCATACCTATTACAATCAATTATTTAATTCTGGACTCATGGTGAGTCTGATAATACATTTCTTCTTTCAGTCATCTCCTAAAAATGATGGACCTTTTCATGCAAAGTGTATCTGATTTCTTGAATACGATGGTATGTCCGATTTTCAACAAAACCAAGTGAGGTGATTTCTTTTATTATTAATAATTCATAAAAAAATTATAATACATAAATATTATTATCATCCTTTTCAGATTTTTCATTATAAAAAAGGTAAAGGGTACTTTCTTTTCATTCTCAAGATAAATTATATTTTTTATAATGGTCTTTTCTCTCTAGGTAGAAACAATGTAACGATAATTAGATTGAATTAGGTATATTATCTTATCTTACCATCAAAACACATTTTTATGTATTAATAATTATTATGTTTTGTAAAAACAATTATGACCCTCATTTCATTTCTTTTAGTTAATTGATCTACGAAAGTGTTATAATTGATTTGATGATCACGATTCACCCATATATATGGTTAGTCATTTTGTGACATTTGGGTCCATATTATCCTTCTAATGCATTCGACAATGCATTATATATCATAGATCAATATGGGATGCAGATGGTTATACCATGTAAAATGTGTTATGTGATGTGTCTCGTAAGAAATATTATAATAAATTATAGGAAAGGTGATTAACATATCCCAATATGAGGTGAATGAAACTATGTTTTCCCTTGACATATGTTATGACTTATATGATTATGTTTGTGCCACACTCTTATGTTATTCCACATACCAATGTTGTGATCTTGTGAATAAGGTTTTTTAAATCATGTTCCCACTATCATATAAATCATGTCTTATGTTATGCTAAAATTGTTATACTTGGACTCATGTTTTCTGATCTATGATTATATAGAACTGTTTAACTTATCTTTTTGATCATGTGCTTTGTGTATGCTCTTATACCCCCATGTATATCTTTTTATGAGATTAGATATTATATTTATATATATCATGTTTACCCATAATGAGTATCGTAAATCAAAACTTTTATTATTTTCATTCCCTAATTTATAAAAATAAGTATTATGTAGGATGACTCACAAATTTAATCTGTGAGATGAGTTGTTTTATGTGTGAAACCCAGGCCAAACACATATGTATTTTTTTATTGGTATTACATATATATAGTTCGACATATACTTTTTTTTACATTACCATGATATTAAGATTACTTTTTCTAAAGAAATATTCATGTCCTTCGATTATATATCGGATCAAAAGGATATAATAATTCTAATATATAATCAGAATGATCATATAATATGACAATATTATTAAACATAAAACAAATGGTCTATATTCATATTTCTAACATGACACTTATGATGTATAGCTATTTGGTGTTGGGTACTTATGAAAACTACTACTACTTTCAAGATTTTGGCACTTGAAAGTGTTGAGTACTTTAGATCATAATGATTGAACAACAAACATGGATAACACATGTTATATGCTCCATTAGGTATTCCTATATTTTAACATGTTTATTAGTATATTGGCATGAGATTATTATAAATGTCTATCATCTGATCATATTCACTTATTCCAGATAAAAATCATTTTGTTTATGTTTTATTGATGTATAGTTTATTTGGAGAGTCATTAGGTTTCATGGTTTTCATTGATTCAAAGAAATTTTAAATGGTTACATCTAACTATATTTTGTTTTAAAAATAATATTCAAGCATATTTTTTAAAATAACTATATATTTGTTTTATATTTTAAATTGTTTTACTTTCAAATTATGATTTTTTCATATAAACATGTATTTGTCTTATCTTAAAAATATATATTTTTTGTTGATATTTGTTATAGGTAATAATGAGTCGAAGTTGGATTATGGCACATCGAATGAGCAATGAATTTGAGGAAGGTGTTGATGCCTTTTTGGAATTTTCAAAATGAAATGTCCCAAGTAGTGACATTTTTTTCTGTCCATTCCTGAAATGTTTGAATATGAAGAATTTGAAAAGTATAGAGATAAAAGATCATCTGATATGCCATGGTTTTAATCCGAGTTATAGCCCTTGGATTTGGCATGGTGAAACTGGACGGAATGTCACTGATGATGATGATTCGCAAGATGGTAACTCCGATGGAATTGAAGAAATGATTCGCGATATTGTAGCTGAACAAATTGAGATAGAACCGATAGTTGCACGTCTATATGGTGATGCTGAAAAAACATTATATCCTGGTTGTACAGATTTTATGGTTCTATCGGCAGTGTTAAGATTGATTAACCTGAAGGCAAAGCATGGATGGAGTGACAGAAGTTTTACAGAGCTGCTACAATTGATGATAGACATTCTTCCAAAAGACAACGATCTTCCAGATTCACATTACAAAGCCAAGAAAATATTATGCCCGATGGGATTGGGATATAAGAAAATACATGCCTGTCCGAATGAATAAATTATATATAGGAAGGAATATGAATTTCTGTCAGAGTGTCCAAAATGTGGGACATCACGATATAAGGTGAAAGAAAAATCACAGGGTGATGTAGAGATTACAAAGCTCCCTTCAAAGGTATTTTGGTATCTTCCTATAATTAATCATTTCAAACGTCTATTTTCTAATTCACATGATGCAAAAAGGTTAAGATGGCATGCTGAAGAGCGGGTATGTGATTGAAAAATACGTCATCCAGCTGATTGTCCACAATGGAAGAAAATTGATGCGCAATATTCTACATTTTGAAATGAAATAAGAAATCTCATACTAGGGTTGGGCACAGATGGAATGAATCCATACCGAACACTCAGTAGCACACATAGTTCATGGCCTGTTTTATTGGTAATTTAAAACCTCTCTCCTGAAGTTTGTATGAAGTGAAAATATGTCATGTTGAGTACAATGATCTCTGGTCCAATGCAACCCGGTAATGATATTGATGTTTACTTGTCACCGTTGATTGATGATTTCAAACTGTTATGGGCTGATGGTATTACGGTGTATGATTCTTATAAAATGAAATATTTTCAACTGCATGCAGTGCTTCTGTTCACTATAAATGACTTCCCAGCGTATGGAAATTTTTATGGATACAGTGTTAAAGGGCATAAAGCATGTCCAATTTGCGAACAACAGACGTCCTATTGTCAATTGCATCATGGGAGGAAAACAGTGTACATGGGTCATCAAATGTTTTTGCCTATGGAACACCCTTATAGAAGACTAAAAAAGGAATTTAATGGCTCACAAGAATTTTATACTGCTCCAAAACCTTTATCCCCTGATCTTTATTTTGAGAGGGTGAAAAACCTTTACGCGACATTGGGAAAGACACAGAAATTTGGTAATGATAAACATATTTGGAAGAAAATGTCAATTTTTTTGAGCTACCATAATGGAGGTATCATGAAGTTAAACATAATATTGATGTCATGCACGTGGAGAGGAATATCTATGAATCTTTGATTGGAACATTGTTAGATATTAAAGGAAAGACTAAAGACGGGTTGAATGCAAGATTAGACTTACTATCAATTGGAATACGTTTGGAGTTAGCTCCCACTCCTAAAGGAAGATGATCATTTCTTCCCCCGGCTTGTCATACATTATCGAAGAGGGAGAAAATTAGCTTTTTTCAGTGTCTTCATGATACCAAAGTGCCTCAAGGTTATTCTTCTAATGTATAAAATTTTGTCTCATTGAAGGACTTGAAGTTGATAGGTATGAAATCACATGATTGTCATGTCATGATGCAACAAATTCTACCAGTTGCATTGCGTGGAATATTTCCCATTCGTGTTAGAAAGACTATAATGAAGTTGTGTTATTTTTTCAATTCAATTTGTAACAAGGCAATTGATGTGAATGCTTTGAACATTTTGGAAAAGGACGCAATTTTTATACTTTTTCAATTGGAAATGTATTTACCTCCAACTTTTTTTGATATAATGGTGCATATAATGATTCATCTGGTTCGAAAAAATAAAGCTTTGTGGACCTGTATATCTTCATTGGATGTATCCTTTTTAAAGGTATATGAAAATATTATAGGGGTATGTTAAAAATCTATATCGACCTGAAGCCTCCATTATTGAAAAGTATATTTCTGAGGAGGTAGCAGAGTTTTGTACGAGCTACTTGGCTGCAGCGCAACACATAGGTTTGCCTCCATCTCGCCATGAACGAGTTAATAATGAGGGAAAGGGGATTCGCAGCTTGAAAGTCAAATCATTGTCAACTGAACAGATGAAGAAGTTAGAATCATACATCTTGAATAACATAGCTGATGCTCAACCATATATTACATTTCATATTAATGAGTTGAAACAATGTCATCCAAAGAAGAAAGAAATGTGGATTTTGAATGAGCACAACAAAACTTTTTTGTCATGGATTAAAAAGACTTTTCTTGGTAGATCAGATGTATCAGAGACAATAAAATGGATAGTGGGTGGTCCATGTTTAAATGTTATAACATGGTCTGGTTATGACATTAACGGTTATACATTTCATACAAAAGCTCAGGACAACAGAAGTGCAGTTCAGAATAGTGGTGTATTGGTGTTTGAAGAAGCAATGCATTTTTCGAGTGCTAAGGACAAAAACCCAATTTCTACATCAAATGCATATTATGGAGTGATTGAAGACATATGGGAGGTTGATTACTTTAAAATTAAAGTTCCCGTTTTTACTGTAAATGGTTTAACGGTAACAACAGTGTCAGACATGATGAATTTGGAATGACACTTTTTAATCTGAATAGATTGGAAGACACAGCTGATTCTTTTATAATGGCAACACATGCAAAACAAATTTTTTATGTAGTAGATCAATCAGATATGCAGTGGGCTGTTGTTTTACAAGGGAAAAAACAATATGTTGGTGAGGATGAACTTGATGAATATACTGATTTATGTGAGATCCATACTTCAATGGAAATATTAACAGAACATAATGACGATTATGTTGAAGACATAGTTTGTGCCATAATAAACGATCACGATGAAGGAATTTGGAAAAACAATCCATCTGTACATTCCTAAAATTACAGGTAACATATGTTTATTTCTTGTTTACATTTATTTTTTCCATAAATGTTAGATATTGTAAGTTATTTATTTATTAAAACATGTTTTAAAATAAAATAAGTATATGTTTTTGTTTGTTTTAAGTTTGTTTAGTTTACATTATCATGTTTATAACCATTACATGAATTTTAAAATGCTTATTTTTGTTCACTGACAATTACTTTACCATGTTTACAATGTTTACCAGGTTTTCCATTTTTACCATTTTTACCATCTTGACCATCTTGACCATATTTGCCATCTTTACCATTGTTTAACATGCTTACCATATTACCAATGTTTTATATTATGTAACTTAGTAAAATTTTCTATTTTCTGATTACAGTAGTATTAATATATATGAATTTGTATATTTGTTCACTGACAATTACTTTACCATGTTTACAATGTTTACCAGGTTTACCATTTTTTCCATATTTTACCATGTTGACCATGTTGACCATCTTGACCATATTTTCCATCTTTACCATTGTTTAACATGTTTACCATATTACCAATGTTTACTATTATGTAACCTAGTACACTTTTCTATTTTCTGATTACAGTAGTATTAAAATATTTGAATTTGTATATTTGTGAACTGACATTTGTTTTTTTCATTTGAAGGATAATGACAGATCATTCAGATGATCAACCACATGATTCTGGAGAGGAGCATATTGTTGTTCATACCTCTGGGGATGAACATTCACATGTTCCTATTACGACAAAGAGTTCAAAGGTTGGTAAACGTGGGTGCACACATTTACCAAAATTATCACTTGCCCGTACGCAGGATCAGAGGATAGTAGTTGAGTTTGATGATGATGATATTCCTAGAGGTCTGAATGCCAAAGATTTTAAGAGTTTTGTTGCAACTCAGGCTAAGACCAAAGTAAGCATTCTGTATGATGATTGGAGAGGTGTGGATAAAGATATTATCTCTCAGTTGTGGGAGACGATTTTGGTAATATCTTTTGTCATTTTTTGACCATTCTTTTAATGTTTCTAGTATATATAATATGTTTATCCTCTTCTTTATCAGATGACATTTGATATTCCTGACACTGGAGGAGTCAGGAAGAAATGATTATCGTTGGATGCCAGGAGATGGAGGGATTTCAAATCAACCCTCTCATCTGATTTCATTTATGGTCATAGGATTCATGACAATCCATGTCGTATATATCCTTTTATAGATGAAGACACATGGAGACAGTTTTTTGAAAGTAGAAAAAAAGAGTCATTTCTGGTAAGGGCAATGTAAACTTTTATAAACATTCTTATATAAATGATTTTATTAATGTTTTGTTAATGATTTCTTATTCTTAAATTACAGCAAACAAGGAAATCTCATCAGGAGATCCAATATAAAAATGTATACCCTCATAGTTTATCTCGTGGAGGCTATACATTATTGGAAGAAAAAATGATAGCGGAAAAATTTCAACAAATAAGAGCTGAGTCTTCAAGCTTTGGAGAGGTGGCCCCTCTATCCCCTCCATCTAGAATTGAAAAATGGAAGACAGCTCGGAAGGGAAAAAAGGGAATTATCTTTCGGATGAATCGAGAATCGTAGCTGAGAGGATTGTAAGATATCTATTTAATTTATTTAAGTTAACTTTTTTCTTCATATATGTTTCAATCATTACAGAAATGTTCAATTAATTAATACAGGACTCTCTTGAGGAGCAGTGTTCAGAGGGGACATTTACAGCTACTGGGAGGGAAGATATTTTATTTGCAGCATTGGGAAGGCCCGAACATCCTGGTCATGTAAGAGGATATTCGGCAGGTGTATCGGTAAGAAAAGTGTTTCCACATTCTTCAACTTCTAAGATTGAGGGGGTTTATAAAAAAATAGAATCCTTGGAGGCTGAAGTTCAAAATATTAATGCGACGATGGAAGAAAAGATTAGAGATTCAGTGCAGTCTATGTTTGCAGAAATGAAAAGACAATTTCAGACTGCAGGTCCCACTCCTCCACCTCCCCCTGCAGACCCCATTATTTATCCTCCACCTCCGCCAGTAGCTCCCACTCCCCCACCTCAGCCTACGGACCCCATTTTTTATCCTACGCCTCTGCCGCAGCTTCCTACGTATTGCGAGTTGTATGTTGATGATTCTCAACATCATATAGTAGCATACGGGTTGGAATATTGTATAGGAGATACAATTCATCATCAACAATTAGAGGTAGAGAATCAGAGGGTCACTGTACAGGATATTATAGATAGATCAGCTAGGGTACCAATACCTACAGATGAGGTGGCGACAGTTGGACAGAGTATCGGCCATTTTTTAGTTTGGCCATCCAGACTTCTTGACTCATTACCATAGAGGTATGAATGTTATATCTTTTATTTTATTTTTTTATTAAATTTGTTTTATCATTTGAAAACTACTATAATTCTCAATTTTTTTCACAGGAATACATAAAAGGTAAATAAATACTGTATAGACAACAACAAAGACAACATGCTATGACATCAGATACAAATTCCAGTGGTCTTGACAGATTATCAAGATATTCACATTTGTTGTTGGGTTTTTATGAGTTTACAATGTAATGTCATGTTTGTGGACATGAAATAAGTGTGGGTATTACAAAATCTGATATCATGGAGCTTGTTACTGGAGATAAGTTGGGAATCAACGTGGTGAAATTTTTTTCCATGTAAGTCTTAACACCTTTTCCCTGCATTATATTTATTAAAAATGTATACTTATATATGTTTTGTATTAGGTATCTTTATAAAATTTGTGAGAGGAATGAACTGACAGATGTATATGGATTCATGGACCCGCAATTGATTTTTCCTGAAGCATGTACATTGACAGAGGAACAAAGAATGATTTATATTGCTGAAAGATTTGAAAAGAATATAATCCAACAATGTTGGATGATGCCTTTTTGTGAGATGTATGAAACACATTTCACTCAAAGAGTTAATTATCTTTTGACATAAAAACCCACTAACATTAAATTTCCTTTTATCAGTAATCATTGGATGTTAGGGATTTTTTTCCCAAGGGAGAAAGCTCTTTATTGGATATGCTCTGTTCATGGTGATGTGCAGGAAAGATTTAAGAATATATTGGAAAAGTAAGTTTAAATTTCTCAATAGTTTTATATATTATAATGAATTTTAAATTTACCCCATTCTTAGTATTTTCTAACAGTGCATGGGTCTACATTCGAAAAAACACAAAGAAAAGAAATGCAAAGATCAAATATGTAAATGCGAAGGTAAATTTCCATTTATAATTTTTACTTTTTGATTTATTACATAAAAATAATATATTTAATTTACACTCATTCAAAACAGAAATGTCATGAACAACATGGCCTCATCGAATGCAGATATTATATGTTAAGATTTATGTATGAAATAATAACAACTGGGACAGTTGGGAATTTTGACCTGGTACGATTTCCTCTTAAACTTTGCCATCATATTTCAATTTGATTTATTCATTATACACGTTAAATATCTTCTTTTTCATTTGTAGCTTTTTGATGACCCTCAACCCTATACTGCTGAAGACATCAAACACGAACAAGTGGATTGGTCAAATTATTTTACAGGTTTGATTGAATTTTAGTTGTTTGTAATGTAAAATGTAATTTTGAATATTGTCGGTTTAATTGTGTATTTGGTAGTTGTTTAGGTTTGATTTAGTTTTTTTTAAGTTGACAGTGTAAGTTTTGAATGTTATATTAGTGAATGTTTAATTTTTCTCTACTTCTTATTTTGGTCTACTTTTGATGGTTCTTCTGGTATGGATTTGGGTCTGTGGGGGAGGGGTTCCAAGGGTGTGGGGGTGTCTTCAGTGGGGTTGGGGGTGTCCAGCGGTCTAGGAGGGCTGTCCGATGGGGTGGGGGCAGTCCTGGGGGGTGGCAGGGATGTCCAGGGGTGTGAGAAGCCGGTCCAGGGGTGTGGGAGTGCTGTCCAGGGGTGGGGGGGTTGTCCAGGGGTGTGGTGGGGGCTGTCAAGTGGGTGAGGGGTTGAGGAGGTGTTGTTCGGGCGGGTGGGGGGTTATCGAGGGGTGTTTGGGGGTGTCCGGGGGTCGGGGGCAGTCCAGGAGTGTGGTGGGGGCTCCAATGGGGTGGGGGAGGGTTGTCCAAGGGGTATTCATGAGGGTGGGAGCTCCAATGGGGTGGGGGAGGGCTGTCCAGGGGGGTATACATGAGGGTGAGGGCTCCAACGGGGTGGGGGAGGGCTGTCCATGGGGTATAAATGAGGGATGATGCTGTCTAGTGGGTAAGTTTTATATGTTATCTATGTACATGCTTAATTTTGATGTACTTCTGTTTTTTTGGTACGATTTCTTGATTTGATTCCTGGTTGATTATGGTGGAGAGAAGATCACTGCATTCTGTTTAAAAAAATTGGGTTTATCACGTCGGTTATTTAATAACCGACGTGATAAAATGTCTGGAAAATAGTTTATCACATCGGTTATTTAATAACCGACGTGATAAAAGGCCTGGAAAATGGTTTATCACGTCGGTTATTAAATAACGGATGTGATAAAAGGCCTGTAGAATGGTTTATCACGTCCGTTATTTAATAACCGACGTGATAAAAGGCCTGGAGAATGATTTATCATGTCGGTTATTTAATAACTGACGGGATAAAGGGCCTGGAGAATGGTTTAGCACATCAGTTATTGAATAACCGACGTGCTAAACTGCCTGGAGAATGGTTTATCACGTCGGTTCTTATAGAACGAACGTGATAAACCACCCTCACCCCAGTTTATCACGTCGGTTCTATATGAACCGACGTGATAAACCCCACCGCCCCTGTTTATCACGTCGGGTTTTTAAGAACGGACGTGATAAATCATTGTCCAGGCAGTTTATCACGTCGGTTCTTCGATAACCGACGTGATAAACCATTCTCCAGGCCCTTTATCACGTCTGTTCTAAAATAACCGACGTGAAAAACCTTATTTATAACGTCGCACGTATTAACGTCAGCTAGAAACCGACGTAAAAAATTAAAAATAACCGATGTAAAAAACGCTTTCTGCACTAGTGGCCCTTGAAATTTATGGGACTTTACATTACTCCCACCATAGGGCTTTACGTTCCCATGAAGCTATATCAAAAACTAAGGAAACAAAAAGGGGGTACTGTGCACGCATCTGAGCCTCCTGCTCCCATGTGCCCTCTCAGTGGTTCTCGTGCTGCCATCTGATGCGCACTAGAGGAATCGACCATCCATGTAGGACCCACTCCTATCGATCCTCGATCTCTACCGGGACCTCCACAAAAGTCTCCCCGTCATCGATGTTCAGCTACCCATGGTCGATGATATGCGTCGGTTCGTGCACGTATCTCCTCAGCTGTGATATGTGGAAAAATGCCGTGCACCTGGTGCAACTGAGGTTGGTGGGTCAAGAGGTAAACGACCTCGCCTACCCTGTTGAGGACCTAGAAGGGTCTGATGAAGTGCGAAGATAACTTTTCTCCCCAGCCAAAACCCTGTAATCCACGTCGAGGTGAGACCCATAAGAAAACGTGGTCTCCATCCTTGAACTCTAGTGGTCTCCGCCTCCTGGATGTCCGGATCCTTCTCTGGTCCTACAAGAGCTTCTAAGATTTCTTCTTTGACGATAAGAGAAATCAGGTCTCATCCCTTGGATGATCCATGTTCTTTGCCTAATATAGTCAATTCAACATGGAGGATACTAATCCATAACACGAATTACATCGTAAGGCCTCGACGCTAAATCAATAGATCTAACCATTACTCTCGCCTCCAAGGGTTGAGTCACACTTTCGGCATCAGTTTACAGTCAATGGGTCTCCTCCAGTAGGTATTTCAAAAGCGAGGGTCAAGCCAAAAGTTTTTAAGTGGGACCTATCAGTATCAAACAAAAAGATGGATAGAAAAGCAAATATCACAAAGATAAGTGTCTTTTTTTACTATAGCTCGAAGTACAAAGACACAAATACAACAACAACATGGAACTAGAAGTACAAGGTAAAAAAAGGCATCCACTACTTCTGCTCCTATCCACCTACTTCTGGAGCTCTACTGCATTGTCCACTGCTCGGTTGTTGCTCAAGCACTTGCCGCTACTTCTGTCTTGGTGGCTCCTCTAATGACTGCGGATCAACTACGCGAGGGGGTCGTACAGTCACGTGTCAGGTGACCCTTCCTTCCGCATTCATAACACTTCCCTCTCCTCACATGGTTGGCTCTATTTCGTGTGCCTCGCATAACCAAAACTATATCCCAAGGACGCCCACCTGGTGGTTTGGTCCTCTTGGACCCCATCATCATCTGTCTACTGCCTAAAGATGACTCAGCTACTGATGGAAAATCCTACGAAAAAGGCATCAACTCCTGAGCATGCTAGTAGTGTAGAGTCAATGGTATGAACTCCACCCTAAAGAAGGACTCTAAGTCTCCCCAGGTGAAATTAATCTCATCACAAAACTTGAGCATCCGGCTCCACCATCTGCCTATTGTTTCCTGAAGAAGGCTGGCAACAAAGATCACTATTATGTCCGCTGGTGTTACCACTATCCTGAAATCTCCCACCATAACCTCCATCCATTCCTTAGCCACCTGTGGGTCCATCTCTCCCCGAAACCTGGGTGGCATCTGGCGCAGGAAGTCGTGCAGCGTGCTCAAGTGGCATGCATAACCTGCTGTTGGGGTTGGTGGTATTGGTGGCCCAACGTATGGTAGTATCGCTGGTGCCTTTTCTGGTGCCTCATCTGTAAGAGGGCCCTATGTCGAGGCATCATCGCTCGACTGGTTTTCAGTATGTACATCCCCCTGGGCTCTAGCTAGTCGTCCTTGGAATGACATCCTGAAAGAAACATACGTGACACGGTCAAATGATTATACCTGGTGAGCTGACCTAGTTTGATCTTTTTTAAGGGGAAAACATTTGAAGACACACATGCTATTAGTGTTTTCATGCACTGAGTCAGAAATCAGATGTCAGGGTCCTTGTGTATGGATACGTCGGCCGCCCACACCATCACTAGACTCCCTGGACTGAATACCACACTAGGTACTCTTAAATATATAACTTCATAGAAAAGATTTATCAGAGTTATAAGTTCTACGATAGAACCGACTCGTCTTATACCGATTTGTCACGACCCATCCTCAGGGCTCGTGCCGTGACTACCCCAAGCCCGCCTTCCATAAGCCAGGGGCTAGACACTAGCACCAAAGGCGTAAAACCCAAAAAAAAAGGGAAGGCATTGCCTTTACAAAACAAAAGGACACACAAATAGAGTACAAGAAGAAGCTACACTAAGTAAAGAAATATAACAAACGTGCTGGAAGTACGAGGGGCTAGAAATACAATCCCAAAAGAAAGATACAACTACAACTGAAAGTAAAGTACAACTCAAAGGACAATAGATGAATGGTGACAAGAATATCCTGGATCGTCCTCCAGGTTTCTACCTGAAGGTTAGGTATATCTGTCCTCCTTAGCACTCTACGTCTGTCTGTCTCCTCTGGGTACCGACTTGTCGTGAGATCCACCTCCGGGTACTGTCTTTCTCTACAAGCCTCAACCACGATCAGTGATGTCTGTCGTCTGCAACCAACACAACAAAGTATGAGAAAATCCTGTGCAGGGGTGAGTACATGATACTCAGTAGGGACCCCAAGATCCTCATGGTATCACTAAATCCAACAAGGATAATTACAACGAAAGTTCTCAACAAATAACTCTTACTTAGGTACAATCCCATACTTATACCTAAGTTACCAAGTAAACCATCACAGCCATGAGGAATCACACAGATATGAATTCAATGGATAACCACTACTTAGGTATATTCCCATACATATACATAAGTTATCTAGTAACCCATCTCAATCAGGAGGAAAACACAAAGGCCAATGACTCGACTCAAACCAGGATTTTCAATATCAAAGCCGTAACTGCTGAAGAGCTACGTCTCTGATGAGTACAGTGATCCTATCATGTCTCCGAGGCACTGATCAATAACCTAAGACTGCTGAGGTACTCCTCCTATCTAGTACCGCGGGCCATCCACCTCACAATGTAGTGATCCTTTGCTATGGGTCGTCCACATCATACAGTAGTGCTCCCCCTCATAGCCTGAAGAGGTACTCCTCCTGTCGAGTACTGTGGGTCTACCACCTCACAAAGTAGTTATCCTCCGCTATGGGTCTTCCACCTCACAATGTAGTGCTCCCCACTAGGCTATGCAAGTCACTCCGAATCAAATCAGACAAGCAGTCATCAGGTCTCATCCAGCTACATGGTCTTCGTACTCCGTACGCTCATCTCCAGGAGGGTCCGCTCCATGAGATATAGGTAGATACTCCATGTATCAGAATGTCCCATGAAAAAGTATCTCAACGGACCGCCTCGTCATAGGGGTCTCAACACAGTAGACAGTGCATCAATCGGACGCCCGGTCTGTGAGTTATTAGCCATTTCTTCTCAGGGGCCCGATGGGTTTCTTGTACGAACCAACCCGACTGTATCTCAACTGTACCCATAACTCATATATGGTATACTCCTAGGGACTGTTTCTCAACATGATCACCAACGCCACTGACGGTTCGTCAAATGAACGTTCGGTCTGAAAGTTATCTGCTTTTTTGTTCCAGGGGCCCGGTTGAATTTTGGGTACAATCCAACCCATCCATACTCCAACTGCATCCAAACATCAGGCGATGTATACCAAAAGATCCGTATCACCGAAAGGAATCCAACAATGTCAACGAAACATCATTCGGACATCCGGAACTCAAGCTATAAGCATTTCTGCTCCGAGGGCCCGGTTGGTTTCGGGTTCAAACCAACTTGTCCATACCCAAGGTTCTTCAAAATCTTTATTGTAATATATCAAAACGACCTTCTCGATCCAAGGATCATGACGCAACTGACAGTGCACCAATCAGAGGTCCATAGCCCATGTTATGGGCGTTTGAACGAATCTGCCTGCTTTTAGGGGGTTTGGGCTCAGACCGACCCAGCCCAAGACCCCCAGGGTCAGCTTGAACCGGGTCGACCCAACCTGGGTCCGGGTCTAGCCCACTTGGGCGTTGCCCAGACCAGTGGCCAGGTGCCCTGGGCCGGAGGGAGCAGCCCGGCTAGGCTGGGCGCTCGGTCTGCGACCGAGCGGCGCGAAGGGGGGGCGCTGCCTCCTCGCCTTGTAACAGCGGCCCCACATGGGGGGACCACCTGCCCACCACCGGGGATTACGACACCCAGAATTTTGAATGGCCGGCCCAGTTGGCCGCCCTGTGCCGCCTCCGCCAGACCCCGCGGTCCCACCCCCCAAGCTTCGGCGGCCGATTTATCCTCCCGCCTCCAGGTCTTCTGTCGTGGCCTAAGGTTCACGACCCTTGATGCTCCGGCGGCCGGGGAGTCCGGCCACCCCCTGTAGGTGACCTACGCAGCCTTAAGACGCAGCCCTTCTTCGACTGGAACTGCACGTCGGCGTCGCGCCCCTCCGTTGCAGCCCACCCTGGCCGTGGCCCTTCAAGATGCTCTGGTGCGGCACGATGATACCACGCCCCTCCGCCACGGACCCTGCTCCAGTTGCGGCCACTTTTGTACTTAATGGTGCGGCGCAATGGCGTTGTGCTCCTTTTCCGCGGTTCCCTCATTTCTGCGTGGTGCGACGACACCGCACCATCTCCGTTCCATTCCACAACGAAAGACAATAGTAAAAAGGGAGGAGGGGCTGACGTGTTTGTTCAGTCCGGCCCCCTCCCATTAATCGATAGAAAGAGGTTAAAAGATTAACGATGAATGTCCAAATATTCACGAACATAAAATCATAACCCTAACTCTTGCTCGTCGCTCTTTGGTAGAGTCGCATAAGGAAGATGATAAAGACCGTCGTTCGTCGCGTCCGCCACACGTCCCCCATTCCGAGCTGCGTCGGTTCATTGACGATGTTGCGAAGGATAGGTTTCTGGGGATGGAAGTTTGAAGAAAAATCACATGGAAGATCATCGTTGGCATTCTTCACGTTCTTCGTTGGATAATATATGATTTCCCCATGTGTTGGGCGTCGCAATACTTTACCAGTGCTTCGTCTCTTGGTGAAGTCGTCCCAAAACCATCTCCCATGCTCCCTATATATAGGAGAGGGGAAGAGTTATGTAACCATCGTAGAATTTATGATGGTTCATTTATTTGAAACCTTCCTAAATTCCAATAATGTGGTTACTTAATTTAAAAAGGGGGGTCGGGCGAATTAAATTGCATGGGCGCTATTTAAGAGGTGTGTTGGCACTACTTAAGAGTGGATGATGCCAAAAAGTTTCCCCCACATAGCCTGCATCAAAACATATGACACGAATCAATTTTATGTTGACACATAAAATTAATTCACACCAATTAATTTCACGTCGACACATAAAATTAAATCACATCAATTAATTTTTACTTCGACACATAAAATTAACTGACAACAATTAATTTTACATCAACTCATAAAATTAATTGAGAGGAATTAATTTTACGTCGACACATAAAATTAACTGACAACAATTAATTTTACATCCATCCATAAAATTAATTGACAACAATTTATTTTACGTCAAACAATAAAATTAACTGACAACAATTAATTTTACTTCAACTCATATAATTAATTAGGATCAATTAATTTTACCTCCACACATAAAATTAAATAACAATAATTAATTTTACTTTGTCCCATAAAATTAATTGAGTGCAATTTATTTTACATCAACATATAAAATTAATTGATGGGGGGTTTGATAGGTTTCCTCTCTCTCCCAATTAAATGGAAGGTTAGGGTGTGGCGGTTCAACCACCAACTCCCAAATGGAGCTTCTAACCACTTTATCTGCACTGCATGTGTTTAACAAAATAAAATAAATTATTCACTTATTTTATTTCATTAACCCACGTAAAACCCCAAAAACTAACTTTCATACCTGATCATCCATGGTTGCGAGGAAAGTCTTATTAAGAGAATATCAACACTGCGAGTTCAACGATGCCCTCAAAATTTTATTCTGAGCACTAGTTCAAAAGTTATAAAACACTGCTCATACGTTTACTGAACGTACCTGAAAAAAAATGTTCGGAAAATCATTATCGGTAACCCTCGACCCATTGCGGTCAAGGTTAGGCTCTACCTAGGAGAAAAATGCCCCCAACGAACTCAACGGTACTATCAAGTTTTTAATTCGAGTTACTGTTGAGAAGTTATGAATTTTACAATAAAATATTTGTTACTTAATTATTTTATTTACAGCAAAAAACTAACATTCTCATGTGGCTTGCACCGGCCAAAGATAGTATCTTCTTAAAAGAAGCATACCCTCACGAGTTCAGCAGTGGTCTTAGATGTTTAATCCGAGTTACTGTTTTTGAGTTATAAGCATTTGAAAAATAAAACAACTTATTTAATTATTTTATTAATGATTATTCCATTTTCGTGTTTTCTCACAGGAGGCCTGCGCCGACTAAACATAAGTCACGCCTATGGTAAAACCACTATCCTGAGCACAATGGTGTCCTCAAATTTCTGATCTGAGTAACCGTTTAAGAGTTATTCCAATTTTTCAGGAAAACTTCTTACGCGCATTAATTTAATCTTAACAAAACTTCAAAAATTTATTTCGGGCACACCGGGTCTCAGAATCAGGTCCTGTCAAAAACTGCGTACTCATAAATTTTCAAAGAATTTTAAAATAAATCCTTGAAGTTTATGGGTCTTTACAAATAGAATGTGTTCTTTCTCTAACCAAGCCTTCACAAATCCTTGGTTGTACATACATAGGCTCTATGCCAAGAGACATTGCACCAATCAATGGAACATCTCCACATTAGTGCTTGCCTCATGTTTCATGATATTCGATCATTATCCATGGCTCAAGATCTGTACACTCTAGAATATCATAGACCAATTATATATCAGGATAAGTCACATATAACAAAAATTTCCAATATTTTCATGCATGTCTAATCACTAATGATCCTCATGGCCCACAATCATCTCATACAGCTGTGATTACTCATGATCACCATTCCCCCAAGTCATACATTACTAGAATATCATTCAGCATTATCAATCTCAATAACATCATCATGTATCATGAAAAATATGAATACACACTACCTATAGGGATACCGACCAATATTGGGTCCACCTATCTCATATTTACAACGCAAAACAAAACCAAACAAACCATATAACAGAAATATCTCAAGGAATTCATGACATCAGTTTAATACCACATATCATGGAATACATACCAATGATTCCATAATGAGAAAATAAGGTATCGTCATAAATAAAACATATGAATCAATAATCAACATGTAATATTACAATCTAAAAAGTTTTCATGGATTTTGATTATATAGTGTCTCGGGATACACACACACACACACACATAAAGAAATCACAATTCATACAGGGATATAAACTATGTCTCTAAGATAATCAAAACATGAAAAAATGTATAATAATAACCGTTGATGGTAAGGAACATCCAACATCCAAATCCATCAATTAAAAAGGATTTTAAAAACCATCCAAGAACACTTACATGGGGCCTTATTATTGAAACATCAACACCCGAGGTTCACAATGGTTCCCTAAAAAAACAGAGAATGGTATTTTAAAATGAAATAAAATATTATAATAGATGATCATTTTTATCTATTAGACAATTTTAATTTTTTATTATTTATATTTCGTGCCCTAATATTTTATCCCACCTAGATTATATTCATGTTATGGATTTAAAAAATTATTTTCCCTAATATTTAACTTCTCCATGAAAATTTTAATATCAGTAAATTTCATTACCTATTTTGAAATAATCCTTCATTTATTTTCCCTCATAATGGCATAGTTATAGTTTTTAAATATATTTATTATCATTTTAAATAACATATAATTGTACTAAAATAATTTTTATAATAATTTTCAGAGGAAAACTACCTTATAAGTTTTGTTTAATAATAATTTTAATGATATCATTGATTATCTTAGGCTGTTATAATTTGAAATTGGATTGGAATTATCACATTATAATTTAAATAACTTCTCTTCTGATAATTTTTTATAATTTATATTAAGATTATCATATCATAGAATAATTAAACTTATTGTATTCTAATTTTATAATTATCATTTTCATTGTAACATTATTTTTTTTGTTAAATAAATCACAAATTTTAAAAGTGAAAATATAGGAAAAAATAAAAAAAATAACTTGAAAATTGTAGCATGATGAAAATTTGCAGTAGATGGGAGTGAGGGTCCTTTTCTATCCAGTAACGTGAAAAAATATAAACTATTTTTTTCAAATGACTACACTAAATTTTTGGAATGGATATCAGGATTGTTCATGCTCGATTAAAATCCACCAACGATACTAAAGATTATATTTAATAAATTTAATAATCTATCAAATTTAGCAGTCATAACACCATATTTAATCTCTAGTTTGAATTAATTATTCAAATGAAAAAATCATTGTTGAGTCTATATATTCAAAAAATTATGGAATTACCATCATCAATCAGTGAAAAAAGATTGAAAGGTAAGGATTGAAATACCTTGGGTGTTAAAAATTATGGTGGTCCCTTGGTGTATATAATGAATGATGCCCCATTTAATTTTGTTATCATTATTTTTTATTATATGTTATAAATTTTGATTAAAATAAATTTTTCTAGAGACCATCCCAAATGATCAGCACAAAAAATCTTTATTCCCCTCCTTGGGTAAGAATTTCCTTGTAGAACTAATTTTTATCAAAAATATCTCGTATAACACACTCTTTGAGAAATATGAAGTATTAATATTGTGTAAACTAGAATAATAATATAATTAAATATAAAATTTCTATTTTCACATACGATGTCACCAAACACCATACGATGATAAATTTTATACCCAACCAATGGTAAAACATATGTTCTAGAAAAAAAAATTATCTTGGAAATCTATTAAGTAAAATCATTTGATAGATATAAATTATTTTAGATCATAAAATATAATAAAAAATTAAACTAATTATCCTCATGGGTGACCTGACCAAACCTATGACATGTATAAATGTTACACCCCTCCTAGGGTATATCTGTAACATCCCATGAAAGTAAAGAATTATTGATTTTTTATCTATGCCTATTTATTAATTAGAGAGTGTTTTAGAGGCTTAAAATGAGAATAAATCCAATCATTATAATAGAATAATCTAATATTTTTTAAAGAATGTTTTACCACCTTTCGATGGAAAACCATTTTTAAATATATCTTATAAAAATTTTATAAGCTCTATTTTTCAAAATTAAATTATTATTTAGAATCAGGACATTGAAATTTACTTTGGATAATTTTTTGGTATTTTTTCTGACAATTTTAATTTTTTAATGAATTGTTAAAAATACTGCATTTTACTTCAAAATGGTTTTTTATCTAATTTTATTATATATATAGATCATCTTATTAATTGGTTTTAAAGTGTAATTAGAATATATTTTTTCCATTTAATCCAATGTTTTTAATTAGAATTAATTTCACTTTGAAATTGGATGTAAACAATTGTAAATCTTTTGATAGATATTGTTTCTTAAAAACACGTTATTTGTTTTGATAGTGGAAATTATTTATAAAATTAATTATTTCAAATTTTATGATTCAAATTTGATAAAATGTACATAATTTTTGAATTTGGAATATCAAATTTAGCTGAGGGTGAATTTCTAGTATATTTCTGGAAAACATCAATTCTTTATGAATAGTGAAACCACTAAGTGGTAGTTAAAAAACTGATTTTTCATTTAAATGATATTTTACCAATTCTCTGAAATTAATTTCAAGAATCTGACAGACATGACTGTCATTAGTACGTAAAATATGGTTCAATGGTATGAAAAATAAATTTTTGATGAATAGTATGTTTTAAGTATTATTAACCGCGATTAGAGGTAATTAGGGTAATTTAAGGTAAAAATAATGTTATAATAATATGAAATTACCTTGACACATGTATTAACCATATTGTATGAATCATAGAAGACCAAGAAAATCCATAGGTCAATTTTCGGGACCCCATGGAGCATATTGGGTAAGATAATGACATTAATACCTTTTTATTTAATGTAAATTTTTTTTACAAACATGTATTATTTAACTAAAATAATTTTTACATTGTGTTATAAAAGTTATATTTTTTACTATAAATATTAATTATAAATAAAAAAAATTACTTAAATAATGGTATTTTTTTATAATTTTTATACATTTAATAAATAAATTTATTTGTGACACCATGATGATGCAGTGATTACCTCATTAATGAACGATCTAAATAAAATGTAATGATAAGGTAAAATCTAAAACTTACACTTGTAAAAAACCTATATGATTGGTGGATTTTGATCCCTTATCACCTTATCCTTCAAATATATAATTTTTGGACCTTTAAAATCTGAAAACCATTTTATAATAAAGTAACATTTCAAGACCTTCCAAAAGTGACCTTCCTCCCTCTTATAGAAGGCCCCCACCTCTACCACCTTAACCACACCTCTAAAGCCCTTGGATTGTACAAACTATGCTAAAATTATCTCTCAACATCCTTGTTTTACTCTTAAAAGCATCACATTGGGCAGAAGTTTGCCGAAGTAAGCCTTTGGCTCAAATCAAAAAGAGTTACCTGATTTAGAGGTAATGTATTCTCTCGAGTTTCATTCGTTTATTTACCTTCTTCACTAACCACCATATTCTTATTATTTGATCACATAATAACCCCAGAATCATCAATAGACTAGGATTTTGTTATGATAAGGATTCTACCATCACTTACACACACCTCCATCTAATGGTTATAGAACATACTGTTTCAGTAGGTAGTGAATTACTGCCTCATGAAACGATGACTGTTCAATATTTTTTTAACACCATTCATGGTGGCCATTATGATGTCACTATATTTATATAAGATATATATTATATTTATGTTCTCTTTATGATTCTATATTTTATATTTATAACCTACCTTTATGCTTTGCATGTTGTGCAAATGTGATAACTTAATCCGAGAAAGTGTGGACTACCGCCCCATCATGTGATGTGACTCATTCATGACAATCATGGAATTTATAAATAATTTAATTATTGAACTTATGTTACCTATATTACATATATATTGTACTTTAATTATAATATATATATGTCTCATTTAGCATTAATTCCATTATTATGAAAAAAAATGAAATTAGCGTTCATGCGTACGTCCTGTCTAACGTCTCCATGAACGCTGCATTTCATTTTTTATCTCCAAATGTTATGGAATAGTATAAAATGATTATATACTGGATATATATGATATTTAAAACATTAAAACCATTCTAAATATGATTTACTTATAACTACATGGGAAATTCTTTTCAAACAAGTTCATTTTTGACTTATGTACCAAACATTGAAAAAACGTATGATATAAACTCACAAAATTAACTAATTATTATAACATGATAATATGTGATATTAATTGAATAATAAACTATAAATTAACTCCTTAAGAAATTACAAATTGACCTAAGTTTATTATTCAGGAATATATTGAACAAACGAGAACAAGTCGGATATTAGGTAAGGGACTTCGTCTCAATCTACTTTTGTTGAGGCATGCTTCAATTTATATACAACCTTCTTTTACTAGTTGTATAATAAAACCTTAAAATTATATTTGAAATAGAATATTTTTACACAAATTGATTTACTGAACAACAAAAGGGAATGTTTTTGTCTTACGTATGCGGTGGCAATGACTTCTCCGATGTCATGACCATTATTTGAGTTTCAGATTCCGCAACAACTCCTAACTTTTTTAAATAAAAAATAATACCATGTTTTAATTTTCTTTTATTTTGGTATTTTAAATGTTTTTTATAATATATTTATTATATCAATGTTTTGTATTGATATCTTGTGATTGATATGTGGAAATGTTATGTTTCATTTATGCATTTTTTATGTGATACGATTATGTTATGGTTCTTGGACATTGTTTATGAGGTCGGGGGGTTCCATGATAAACTAAGGGCTGGTGATCCAAAGATAGCTCACCAATGCATTGGCTATCATGAAGTAGTTAAGAGCTATGTTTTATCTGAAGGTATTTAGGGAATATACTTTGATGGGTATTCCAAATGTAACTATGAGGGTTATTCCTTACGTAATAATGTAATGAATGCCTCAACTTACCATTATGTCTTATAATTTCTATTAGTTACTCACAAATCTTATTATTTCATGAGGTATGTTAAACTACTTATGTTTTATGATTATTTTATGATTTCATTGATTCTTTTGTATATAGGGAGTAATGTTTTCTTTCAGTATTTTTATATCCCTTACTAAGCTTTTTATGCACATCCCATGTTTCTGAAATGTTTTTCACAGGTCAAGAGAAAAGTAAATGATTTGATAATAGTGTCGAGGAAGTGTCAATAAAGAAACCATGTTTTAGTTTAAATTTGTTTTCTTCGATGGAAAAAATGAATACTGTCTTTGATGTAACCACTTTGTTTAAATGTGGAATGTAATGAATGATTTATGATCGAATTATCTAAAACTCTAAACCATAAAATTTACTCAATGTGTATTCTGGAAATAACTGAAGATTAAGTAATGTTTAAGGTATAGGGAGTTTTAGATAATTTCATGAGTTATAATTCTATTAAATGATTATCCAAAAATACTTTTTACATTATGGTCAAATTGAAATGGTATAGAATTTGAAGATTACCTTGTTTCTTCATCTACGACATGTTTGTTCATAATGGTTTTTCGCAGAGGAAATAAGGAATCAGTACAAGGAAGTCATATAGAAGGAAATGATCTTCAAAATCAGCATCCTACTATGGTCAGAATTGGAACTAAACAGTTTGTTGCAGTAATGGTGCAGTTGAATCAAGCAATAAATGGTGGTGGTATCCATGCACAAGATCAGCCAGATCAACTGTAGAGGAACATGTCAGTGGTGGAACATTTCATGAGGCCACATCCCACATCATTAAGAGGATCATCTGACCTTATTCTAGCTGAAGGTTGGATTAAATCATAGAATAAGATTTTTGATGTCATGGGGTGTTAAAACAATCAAAAGGATAGTCTTACTATTTACCATTTGGAGGGTGAAGCAGATAAGTGTTGGTCGATGGTTAAAAATATCAGAGATGCTGATAAGATTGATGCTCTTGACTGGGATGAATTCAAAGGTATGTTTCTTGAGAAATATTTTCTAAGGCTGTTCGACTTAGGATGGAAAAACAAGTCTTGGAATTGAGTCAAGAGGACGAATCAATGGCTTCTTATGAAGAAAAGATCACTCTATTAGAAAGGTATTCTCTATATTTTATCAGAGTCCGTGATAGAAAAATAAATTATTTATACTTAAGATTAATTCCAAAATATTGAAGGGAATTAGGTTCTCGTGAGTTCAAAAGTTATGAAAATCTTGTTCGATGTGATGATAATGTGAAAATGGAGTTTTCATATGATTAATTGTTCTACGACAACCAACATAAGAAGAGACTGAGGTGGAAGGAGAAAGGGAAGAATCCATCAAAAATGATTGATGTTAAGAAAACTAAGTTTGCAGTTTTTGATAAATGTGGTAAAAAGAATTCTAGGAAATGACTTTTGAATTCTTGAAAGTACTTCCGATATTGTAAGATGGGACATAAGGCTCATGATTGCACTAGAAATGATCAGTGTAATGGTAAGACAAAATTTTATTTATAGGTAGTGAAATTTTTCTAGTTCAATGAGATGGGTCATTATGCAAAAGAGTGTCCAATAATGAGCTTGAATGATGGGCTGCAGTTAGACTATAAGAAGAAAGGTGTGTTGAAATCCATTGCAACAACTTTAGTAGATGTTGTGCCATCAAATGAAGTGGTATCAGGTACATTGTTTGTTTTTTCAGATTATTCCAATGTATTTTTCATTCAGGTTCTACACAATATTTAATATCTAAAAAAGTTTCTAGTAAAATGGGAATTCCGTCTCAAGAAATGATCCTTGAACTGGTGGTAAAAACACCTGGGGGAAATGTCGAGGAGAAAAGAATTTATAAAAATACTCCTATCCTAATCTGTGGAAATAATCTACTTGCAAACCATATTGTTTTACCTCTGTTAGAGTATGATGTTGTCCTTGGTATTGATAGGATCTCTATTTACCATAAAAATATTGATTATAGAGCTAAAGAAGTTTCTTTTCCAAAAGAATTTTTACTTTTTGTACAAGAATGAACACTTAATTTTGATAACATATCATGAGGCTGAGAAACATGTAAAAGATGGAAATGAATGTTACCTTTCACATATTGTTAAAAACAAAGGAAAAATTCATATTAATAATTTTCCAGTGGTAAATGAGTATCCTGATGTTTTTCTTGGTGAGTTTCCTAGAATAATACATGATCGTGATGTTGAATTTACTGTTGAATTAGTTCTTGATGCTAATCCAATTTCAAAACCCGCTTATTGAATGTCTCAAATTGAACTTTTAGAGTTGAATGAGGAATTTCAAGATTTATTAGAGAAAGGTTTCATTTGACCTAGAACATCACCAGGGGGTGCTCCTGTCTTATTTGTTAAAAATAATGATAGTTCAATGAGACTTTTCATTGATTATAGAGTCTTGAATAACATCCCTGTTAAGAACAAATATCATTTGCCTCATATCGATTATTTCTTTAATCAGCTCCAAGGAGCTCGGTATTTTTCACAGATTGACTTTAGATCGAGGTACCATCAGTTGAAGGTAAAAGAAGCATATATTTCAAAGACCGCATTTCAAAAAAGATAGAGCCATTATGAGTTTATAGTTTTGAAATTTGGGTTAACCAATGCACCTGCTGTATTCAGGGACCTTATGAAAATAATTTTCTATGAGTACTTGGATAAGTTTTTGGCTTTTTTTCATTGATATTGTTTTGGTGTTTTCTAAATGTAAAGATGATCATGAAAGTCATTTAAGGGTTATTTTGAAAACCTTAAAAGAAGAGAATTTGTTGGGTAAATTCAAAAAGTGTGAGTTATGGTTGCAAAAAAATTCGTTCCTTGGTAATATTGTTTCTAAATATGGAATAACTATTTATCCAGCAAAAACAAAGGTTGTTGAATAATTTCCATGACCAAAAAATGTAACAGAGATTCGCAGTTTTCTTGGATTTTCGGGCTACTACCAATGGTTTGTTAAAAATTTTGCACAGTTTTCCATCCCATTTACTAAGATAACTCGAATGGGTTTTAAGATTATTTGGAAAAAATAATGTTATGATTGTTTTCCGGAATTGAAAAGAAGATTGGAGAATACTCCAGTAATGGATCTACATTCCAGGAATGGTGAGTTTGTTATCTATTATGATGCTTTATTGAAAGGGCTTGGTTGCATCCTAATGTCGTATGATCAGGTAATTACTTATGCTTCACGTCAGTTGAAAACTCTTGAGATAAATTACCATGCACATGATTTTGAATTATCTGCTGTTGTTTTCACATTAAATGTTTGGGGACATCATTTTTATGGTGTAATGTGTGAAATATATACTGATCACAAAATTTTAAAGTATATATTCACTCAGAAATAATTGAACATGAGATAGAGGAGATGGCTAAAATTAATCAAGGATTATGATTGCATGATTCACTACCACCCAGGAAAAGAAAATAAAGTGGTAGATTCTTTCAGTCAAAAAAGAACGCTTCATTAGCAATGTTATGTTTGGAATGTGATCTTTTGGTTAAGGATTTGATAAATTTTTGCATGGAAGTTGTTGATGTAGAAAATTATTCTGTTTTATTTCATGTATCAAAGAAATCGCCTATATCAGATAGAATTAAGAAATCATAGAAGAAAGACAGTGAGTTGTAGAAAAAGGTAGAGCTTGTTGAGAAGGGTATGTTACTGAATTCAACATTGATAATGATTTTGTTTTTATATTTTTGATGAGATTATGTGTGAATTGTGATTCACAGTTGAAGAGAGGGTTGTTATGTGAATCTCATAGGTCTCCATTTTCAGTTCATCCAGGAATTACTAAGAAGTATAGAGATCTTCAGAAGTATTACTGGTGGGATGGAATGAAAAGATGTATTTCAGATTTTACTATGAATAGCTTGACTTGTAAATATGATAGAGTAATGCGGCAGTTACTGAAAGGTATTCTTCATTATTTACATATGATAGAGTAGAAATGGGAAAATATATCCAAGGACTTTGTTGTGGGATTACCGAAGACACCTTGTGGTAATATTGCAATATAGGTTATTGTTGATCACATGACTAAATCTACTCATTTCCTTGCTATACGAGACACTTTTTCTCTTGATCAACTTTCTCTTTTGTATCGTAAAGAGATATTCAGGTTATATGGAGTTCCTATCTCCATTGTATCTAATCTTTATCTCAGGATTACTTCTATCTTCTGAAAAGGCCTTCAGAAGTCGTTGGGTACTGAATTAAATTTTAGTAAAGCTTTTTAATCTCAATCAGATGGGCAGTCAGAATGAAGAATTCAGACTTTGGAGGATATTATACGTGATTCTTCGATGGATTATCAGGGATTTTGGGACCAGAATCTTTAATTGATTGTGTTTTATTATAATAAAAGATTTCCTTCTAGTATATAGATTGCTCAGTTTGATGAATTATAAGGAAAGCAGTGTCGAACTCCATCTTTTTGGAATGAAGTGGGGGAAAGGATGTTTATGGGACCAGAATTGGTATAAGAGTTTGCAGAAACAGTTCATCTATTACAGAAACACATGAGAATAGCTCAGATTAGGTATAAAAGTTATGCGGACAACAGGAGGAAGGATCTCTCTTTTGAGGTCGGTGATCATGTCTTCCTCAATGTTTCACCCTTGAAAAGTCTTACATGATTTGGTAAGAAAGGAAAGCTAAGTCCAAGGTTCATTGGACCATATGTAATTTTGTAGAGAGTTGGATCAGTTTCATACCGATTGGATTTACCTTAGAGTTTATCTCAGGTACATAATGCTATTCAAGTTTCAATGTTAAAGAAGTACATGCAAGATCCATCTCATGTTTTGAGTATGGAGGTAGTTCAGCTGGAAAAAAATCTATCTTATAAGGAACAACCAGTCCAGATTCTTCACAATAGAGAGAATGTGTTGCAGAACATTATAATTCACAAGGTGAAGGTTTTTTGGAAAACCCATATGTTTGAAGAGGCAACATAAGAATCTGAAAATGAAATGACGGATAAATACCCCCCACTTATTTGATAAGTAAAGAAATTTCAGAGACGAAATTTTCTAAAGGGGGATGGATGTAACATCACATTTATGTAAAGAATAATATATTTTCCTATCTATATCTATTTATGAATTAGATAGTGTTTTATAGGCTTAAAATGAGAATAAATCCAATCATAAGCATATAATACTCTAATATTTTTAAAAGATTGTTTTACCGCCTTTTTGATGGAAAATCGTGTTCAATCTAACTTTTGACAATTTTATATGCTATAATTGTCAAAATAAACATATTAATTATAATTGGGACATTTAAATTTACTTTGGATAAATTTTTAGTAATTTTTTGACAATGTTCGTTTTTTAATGAATAGTGAAAATGCTGCATTTATTTCAAATCTGTTTTTTTATCTAATTTAATTATATTGTTAGAATATCATTTCAATTTGTGTTAAAGTGTAATTATAATATATTTTTATCATTTAATCCAATGGTGGTAATTAGAATTAGTTTCACTTTGAAATTGGACATAAACAATTGTAAATCTTTTGATAGATATTGTTTCATAAAAACATGTTAATTGTTTTGACAGCGGGAACTAATTATAAAATTAATTATTGAAACTTCTATATTTTAATTTGGTAAAATGGAGATAATTTTAGAACTTGGAATATTAGATATATATTTGGGTGAATGTTTGGTATTTTTTTGAAAAACATCAATTTTTTATGAATAGTGAAACCACTAAGTGGTAGTTAAAAAACTGATATTTCTTTTAAATAAAATTTTACCACTTCTGTGATTTTAATTTCAAGAATCTGACATACATGGTTGTCATTATTAAGTAAAATATGGTTCAACGGTATGAAAATAATTTTAATTGAATAGTAACATTTGAGTTTTATTAATAGTTATTAGAGGTAAATGTGGTAATTTAAGGTAAAAATAATGTTATAATAATATGAAATTACCTTGACACATGTCTTAAACTTATTGGATGAATCATGGAGGACCATGGAAATCTGAGGGTCAATTTTCGGGACCACATGGAGCCACTTGGGTAAGATAATTACATTAATTCCATTTTATTTAAAGTAAAAATAATAATGTCACAAACATGTACTGTATTACTAAAAAAATTTTACAAGGGCTATTACAAGTTATATTTTTTTAATATAAATAGTCATTAGAAATCTAAAAATATTTCCTACATCATGGAAATTTTTTTATAATTTTTAGACATAATATAAAGTTATTTATTTATGACTCCTTGATGATGCAATATTTACCTCATTAATGAACGATTTAAATAAAATAAAAATATAAGTTAAAATATAAGACTTACATTTGTCAAAAACCTATTGTATGGGTGGATTTCAAACATTTATCACCATATACTCGAAAAATATAATTTTGGGTCCTTTAAAATGTGAAAACCACTTTATAATAAAGTTTCATTTAAAGACATTCCAAAAGTGACCTTCCTCCCTCTTATAAAAGGCCCCCACCTCTACCCCCTTACCCACACCACTCAAGCCCTTTTATTTCCCAAAATCTACTCATATTATCTATCCACAACCCTATAATACTCCTAGAAGCCTCACATTGGGAAGATGACTTCCCAAGGAAGCCTTTGGCTCAAATAAAAAAGAGTTACCCGATTTAGCGTTAATGTATTCTCTCAAGTTTCTTTATTTTATTTTCCTTCTTCACTAACCACTATCTTATTATAATTTGTTTCCATAATAACACCTGTATCCTAAATATAATATGATTTTGTTATGATAAAGATTCTACATACACTTACACACACCTCCGTCTAATGGTTAAATAACATACTGTTTCTGTGGGTGGCGAATTACTGCCTCACGAAACGATGATTGTTCCATATTCTTTTAAAACCATTCATGGTGGCCATTATGATGTCAAGGTATTTATATATGATATATATTAAATTTATTTCATCTCTATTCTTCTTTATTTTATATATAAAACATACCTTAATGCTATGCATGTTGTGAAAATGTGATAATTTCATCTGATGAAGTGTGGACTACCGCCCCCTCAAGTGATGTGACTCGTTCATGCCAAACATGGAATTTATAAAGCATGTAATTAATGAACATATTTTACCAATATAACAAATATATTTTGCTGGATTTATAATACATATATATGTCTCATTTAGTTTTAATACCATTAATATGAAAAAGAAATGAAAGTAGTGTTATTGCATGCGTACGACCTACCGCCTCCATGAACGGTGCATTTAATTTTTTATCTCCAAATGTTATGGAATATTATAAAATGATTTTATACTAGATATATATTATATTTAAAACATTTATACCATTATATAGATGATGTACTTATAACTACATGGGCAATTCTTTTCAAACAAGTTCATTTTTGACACATGTACCAAACATCGACAAAACATATGATATGAACTCACATAATTAACTAAATATTATTACATGATAATGTGTGATATTAATTGAATTATAAACATTAAAAGAAGTCCTTAAGCAATTATAAATAGACCTACATTTATTATTTAGGAATTTAAATAATGAATGGGAAAAATTCGGACTTGCAGTAAGGGACTTCGTCTCAATGTCCTTTCGTTGAGGCATACATAAATTTATATATGACCTTATTTTATTTGTTATATAATAAACCCTTTTGAATTTTAATTCAAAACGAATCTTTTTACACTATGTGTTTTACTAAACGAGAAAAGGGATTTTTTTTGTCTTACGTATGTGGCGACAATGACTTATCCACCTCTGTGACCATTATTTGAGTTTCATCATCCTCTACAAACCATAAAATTTTTAAGTGAAAAATAATATCATGTTTTACTTTTCTTTTATTTTGGTATTGAAAATGGTTTTGATTATATTTTGATTAAATAATTGTGTTGTATTGATGTCTTGTTATTGAAATATGGAAATGTTATGTTTCCTTCATGAATGTTTAATGTGATATGATTTTGTTATGTTTCTAGGGAATTTTGTATCAGGTCGGGTGGTTCCATGATAAACTAAGGGCAGGTGAGCTCAAGATAGCTCTCTAATGCATTGGGTAATGTGAAGAAGTTAAATGCTATGGTTTCTCTGAATAGGTTTTGTGAATATACTCTGATGTGTATCCCAAACATAACCATGAGGGTTACTCCCAACATAATAATGTTATGAATGCCTCAAGTTACATTTATGTATTATGATATCTAGGAGTTATTCATAAATCTTATGATTTCATCAGGTTTGTTAATGTGGTTATGCTTTATGAGTAATTAATGATTTCATTATTCTTTTTTATATATGGTCTGATGTTTTATATCCATATTTTCATATCCCTTACTAATCTTTTTATGCCCATACCAATTTTTTGAAATGTTTTTCACAGGTCAAGAGAAACGTACATGATGTGATCATAGTTTCAAGGAAGTGTCAAGAAAGAATCCATGTTTTATTTTAAATATTTTTCCATCAATAGAAAAAATGATTACTGTATTTGATGTAACCACCTTGTTAAAATGTGTTATGTAATGAACGATTTATAGTATAATTATCTAAAACGCTAAACCTGAAAAGATCCTCAATGTGTATTCTTGAAATAACTCAATATTAAGTAATGTTTAAGGCTGGGTCCTTATAATATCCCACACCCAGAACCTAATGATTGTCTAAATTTTTTTATTCCCCACATCATTTGGTACAAATTCAATTATTACTGGAAAACTGCTAATGAAAAATTGAATATATTTTATATCTTATTTACATATTTTATGAGGATCTATTTGAATAAAAATGTCACACATACTCAATACATAAGTATAAAATTATTTGACAGCATCTTCCAAGGTGATAATTGTTATTTTAATCATAACAATACCATTAAAACATTTATTATGATCATATTATTTATAGTCAAATTTTTAAATAAAAAAACATATAAATTATCAACAATAGGGGTTTTATTATCTTACAAAAATAAGGATATTACCATTCTCAACCTCTATAAACTACCCATCCCAAGGAAGTATTCATAGTGGTATTTCTCAAAAAGAAGTCCACTAATCTCAACATATATTTCCATGATCACATGTAGCTTCCTAGATCTATACATGATACCAATGAATCCATACTAATTGGTCATTCATTCCTTTCATCACCATCTCACATATATCTTTGATCCACACCAGACATTCATCAAATAATGAATATGTGTCATGATCAATTTCCATGTAATAAAAAACCTACTCATGGTTAGGTTTGTATCTTAGAATATATGATATAGGTTACATGTAATACATACCTCAATAGGGAGAATGGAGATTTAGATGATTTTCCACTTCACCAATCAACTCAGTGATTTCAAAGGGCCCAATGAATTAGGTTCTAGATATACCTACATCCAGATTAGTTTGTCCACTAATTGAGGAGTCACTCTCCAGAAAACCTGATATCCCATATCAAACTAATAGGGTCTCTTTTTAATATTGGAATAATATTTTATACTTCATTTAGTGGTGATAAATATCCTCTGTATCTGCTACAAACTCTCAGAGGTATCCTTAAACATAATAACGATTTGCAACACCTCATATAGAGGATATATGTTTTCAATGGTTCAACTATGGTTAGTCGGGGAAATATATCATTGTATTCCTTAATTGAATGAGAAAGTAACATTGATATGTTTGGATAAGACGTATGCATCATATCTTCATGGTGGTATCATGATTCAGTTCCCATGGGGTTCAAAGTAGACTCAGAAATAATATAATTATATTGGGTGGGGCCTTCTAGTGTGTTTTCTCAGGTAAGTTTCAATGAGGAAAAACAACATTTTTAATAACTTGTGTTGTCTTGTGGGGAAATTCATTAGTATGATTCCTCGTTCGAGCAAAATGGTGGGCCCTATGGAGGGGACCCAATGTTTTTGGGAAAAGTAGTGGTACCTGACATGCCCGGAGTCAATGGAAATGTAATGGTGGGGTCTTGTTGAGGTCATCAGGGCAAGGTTTTTACATTTACAATCAATGTTGTTACATAGCCTCATGTGGGGTCGAATATATTCGGATGGGATTATGCACCACCCCAAGGATATCGATTCCTAAATGGGAGGTGAATGTAATACCATAGAAAGTTAAAGGAATAAAATGATAAATAACATGAATCTTGTCAACGTGGATTTTCAATCTTTTCTAGAGCCAACCCAAATTTAAATCCATAGTTAATTTTGATTTTCATGGATTTGTGATTAGGATAGGTGAACTTATATGATATATTTTTGTGTGGATCATTGAGGAAAAAGCACAATTAATGAACATGTGTTGAAATATAGGTAAATTCAATGGTTTGTTGAAATGTTTGACGGCATGGGAGAGCCCTAGGTAGGTGACCACATGTCTATGGGGAAATTGGTGGTACTTGGAATGATATCACCTGACATCCATGTTAAGGATAGGTGTATATGCTGTCAGATGTCTCTAGTTGTTAAAAGAAAATTATAATTTCACAAGTTAATGTGATAGTTATCACCTTACTAGAAAACCTTGTATGTACAAATTGTATTATACTAATGAATAAATTTTATACTCTAAAAATTTATAAATTGTATTCAATTGTTATCTATTTTTTAAAAAATTCAAACACATTTTTTTGTAGTTAAAAATATTTTTTTCTAAAACAATTATGTGAAAACTATGTTTTTATCATACATAAATAAACTAATCTATAGCAATAAATGAATTTAATAAAATATGATTAAAATTTATTCAATATCATATTTATACATTCACCTAATATATTTCACATGGAATATAATGAATTTAAAATTAGTATTATTCTTTGAATGTCATTCTTATAAAAAAGGATTCTATCATGATTTGAGTGGTTATTTTAAAATGAATCTCTCTTGAATATTGAAATCAATTTAGGGAAAATTTATTCTGTATTTAAAATTTGAATAATAAATATAATATAATAGGTTATAATAATTTTTTGGTTATAATGAATGGCGAAAATGGAATATTTTATTACCTCAATAAGGGTAAAATAATTAATCTAGTGATAGAAAAGAGGTAAAAGGCTTTGAAATAACTCCAAAAATTTCCATTATAGTAATTAATTAGTGTTTTTTGTAATATACAAACTGAATTCCATCGATTCTATTTTGAAAATCTTTTTTTGAGTTGTTCCGGGAGGCCAAGGTGACTTATTTTGAACAGATTACAAAATTTATAGTTCTATAAATAATGTTTCTAGTTCAGTGAACAGTGTCCTCAATGAGTTAATTGTGAACTGTTTCATTGGTGAGTCCTCAAGGATACATACATTGGTGACTTGAATCGACGACTTAGGTCGGTGAGTCAGGACGGGGACTCATGTCATTTAGTTATGTCAGTGAGTCACATTGGTGACTCACATCAGCGAGTCTCATCGTTGAATTGTATTAGTGACCCATGTCAGTGACTCGTGTTAGTGATTCACATCATTAATTCATTATACTTACTCTTATTAGTGAGTAATAAGTGATCAATGTTTCCATAATCTTACATATTCACCTCATTGATTTTCTCCTTGATTTAAAACACATTCAAAACCTCGTTTTAAAGGAATTAAGGATAAATAGATTCCCATAAAACCTATCTTAAAATTACTAAGGTTCATGATTCCTTTAATCTGTCTAATGACATATTCATGACAAGATCATCATTTAATAGGAAAACAATATCATATCTAGAACATTGATCCATTTAGATCATCAAAAGGTCCAGGATACCTTCCATACTAGGTCTTCTATCCCAATACTCTTGGTGTGAGTTTAAATGAACAATTGTTCCCAGAACCATTTTTACTGAGAGGTTTTGTGATTGTGTTATAATTGGATCGTATCCCCTTAGATATCCTCATGGTGTATGTGCACCCCAATATTGTTGGAACAAAAATGTGTCGATCCAAATTTTATATAAGTTATGTTCTACATTCATTTTTATGGGATCCTCAACCTAGTTCCTCCTATTTATCCTTTCCATTTGATTGAATGTGATCTCCATGTTTTTAATGGATCATTCTTTGATATTGGTTGATTCAATTGTTCCATAACATCCATTGGTGGAGGTTTTCATTAGGTGAGAGGTGATCATGATTCGTTGTGTTGGCCCATTCTCATGAAAGGAATGTCAGATTCCTATTGAGGATGGGGATTCACTACTTCTCTATTTACGTATGTGAAATTGTAGAGTATGCATGGTTTATCCATTATACCATTATGTTATTGGCCTAATTAAACATTTGAAACAGATTAAATGATTTTCATATTTTCTATAGCAATGTAATTGTCTCTTGATTTTCTAGATAGTGTGATATCATTGTCATACTAATAGCATGTTGTTTTCATAAAAACTGATTATGAAAATAATTATGGGATTAAATGATAATCAATGGTCTAACTGTTTAAATAGGCATGTCAATGAATCTGGTTGTTGTTGCAATTTAAGGATAATTAAAGGGATGTAGTTATGCATGTTTAATTTAATTGATTGATAAAACTAAATCAAGTTAATGATTAGTGTTTAAATGTATGTCCAAATAAATTTCGATATTTTATGATAGCTAGTTGGATAGCATTCCCATAGTATTTCCCTTTCATATTGAATCAAAAATTTCATTATAAAATAAAAACTCATTGTGTGATAAAAATAATGCCTCTTTTGTGGCCAAGAACCCAGTTTCATTGATTATTTCCCATTTCTCGATATTTGGAATTAACGTGTGATTGATAATCTTGGAATTCATTGGTGGTATGCGGGGGAAGGGATCCCTAATGTTGGTGGCCTAATATGATGACAAGAGTGGTGAGATTCATCATTTTATCTATGTGGGTGTAATTGTGGACAACAGGGATGGTGGAATAGGTTGATGCTTGGCTTACCAATTGATATGATATTGGTTGTGGTTAAATAAGATGTTTTTCTATCATATTTAATTTCCCCAGTTCTTTAGTCATATTTTCCAACATACCCTCACACCAAAATAGGCGAAGACAAGTAGGGATTACCGTGTGATTTTTTTGTTTAGCTTCTTGATGATGGATGGCCTACACTCCTATTATATCTGGAAAATACTTGATGTGTTGTTCATCAACACACTGTGGTGAGCCCCTTGTGTTTAGAATCCTTGAATTGTTTTCTAGAATAACTATATTTCTAGAAAAGTGATATTTTTCACAATATATTATTGGAAAAATGATGTTAAACCATTGGTTTGGAGCATGCTGGGATGCAATGATGTGGTTTCAATTTAAAGGAATTGTGGACTTAGTTGGGTTATTCATGGAAAAAATGTAACATTTTGTTATTCTAATGAAATGTAATGCGTAATTTATAATTTTTAATTAATATCCAAAGAATTAATAATCATTTATTGGAAATGAGGAAAATAGATAATGTAACAGAATGTGGATCATTAAATGGTTGTGTTTTTAAATGATATCTAGTCTTAGCAATGTAAATAAAGAGTATGAGAGACGTTTGCTAAAGTTTAGTGTAATATAATTTTTTACATGGTTTTGATGAGATATATATTATATCATGTGATTTTTTGTTTCTATATTATACTCCTCTAAATTGGTTAGGGTGAGTAACACATCAGGGATTCGGATCCCGATGGGGTATTTTCCCCAATATCATAGTAGGAGAATTAATTGATGACTTCCCCCTTTAGACCTACTCAATTTATTTAGTAGTCAATTGTTCTGGTATGTACAATGGTTATTTTTTCCATTATAAGTCTTTATAAGGATGTAATTTCTTTTGGTTATTTAAAAAAAATTAAGGAAATAGTTTCTTATGTGTCACTATTGGTATAACGTGTATATGTTGTGATGACTTAAGGAACCATAATCAATGTATGGGTTTTAGTGGCTTGAGTTATAATAAATAATATTTTATAAACACTATTTTCTATATAGTGGATCCCAAATACTACATTGTTACTTTTTTTATGTGGATGTGGTGTTGGTTTGTTGCATGAGGTGTTGGTTGTAGTGCTACTCCCATATGTCTATAGGAAAATCTATTTAGAGAGATAATCCCAAGACGTGTGATGTTGGAGAAAAATAGAAAAAAAAGTTTTTAAGTTGAAGAGGAGTTCCATTTATATTCCATATAATACTATATACTCATGTATAAAATATTTGGTGATAGTATCGTTTGTGAGGATGGGAATATACTATACCTATTTAGGTGACAAGTTAGTTTCACTTGTTTTTCACTGTGATTTTTCATGATTTCATTACTTTTTCACGAGAGGATCTATGAAGGATATTACTAAGTATGGATTTGTAGTTACACTACGTTATGAAAACTGATTTTCAAGTTAGTTGGGTAATGTTTGAGATGTGTCTGGTTACTACTAGAATTGGGTTTTATAGAAGATATATGGGCTTCATTGGTGTTGTCGTTTTACATTCTTATGGTACTTGAAGTTTTCCAGTTTTTAGTAGATGTAATTATTATTTGAAATTACATATTTTTAATTGGGTTTTCCTATACATTATGAACTGAGATGGAGTGTTTTGGTTTATATATTATCTATATACTTTTCATGAGTTCTCTTAGGGGAAATTCCTCCCATCCATTGTCTTTTATACCCTTTGTGATAATCGCCAACACTTGGCCTACCAGAGGCCAAAATCAGGAGTCATTATCTCTCTTCTCACATTGCCTGCCAAGGAGCGGTTATATTTTTAGGGTGGGGTTCATGAAATTCTCATAAAAATATATTTTTATAGAGTTAAATAATTTTTTATAATGTTAATTTTAATTAGGGAATCAGATTTTCACTTTTATTAACATAATTTAATTTTTACTAAAATTATAATGTGTTTCTGGTTCATTATTTTTTATTTATTGTTTGAATGGATCCATTTTAATTTGTGTTGATAAAAAATTCCTAATACCATCAATATTAATTATTAAAAAAATTAATTTAATTCAACATTTTTTTATTTTAAGATGAAATTATTATTTTTATTTGATATATAATTTTCCTAGAATGTATTTTTGAAGTGTTGTTCATAATTATATTTCATTTCATGTCATTGATATTTTTTTTCATTAGATAAATTGAGTTCCAAATTTTTTTATCATCTTGGGGAAATCAAAATTAAAAGAGTCATTTTATATTTTATAGTATAATTTGGTTATCAGGGTAAAAATTTGATTTATCATAGATAATGTAAAAATAATGAATAAAGGGGATATAATTTAGATATAATTATTAAAACGTAAAAAACCTGAATAATTATGATAGGATAAGTTTATTTTTACCCTATAAAATATTTGATTCTAATTTAGGGTATATTGGTTTCACATGACCATGAATAAATCCTTATATTATTTAACATTGAATAATTAAAATAGTTCCACTCCTCCGACATAAAAAATTGAACCATATATACTATATTCCTCAAAACTTTTAATCCACATAAAATGAAAAATCCTTGATGAAATATCATCAAATATTGGTTCCTCAAATCCAAAATCATGAAAACATCTCTATGAACAACATAAAATAGATGAAGGTTAATGTCAATGGATGGTGCTCAATAAAGATTTAATTGCCCTACTTCAATCAAGAAAGATTTATTATTATAAATAATGTAAGCCTATTATAGATATAAAATGTAATAACTCTTGTATCATCAATATAATTTTATTTTATTATTATTTTTTGCAAAAACTTTTCTCTCTCCCTTTCAAATCCGTTTTAAAATTATAACATTTTCCATTTGTATGTGTGGCCTATCCCTTCTATGTATTTTTGTTATTTTCATTTATTTTAATATATATATGGATAATAATAATGGTTTATATAATTTACATATATGGATTATTTGATATTTTTATGATTCTAATGTAGATAATTTTGTTTTTGGTTCATCCATCATGACGTGAAATCATCATCTATGTGTACGTATAGAATTCCCCCACTATGAAGGGATGTAATTCATTTTTCACTGCCATATTATATAAAGGTATATAAATGTCCATATAATGTTTATATTAGTTAATTATGTTATGATTAATGCTTCATAAATGATGAAACCCTGATTAATGTGAACATACAAGAACCATCAAACTGATACATGCACTGAAATCATTGTAATTTTTACATGAATGTTCACTTTAATAATGAAATAAAAATAAAAATATGAAATGGAAATTGTAATGCGATGGTAAATATAATTTTATATTTGAAAATATTTATTGCATTTACTTATATTAAATATTTATTTATTTTATAGAATTTTTAATTTATATGAAGAAAAATAGGATTTTAGGTAACATTTTTTGCTAAAATATTATTTCTTTTCTATATATTTCATGAATATTTTCAATAAAGGAAACTTTTTGGAGATATTTCATTAATAATCATATTTTTCATATTATCTATTTATAAATATTATTTCCATGTAATAATAAAAATTTCCACTCTTAAGTTTTGAAATGTTTTTCTTAAAAAACCAAGCATAATTCTCCTCGGTTGATAAATATTTTATTACATTTCCGAGTTATTTAAAATTATTTAAATTATTTCATTTATTATGATAAATTAAATATAAGATTTCATTTTTATTCATATTTTGAATTTAAATTGAGTTTTTTATAATGGGTATTTTATAATATTTTCCGAATCTTTTTTTATCAAATTCAATAAAAATGTGAAATATTTTTTTAATTTTACTATAATGAAGGTTTTCCATTATCTTGACTAGTATATTATTTGGATATAATATATGTGATTCAATTAGTATGTTAATAAAATAGTTTTCTATATTTTATTACACTTTAGTTCTTAATGTTAATGAAAAAAATGGTATATTTAATATTTT
Source organism: Viscum album (assembly GCA_963277665.1). NCBI lineage: Eukaryota > Viridiplantae > Streptophyta > Magnoliopsida > Santalales > Viscaceae > Viscum > Viscum album. The sequence goes on from OY728156.1 coordinate 923,760,987, forward strand.
TAAATAATGGTTTGGATGACATTGTAAAAATATCTTTCATCTATGTAAATATGAATAAAAGAATAATATGCTTCAAAGGATATATGTTCTTATGATATAGTTAATTTTATATCTCTAGATTGATTTTAATGAATTTTTTATTCTCATATTACAATCATTTCTTTTAGTTATCTAAATTATGTTATCAGGTAATGATGTAATGTTCATGAATGTTGGGGACGAATTATGGATTCAAATAGAACAATATATGATTATCATTATATGAATGTGGGAAAAGAATTATATATATATCTAATACATTGGATAAAGATATTTATCAACTAATATAATATATAATATAATTGGGGACTAACTAATTTTAGTAAGGGACACTATCCATAGTAATAGTTTTTTGAGTGAACATGGACTTTGGAAATGAATTAATGGGGAGTTAATAAAATCAATTCTAAAATCCATGGTCTTGATCCTTGAATATGGAAATTATTTTATATTATTTTTTATATTTCATTACCCTATATCTAAAGTAAATGATTTCTTTCTCATGGATCATGATTGACTAGGGATTATAATGACCTCTTATAACTTAAGTTTTTTTTTAAGAAAATGACATAGGAAATGGCTATTTATTATGGATCTATTACTAGTTGGATATGTAATTATTATGTTATGATATAGTTATAATTTATTTATGCTTATGGTAAGATAATTTATTATCAATGAATCAAATCACATGTTTTAACACACGATGATTGTCTCAGCTCAAACATTCATATGATTATTTTACCTATGTTATGTAGAATGTTTTTACATAGGGAATATATAATAAGTATAATATATGAGAATACTTTTTTGGTATATGTTTATGGTATTTCATGAAATATGATAATTATTTATTTAATATCAAAATAATCATAACCATTACATTTCTAGGATACATGTTTTTATGATATTTATTGAAAATTCATCACATGTTATGAAATATTTATATATTGAATTATTTTATCATTTTTAATCATACCATAAGAGACATTTCATAATATAAAAAGTGACACCTTAATACATTATTATATTTTCATATAAATATAATAATTTATTTTCGAATGTTTTATACACATTGTCCATCTTACACTAACTTTGACACTAAATTCACCTGTGCTACCTGCAAGATCGTGTTTTGTCACCTTTTAATGTAGAAGCTTTAATAAAACTAATTATTGACAGTATTATTATTTTTATTATTACAAAAAAACAACATTTCTGAATTCAAATGTCCAAAATTAATTAAGAATGACTTTTTTGTTTTCGTAGGAGAAACATCATTTAATGATGAATAGTGAAAATTATTTTAATTAAATTAAAAAAACATTTCATTTAAATATTTATTAATGATAAATTAGGTCCTATATTTTTTAGCGTCAAATTTGATCAATTGTAAAATATTTGAACAATTAATTTCATTAAAACCAATATTATCATGAAATGTAATATAAAATTTAAATATAATTTTGAATGTTTATCTTCTTTTAGAACATGTTATTTCACCCCATCTGTAGGATTATCATTTATTTAAATTTTCCCACATCTATTGTTTGAATTTTGAAAATACAAAAATAAAAAATTTAATTAGTATTATATTTCTTCTTCAATAAGAACTATTAATTTTTTTTACCAAATTGATTAGTGAATATCCTTAAAATTAATTATAATTACTAAGGTATGGTTAAACATAATAAGGAATTAATCCTTAATATTAAGGAACAAAATCCTCTTAACAATTTTCCAAAAGGCATTGGCTACCAATAATATGACAATGTACCAAACTGGTTCTAAATATATTAGATATTGGATTATTATTATATTTATGTTCCCTATAATAAATGTTACTTAATGAAAAAGACAAAAGAGAACATTAATTACCATTAATATTTATAAAATTTTGAGTTATTTACAAAGCATAATATTTTAGGTTTTAAATATATTTTTGTAATATATATTGGATATTTTTATCATAATAATTTATCAATTATTTTTAGTGATGGTTTAGTTATTTAAAATGCTTACGAAAAACCAATTGTGTTATTATTTAGTTAATAATTAACTAAAAATAAAACTATAAATATTAAAAGTGATGTTAATTAATGGAATTATTTACCTTATTTTTTTTACTAATATATAAAGCTACACACCTTTATACATAATATAATTAAATTAAAATATAATATTGTTATTTAAAATTAATATTAAATTAATATGGTCAAAATTGACTTTATTTTTGTTTTACAATAAATATAATTTATCAAAAAATTTAAAAATAAAAAAATATAATATTTAAAAGAGTTATTTTTAAGTGTTAATAAATATTAAATACCATCTATTAATAGAACAGTTAATATATTATAAATAACATATTGAACCATAGATTTTAATAACATTGTTACCAGATTCTATGATAAAGAAACAATTTAGCGCGTCATGTATGAATGTTTTCAAATTAATTTAAAAAACAAATGGTAAATTTATTCTATAAATAATTTTAATATTCATAATTAACTATCTCTATATTTTCTAATAATTATCATATTAGATTATTATGAATGGATCAATTGATTATATTAGAAAACCATATTCTTTATTACAAGTCAAAATGATAAAATTGGGGAATCTTATATGATATTAATCCAAATTATCAGAATGCACATATTTTTGTGTGGTGGTGGTTTAATTGAAATTTACTACACATTAATAAAATATATTTCCATTTTTATGATCTTTAGTTATGGTGAAACAACCATTAATGAATACCTTTTGGTAATTACTAACGTGTCAGTTCACCTATAGTATAAGAATGAATGCACTCTACCCCTTCCTCTCACATCTTGTAAGGACTCGACCCCAGTTGCCCAGATCCGATGCCTTATTTTAAATCATTGGAATACAAACAAGTAATATGAATCCCTAAGGACCAAGTAGTTTAGTGTTTTTGGAAACAAGATACATAAATAAGGTCAACATTACAATAAGAATGGAAATAAAAAACTAAATTATTCGATTGGAAACATCCTTGACTCCTAGATTATGCTTGAAAGTCATTAATAATTTACTTCTTCATATCCTGAGAATAATAAATCATAAGAAATGGGTGAGATCAATTGCTCAGTAAGAGTAAGAAATACAACAGAATATATCATAAACATAAGAAAAATGTGCATAATAGAAAACATGCGCCTTTAACAATAGACATGACACATTATTGGGGGAATATGAGTTGAGAAAATAATTCCATAATAAATCATAATCATTGGTATTCTACTGGTTGAATAACCACATGAACTTTCAATTACTAGCTTCATAATGATGGAAGTGTATATGCCAAACATTCTGAAATATTTTTTCAAGGCCTCAGCCAAGACGTCTAATGATTAAAGCTTCGGCCAAAATCCATATAACACATTGGGAAAGGCACCAGCCAATTCAATGACTATTTGTCTCATTAGACCCACCGATGCATATAAGGGATATATCAATCCCCACCCATCACATAATAAGTCCTATGCATTCCTCATATGAGTGGGTATAACCATAAACAACATATACATTCATAATTAAACTATCATATGAAATGTAACAAACATTCCCCAATTAGTGAACATAAACACTAACCATTCAAAATAATATGGTGAATTTTTTTAGGATAGATCATCCAAAATAAAGTTATTCTTAAACCATTTAATAAAATATGGTATATGACATCATAAATTTCTAACCCTGAGAATACATAAGAATCAACAAGAGTGTTGAATCAAACGAGAATAATTTTCTAAATTCATTAATCAATTCTTGTGATAAATACTATTTTATTCTAAAAAGAGGAGTTCATTTGGAATAATCTTTTTTATAAAACAAGAAGTAAATTAATATAGTATTTCATGATAAAATTATTGTTTTTATATGAATAATGGTTTCCAAAAACAGTTTATAGATTTCCATTGAAAACTGATATGAATTTGAGAAATTATCTTGTATCAGGCTCGTATGTTTGGAAACAGTTTTGAATGCTTCTATTAAAATATGTAACTATCCAGAAAATAGGGAAGGATTATGGTTTATGTACATATATGGAATACTCACACATAATTTATGATGAGTAAAAAACAATAATTAATAATTTCTTCAAGAAAAGTAGATAATAAAAGTAACCTGAATGAAAATGGATGTTCGGGTGAAAAAAACCTTACCATATCTCCAAATGTGTTCCGATCTTGAACATAAGCTCATGGAATATGAAATTTGACTTATTATTAACTTATTTAAGAACATTTTAGAAATTTATTTAGTTTATCATAATTCTGTTTAGCTAATTTATACCCTTATTTCTATGTTATTATATTGAATTTTGTTGTTCAAGGGTGTTCATATTCTTTATTTTCAAAATCAGTTCACTTGTTTTTAAGAAATGGAGTTCATGTAGAAAGGTTATAAATTTCCAAGTTTGGAATTATATATTATTTATTAACATAAATAATTGATAACAGTTATTTCAATCATTTGGTTACATGGAATGAGGATGAATCATTAGATGACAACCACTTCAATTATTCAGAGGTATTTGGATTTTTATGAACTATTTTTTTCATATATTTTAATTATATGTACATATTCAGGGTCATGAAAATTATTAATGTTTTAATAAATATATTATAGTCTGTTTCAAGCATAAATATGGTTTCATGACAATTAATGAAGATGAAATTGAAGAACGAAACTTCATCATCCACGAAAGCAATAAATTGGAACCTCATGGACGTTGATTTTGTTTATAAAAATAAATGGGAGGTAGTAAGAATATTTGTTAGGATTAATCCATTCACATTATATAATACCATTATATACATGATACTAGAGTTATCATGATCACTTGTATATAGGAGGTGAGGAGAGGATAGAAAAAAAGATAAATTGAAATGAAGATAAATGTAAAAGAAGGGTGCTTTACCTATTGAAATAACCTCCTTCGGAAACTCCTTAAGGTTAGGGGTTCTATTCTTTTGGAAGGACCAAAAGCTTATTAAAATTAGGGAGAGACTAGGGAAGGGTAACTGGGCAGTACATTTAGGATCTTCAAGTCATTGATGAGTGAATAAAAGAGGGAGTGTTGAGGGGTATTTATATTGGAGGATAGGTGTAGATTTTTAATATTTAATTCATTATTTTATTATTTCCCTCATCACAACCAATAGTTTTGTTTCACGTGAACCCCAATAGTAATAAGTGCATTTGAGTTTGAACCAAGTGGTCTTGCATCACTTATGATGTCATGAATGGTGAATTTATCTGAATATTCGTAAATACGGTATTTTATCGTATTTCATTATTCATCAAAAATGTATGAATTACAGAAAAATCCCAAAAATTAACCACTATCATTTTCTTACGAGTAGAATTCAAATGTGAAATCCATTTTTCAAAAATAATTTCCTAAATATTATTAATTTAATTTTTAAATAAAGACATAGTTAATTCGAAAAATAAAAAACTTAGAGGTGTAATTAGTTTTATGTGACATTGAAAAATTAATTAAGATATCATTAAATTATTAACATAAAAAAATAAAATAATATCAATATTTACTATTAATAGGGGTCATGTTACTATTCATATTGCTTTTCATAAGGTTATGTTACTATTCACAAAAAATACAATTTTTTCTATCATACTCCAAATGACTTACGAAACACAACTCTAGATGACTATTATTCAAAATTCATAACATAGAAGTGGCAAAGTTGTGTTTAATGGCTAGATTATAAATTTGCATTCTATATTTATTTTCAAAACCATGGAGTGTTACATTCTTCTCTCCTTAAAAATATTTCTTCTCTGAAATTCACAAATTATTACATAAAAAGATTTAGGTATTTCTTTAACATAATCTCTTCAGGCTCCCAGGTTGATTCCTCCATCTTATGGTTCCTCCATAGAACCTTTACCCAACGAGTCACACGATTTCACAATACTTGTTCTCTTGTATCAAGATTCTTGATATTCTCTTCACAATAAGATAGAATATTCTCAAGTTCTACTTCTTCATAAGTGAGTACATGTTTTGGGTATGGTATGTACTATCTTAACATTGAAATATGGAACACATTGTGAACCTTGGATATACTTCTCAGCATTACCAAAGGGTAAGTTATGACTCCAATTTAGTCCAGAATTTCAGATGGTCTGATGTACCCAGGACATATTTTTCCCTTCTTACTGAATTGTATAATACCCTTCCATAAAGATACCATTAAGAAAACATGATCAGCTTCTTGAAATTCCAAATCTTTCCTTCGGTTATCAACATATCATTTTTTTCCTACATTGATCTATTTTGATATGGTTCTGGATAATCTTCAGCTTTTCCATTGTTTCTTCAACATGTTATGGTCCCACGAGCTTTCTTTCACTAAAATAATCCCAGCAAGCTGGTGTACTACATCTCCACCCATATAATGCTATATAGGGTGTCATCTGAATACATGAATGGAAGCTTTTGTTATAGGAAAATTCCACTAGAGGTAAATAATGATCCCACATGCCTTGAAAATCAAGTACAAAAGACCTCAACATGTCTTCCAATGTTTGAATAGTCCGTTATTATTGTCCATCAGTTTATGGGTGGTACGTAGTGCTCAAACAAATATCAGTATCTAAAGAATTTTGAGGACTATTCTAGAATCGTGATGTAAAATGGGGATCACGATCAGAAATAATTGATGAGGGTACTCCATGATGACTCACAACTTCATTTATATAAAGTCTTTCAAGAAGCTCAAGTGTTAAATCCTCTCTTATTGTAAGGAAATGTTAAGATTTAGTGAGACGATCAAAAATTACACATAGTTCATAATTCCTTATAGGATTCCTCGGTAGTCCAGTGACAAAATCCATCATAATGTTATCCCAATTCAAAGTAGGAATAACTAGAGGTTGCGTCAATCCTATGGGATGTTGTCTCTCCACCTTCACCTATTGAAAAACTAGAAACCTTGACATGTAGTCATAAATTTCTCGCTTCATATTATCCCACCAAAAATACACTTTCATATATGTATACATCTTGGTGCTACCTGGGAGTATAGAGAAATTTGATCTATGATCATCGTCTAATAGTTACCTTTTTAGCTCAGGTACCGATGGAACACATAACCAATTCCCAATCTTCAAAACTCCTTCTTCATACATGATGTCAGCCAGTCTCCCATCCTTAATCGCATTAATTTTCATGTACAGATTCTCATCATCAGATTGAGAAATTTTTAACTTATCTATTAAAGATAGTTTATCAATCATTTCAAAGAGGAGTGATGTTTCCCCTTCCTTATCAATTTCAATATCCATCTTCAGTAGATCCGTGAACATAAGATCTCTTTCAATCGTCATTTGAGTTATATGGCAATGATCATTCTTTGTTCATGGATTTTCCACCTTATTGAACATTCCTGGGTGGTAGTGTTTTGAACAATCATAATATTTGTGTAACTCGTTCCATCTTCTTTTCCTCATGTAGAGTTCTTTTTGTGTGAAAATTTATTTCAAACTCTTTTGGTCTGTATAAGTCCCAAATCTCTCTTCATAGAGATAATGCCTCTATATTTTCAGAGGAAATATTACAGCTGCTAACTCAATATCATGAGTTGGATAATATTTCTCATGAGTCTTCAAATTTTGTGATGACTATACAATAAATTTATTGTTTTGCATAAGGACACAACCACGTCCATTCATTGATGCATCAATGTATAATAAAAATCCATCACTTCCAGATTGAAGAGTCAAAATTTGAGCATCGAACAATATTCTTTTCAATTTATTGAAGCATTATGTAAATTATTTTGTGCACACAAACATAACTCTTTTACATGTGAGATTGGTAAACGGGATAGCCAGTTGGAAAAAATTCTGAACAAAATTCCAGTAATAACATTCTAATCCAATAAAACTGCGTACCTCAATTATGTTTGTTGGTGTGGGCTAATCTTTTATTGCCTTTATCTTCATAGGATCAACTAGGATTCCATCTATAGAGACTATACTTCCTAGAAAAGAAATAGATTGATTCCAGAATTCACACTTGCTACACATCCCATTTAATTTATATCTTCTAAGAGTTCTCATAATAACACGCAAGTGATTTTCATGGTATTAATATCTTTTTGAGTGTACGGGGATATCATTGATTTATACCACAATAATGTTATCATGTTATTCCTTGAATAGTCTATTCATTAAATCAATGAAAACATAGGGTGCATTTGTTAGTACAAAAGGCATCACTGTAAACTCATAACAACAATACCTGGTCTGAAATGTTGTCACAGGAATATCTTCCTTCATCACACACAACTTACGATATCTGGATCTAAGGTCAATCTTCAAAAAGTATTGAGCTCCCTAAATTTGGTAAAATAAATCATCAATACAGGGCAGAGGATAATTATTCTTTATTGTAATAGCATTTCTTTCCTTATAATCATTTAAAATCCTCATGGATCCATCTTTCTTCTTGACAAAGAGGACATGTGATCCCCATAGAGAAACACTATGTTGAATAAATCATTTTCACTAAAATCCATTATTTTTTACTTTATCTCTACTAATTCCATAGTGTCCATTCTATAGGGAGTCTATGATATATGTCCTGCATAAGGAATTAGATCAATAGAGAACTCAACTTCCTGCTCTGGATGATGTCCAGTTAAATCCTCTAGAAATACATCAATGTAATCTTTGAATATGTGCACATATTCAGTTTGATTATTTCTTTCCTCACCCAGAGATATTGGTTTATCCCCCACTCCATGTATTGTATTCATTATAGCTACTGGTGGTGGTTCTAGATAAAAATCAGGTGGAAATCTTTCCACCATAAAGGCAAGGGATTCTACACAATTTTCAAAAATTGTATCTTCATTCTTCTTACAATAAATATTCACATCATAATTTGACTACCAATCCATTCAGAGAATTTTATCAAATTCATTAATTGGTATAATGATATTTTTAGCAACTAGAGCACATTTTGGTGTCTGGAGTGGGAATAGTCGACATGACTTGGTTGCAATGATACATCTCCTATGAGTTTTGGCTGACATATCCTTTATTAAATAATATTGGACAAATCTAATTTTCATGGAAAACTAGGAAGATATAAATGAATGCGATGATCAAAATGAAATAAAGTGTTGGCTATGTTCGAGGAAACAATTTAAGAACCTGCCACCACGTCATTAGGAACTTCAACCTCTGTAGTTGTGATTGCATAATCTTGTACCCGATCCCTTGGCCTTTTCTGTTGCATATTTCCTTGATGCTTTGGACAATCATTAGCATCGTGCCCCATCTCTCGAAAATTACAGCATCACACAACATTGGATTCCTTCTTCCCTTTTCAATCACCCTCAAGATGGCCTTAATAACCACATTTGTAGCATAATACTTTTTTTTTAATCATGCACTAGGGTGTTTCTGTCCACAATTGTCACATGGTGGAAATTCAACTCTTCATTTCCACCCAGTTCCTTTATTTCCATTCATAGTGTTTTTAGAATCCATCTTCTTTTCTTTCTTTCCCTTAATGTAATAATACTCAGAGAATTATTTTTCAATCTTCATAGTACATGAAACTATATCCCCATATCATGAAAAACATTTGGAGACATGATCCCACTAGGGGAATGGATTTATGCCATCCAAGATTCAATCAATTTTGATCCAAGGATTTCATATATAGTCCACAACATGTCTTGCGAACCTTGTGAAGTTATTTTCGTACTTCACTATGTTCTCATCCTACTTCTTCCTAAAATTCATGAATTGCCTCCCTATATCTGCTCTTTGTTCACGAGGAAAGTATTTCTCCAGGAATATTTCCACTATATATCCTCTATTTCTTCCCCCTCCTTTGTGTTTTCGATTAATGACTACCACTGATCTGCATATTCCAAAAGATCGTATATTTTAATGACAGCCTTCTCTCTTTCATTACATCCAAAGGTGAGAAATATCTTCCCAAGGGAACATATCCACCACTCTGCAACAAATGGGTTTGTAGTATCGTTGAATGATGGAGGATGTTGTTGCATAAAGTTCTCTAACATAGCTCCTCCACTCAGTGGATCCAGATGCTCCATAAGGGTAAGGTTATTATTCATAACATAAGTATGTTGTCATAGTATAGTTATGAGTTGCTCAGCACTAGAGCTAACATCATTTTCTTGCATCGGAGGGATACCCCTATAGGGGACACATGTGTTCGTGTCGTTTCCATTCCTTCAACATGGTTCCATCTCTAGATAATTGAATAAACTAGATTATGTTATGAATCATAATGTATAATCTAAACATAACAAAATACTTATAGAAAATTGAGATCACACTCATGACTAATCCCATATTCAAAAAAATGGTTTCTTTGAGGAATATTTTAAATTTCAATCCTTCATAATGGATTGTAAAGTAAATGTGAATTATCCTATGAATATTCCCTTGGGAGTGTCGTAACCAATAGTACAACAAGTCCCATTTTTGTGCACCAGTTCCCATTCAAGTCTAGCTCAAAGCTATGTTTTTTGCTTTTACGCCTAGACACATCTATGCCAGAGAAGGCTCCACCTACTCGTATCCAGACAAGGATGTATTTCCGGAAAGATCCACCTAATCTATTCCTTACCAAAATACTAGGATGTTATTGTATGTATATCCTCGAAGACTAACTTAGCGACTCTTATCTAATTCTATTTTTTTTTAATATAGATTCCATGTATTCTAATAAAATTACACTGATACCAATTGTATGTGACTGACCCCGGTTGCAAGGAGTCAATTTCTTATTGTATTTCATTGGCATACAAACACGGAATAAGCATCCCGAAGGACCAATTAGTTTAGTATTATTAAAAACAATACACATAAATAAGTTCAATAATACAATAAGAATGGAAATACAATAGTAATTTATTCCATTTGAAACATCCATGCCTCCTAGATTATGCTTGCAAGTCATTCATAATTTACTTCTTCATATCCTGGGAAAAATGAAACATAAGAAAGGGGTGAGCTCAAATGCTCAGTAAGAGTAAGAAATACATTAGAGGATAGCATAAATATAAGACATGGTTCGTAATTGAAAACACATGCCTTTAACAATAAACTTGAACACATTATGGCAGTAATATGAGCTAAGAAAATAATGCCATAATAAATCATAATCATGGGTATTCTAATAGATGAATAACCACATGAACTTTCAAATAATAGCTTCATAATGAGAGAAGTGCATATACCAGACATTCTGAAACATTTTTCAAGGCCTCTTCCAAGATGTATAATGATTAAGGCTTCAACCAAAATCCAAATAACACATTGGGAAAGGCCTCAGTCAATTCCATGTATGTTTGTCTCATGAGACCTACGTATGCATAGAGGGGATATAGCGGGCCCCACCCATTGCATAATAAGTCCAATGCATTCCTCATATAAGTGGGTATAATCATAAACAATATATACGTTCATATTTAAACTATAATATGAAATGTAACTAAATTTCCCTATTTATTGAACATAAACACTAAACATTCAGAATAATATTGTGAATGGTTTTAGGATAGATCATCCACAATAAAGTAATTTATAATCCATTCAATAAAATATGATATATGAAATCATTAATTATTTTTCCTGACAATGCATAAGAATCAACAAGAGTGATGAATCAAACAAGAGTAATCTTCTAAAATCATTAAGCAACTATTGTGATAAAATACTCTTCTATTTTAAAAACAAGAGTTCTTTTGGAAAAATCATTGTATAAAACTAGAAGTAATGTAAAATATTATTTCATGAAAAAATGAGTGTTTTTATAAGAATAATGGTTTCCAAAAATAGTTTATAGATTACCCTTGAATATAGATATGAATTTGAGAAATTCACTTGTATTAGGATCATATTTTGGGAAACAGTTTTGAGAACTTATTTTAGAAAATCTAACTATCCAGAAAATAGGGGAGGATTCTGGTTAGTGTACATATATAATACTCACACAGAATTTATGATGAGTTCATAACAATACATAATAATTTCATTGATAATATTACACAATATAAGTAACCCGAATGAAAATGGAAGTTCGGGTGGAAAAACCCTTACCTTAACTCCAAATGTGTTCCACTCTTGAACTTAAGATCTTGGAATATAAAATTATACTTATTTATAAATTACTTAAGAACCTATTAGACATGTTTTTTGTTTATTATAATTATATTTAGTTCATTTATCCATAATTTCTAATTTAACATATTGATTTTCGTGGTTCCGGGGTGTTTGTTTTCATTATTTTCTTAATCGATTCACTTGTTTTTAAGTAATAAAGTTCACGTGAATATTTATAAATATCCAGGTTAGGAATTATATATTACATATGAACATAAATAATTTATAATGATGATTTCTCTCATTTGGTATGTGGAATGAGTATGAATCATTAGATGACAACCACTTCTATTATTCGACGGTATTTGGATTATGATGAACTAGTTTTGTCATATAAAATAATTATATGTACATATTATAGTTCTTGAATATTATATATGTTATAATGAATATATTATAGTCTGGTTAAAATATAAATATTGTTTCATGACCCGTAATGAATATGAAATTGAAGAAAAAAACTTCTTCGTCCACAAAGGCTATAAATTGGAACCCCATTGACGTTGATTTCGTTTATAAAAATAAAAGGGTGGCAGTGAGAATATTTATGATGGTTCTTCCATTCACATGATATAATTCCATTATATAGATGGTACTAGAGATATCATGATCACTAGGACAGAGGAGGTGAGGAGAGGATAGAAAAAGAAGACAAATTGAAATGAAACCAAATGAAAAAGAAGGGTGCTTTACCTCTTGAAATAACATCCTTGAGAAACTCCTTATTTGAAGGGGTTTTGGTCTCTGGGAAAGAACAAAAGCTTCTTGAACGTGGGGAGAAACTATGGAAGGGTAAATGTGCCGAACATTGAGGGGAATCAAGTCTTAGAGGATTGAAGAGAAGAGGGAGTGGTGAATGTTTTTATAGTGGAGGAGATGAGTGAATTTTGAATGTTTAATTCGTTATTTTATTATTTCCCTCAAGACAACCAATAGTGTTGTTTTATGTGACTATTAATAGTAATTAGAGCATGTGAGTTTGAACCAAGAGGCCTTTCATCACTTCTGATGTCATGAATACTTTATTTTACTGATTATTTTTTATATACGGTATTTTATCAATATAACTATTCATCAAAAATTCATGAATTTCATAAAAATCCCAAAAATTCACCCCTACAATTTATTGGCCTGTAGAATGAAAAAGAAAAATCCATTTTTCAAAAATAATTTTCTAAATATTATTAATTTAATTTTTAAATAAAGACATTGTTAATTTGAATAATAACAATCTTAGAGGTATAATTAGTATTATGTGACTTTGAAAAAGTAATTAAGATCTCATTGTCTTATTAATTTAAAAAAGTAAAATAATATCATTATTTACTATTAATAAGTGTCAAATTACTATTCATAAGGATATGTTACTATTTACTAAAAATCATGTATGTTCTATCAGACTCAAAATGACTTACTTAACACAACTCTAGATGACTATTTTTCGAAATTCAAAACATTGAAGATGCAATGTAGTATTTAATGACTAGATTATAAAATTTCATTCTATATTTATTTTAAAAAATTTGGGGTGTTGCACGTCTCATGCCATATTGGATCATCATAAATCTGTCCAAATATTCTTTAATCATCCCTCACACTACCTAAAATCCTCCACCAGGGATGAAAACAATCCATGGGTGATTTTGGAACAAAAAAATGGATGTTTGTAGGGTTCTATCAACATTGCAAGGTAGAAAAATACTCCCACAATAACATTGAAAAAGGAATCCAACATTCAAAGAGTTCTAATAAGACTAATGTATGCAAATTTAATTTCAAATATGGGATGAAACATGATGAGTTATAATTTTTTCAAGAGTTTTGAGTGACCTGTGTACCATCACGTGGAATGGTTCATGGAATGCATGAATTGCAGACCAGTGGTATGTAGAAGGACCCACAAGGAGCTGGACCTCGGGGTGATGGAAAATGAACCTAGAAAGACATGGACTGCATCATTAGATGAATCATGTTCACGAAGGCCACCTACATATCATCTCATTAACATAGTAGTACACATTCAAAGCATTATCGACATGGTCCCTTGAGCCTTGGCGCACAAATGATAGCTGCCCTGCAAACCCCAGTCGACCGAGTCTTCCATGGGTTGAGATAGATATTCCTGGGCTTCCACAATGGTCACACATTCACACAGATATGATTTCACCATTTCCCTCTAAATTTAGAACAATAGGAAAATGAATGGGATGGATGAAAAAATCATTTAAATGACCACGGAGTATGGAAGAATGAATTCCAACTTCTTTTTCGAATCATCATCGTAGTGAAAACCACGAACCATGTTTCTGCAGGTATATCCAGTTGCAAACCATAAAACTAATAAACATAATAATAATGTGTAATATACAAACCAAATTGGTGTCATTTTGAATCATTAGTTCCTCATGAATTAACTCCATGAGAACTACAAGTTCCCAGACCCACCTTCAATATGGAACTATGCATAGTGTATCATTTTGAGGATTTTACCCAGCACCGTGCACTACATTATTACATGGATAGAAGCCTATGTCACGTGGAAAACTGCATCCAGAACCTCGTACCACTCTGTTTTGTTGTGGTCCATGACCAAGTGTGCATATAGGTTCAGTACACGGATGACACCCTACCCACATACAACTATCATATGTGGGGTTCCACCATCCCACATGAGAAAACAATTTCAGGAATAGAGAGTCTTTGGTTGTATTTACCACTGGCTCCAATCTCACCCCTTTGTTAACATCCAATCCTCCACTGATCCTCCTCAAACTAGTCCATTGACATCAAGTTATAGCCTCCTCCAATTACACTAGACCCATATGATCAAATCATAGGGAACCTTAGTGTGCTCCTCTAAGTCTACAAACCCATTGTAAGATGATCTATGAATGTTGTCCCCACAACAATTCAAACTATCGGGATGCATGTGAGTTTACATTCACATTGTAACATTGATTCTATCCTTCAGATACTAAGTTAAACATTCTATGAATTAAGTGTGATCACTGTCATTTCCATTCAACGAGGAACAATGATCTATCTATGGAATCATGCTTCCTTCTCCAATCGACAGGATGCGACATTCGTCCCCTTTCCCAGAGCGCATTCTAGGGAAGTCATACTGAGAGAAGTCCCTAATCCTCCGAGAGATAAGCCTCATGACCACCATTGTGGTCCCAAATTGAATGTTTCATCACTTTGACCCCTCACCCACTGTCTCCATAGCTTCTTCTGCTATAATCCTTGCCTCTCTCATGAGCATGAGAGGAGGTATGTGGTTAGTTGAATCTATCACATCCTCTTTTTTCTCACACCGAGTATGACTCACCTGGGCTAAGAAATTTGTGTTGTTCAAAACATCCACACAACCCACCAAACATGAAATACATGAAATCATTGTCCTATTCAATCCTAGATATATATGATTCCTTCTTGTAGTCCTGATCACAAAAGGGATTTCTTCTGAAAGGGTTCACCCAATCATGTTCCACTCAAATAGGCACCATCCATGCGTGAGACCCAACACAACCAGAACTATGAGAAATATGGTTCCTATTAAAAATAGGATACCTAGGATGTATTCTTGATGGAACGAGCTCCAAATGGGTCTACATCCAAAATTCATCCAACCCCAATTATGACCCAACAAATGGGCCTCCTCCTGAGTCCAAAAATGGAGTTACCCGAACTATGTGGGCTCTGATTCATCTCCATAGGATACATATGAAGCCCACATTATGAGCCCAGTCAGAACCTCAAACAACATTTCATCCCTCCTTTATGATGTTAATCTCCACGGTTCCGTATTGCATGGCTCAATTCAGCATTGACATTGAATAATAAAATATATTTAAATCTATGATGAACTTGTATACCATGGGTAGCCCTTGAATTCACACTTTAGGAATGAGCTATGGATTCATGAACATATAAACATGAATTAAATATATAAGAGCATCCTGTAATAGATAATAATTCCACCCAAAAGTGTGCAATGAGCCGGACCTCCCATCCTCTTGACGAATGTTGTCCTCCTGTGTCGTTGGCCCAATTTTCATACAATGATCACCTTTATTGGAAAAGTAGATCCATGAATCATGTATACTAGGGCCTTGTGGTGTTTTTGTATCCTTGAATAAAAACACAGGAGACCATCCGAAGAAGTTATGTCTTATGAGGACCAATCCAACAAATACAGAACCTCATGTAATCACCCGCTAGGACCATTTGACCATGGGATCTCTTTCATAATGTAGAAGGGTAAAATTGACCAGTCCCCATAGGGTCAATCATATTCCCTATAAATAATTACGACATAGATCTTGTCTTAAATAATAGGGTGACGTGAAAGTATCTATAATAATGAATGAATTACTATCACTAATCAGACCATTCATTGCATTTCCACTGAACATATACCTGCACCGCATATGGAGTGAATCAAAAATGGAAAACCAACATGGATCATCAACCTTGGTGGTTGTTCTACATTACTCAAGCCCATTTGATTAATAAAAAAAAAAGGGGCCAAGATGATTCTTGAAATATAAATATGTTCACAAGATTATATTTTGAAGGGGTTTGGTTTCCTATATATGTCATATATATATATATTATGCATGATTTTGTTGAGAAATCATCAATAGAAATGGAATCCAGAAAAAAATATAGAAACGCTCCTCAATGATCCCACAGGTGGCTGGGGACTCAATAAATAGCACGACCCACTTTCCAACCGAGTGTCTTCAATGCTGGATATCCAACCTAATGATAAAATAGGACCCCCAAAATGGTAATCTCTCTAAATTGGAAGCTACAAGACAAACCCTTTTATATATAATATCTCTCAAGACACATCCTTATCTGTGACCGACACCCCATCACAAGGGGTCCCTGATGGACGTCTCATTTCGTTTTAGAATATTATCCCAGAAACATGACCAGAAGTACCTCCTTTATCTCAGGGAGGTAGATGATGTCAATGTTGATGAATCCATCTAAGATACACATGGTTCTTACTCATAGGACTATACTAGAGAGTGTCACCACCAATACTAGGTGACCATGTATCCTCACCCCTAATGAGGATCATATGTTGAGGGAAACTACTGAAGTCCAAAATACATGGGCCCTTAGGCCTCGTGCCATGGGAGAAAGACATATAACATGCACATTCTCTAACCCTAATTCTTGAAGATGAATTCCTTCATAAATATATGGAAGCATTAAATGGGAATAATTACAAATCATCCCACTCTACTCAATCCATCCACTGAAATAGAGTGGAATAATACAAGCACGTGCGCAATCCGGTAAGTGCTCAACATTCTCTCCAAGCTGAAAGAGAGAAAAATTACCAATAGAAAAAAATTTATACCAGTTCACATGAATATAAACACCCTACTATGATATCAACAAGTTTCATGTAGGCACAAATACCTGCTAATGTGTATCAAGTTCATAGTCCAAATAGTGAGACAAACAAATATGATAAAAGTCAAATTTCTGCGGATACATATCCAGCCTATGAGACCAATATAGAAGAAATATAGAAAATGAAAATTTTCTTTCATGAATATAAATCTCATAAGTAAAATATGTAGCAAACCAGAGAAGAAAACTTGTTCAAGACTCATTTCATTATCCCAACACATGATAAATGCCAGTATAAACTAGCAACCTATTTAATACTCGAGCAGGCACCAACTCCTGATCTGACATCAGAATGGGCCTTCATACCCATTGTATCCAAATATGTATCTCATAAAATCCTCATAATGATGTAATATAATACATAGATTCTAGACCATATCCTCTAAACATTCCAAAATATAATTGCATCAGTGGAAAAGGTGACGAACTAGGCTCACGGTGTAGCTTCCACGAATGGAATAACTTTCCCACAAAATTGTTTTGTCACTTCAGAGAAATTATGAATCAATGATGTGGTCCAAAATGGTTGAAGAATGTATCCCTTGACACACATAAATCTAGGTTGAGAACAAATACTTATTCCAACTGGGGGGCGTCGATCAGATGTGGTGGCCTCTTTAGAGCCAACGAATATCCCTACCAAAACTCAAGATGTCCATCAGCATTCCCCGGTGACATCAGGTGACCCAAAAAAGAGACACATATATGATGGATTTTACCAATAAAAGACGACCCCAGTTACCAGAAAAAGAGTACAATAAAATGAAATGGATAAGGGTAACCCGAAGATGAAGTGCACATACCTGATACTCCTCAAATAGAAGCTGGTGTTATAGATTCCGTTGAGCATGTATCAATAAAGGATCAAAACTCTGTCATTCCATTACCAAATTATGGAAGTTGTAATAGAATTTTTGAAAGCACTCCCTTCATTTTTGCTACCAGCATCTAGGAAGAACCTCCCTAGATCACCCATGTGAGCATACTCCATGGGCTAGGAAGGATCAATCATGAGTGCCTATCTGATGATTCATATCAGGACAACCCTATCCATGACTTAAAAATCAGGTTGTAACGTGTTCCACTCATTACATACTTACACCCTAATGGCCCTCCATATGGTATATGCTACATAATTTCTTATCCCTATAGTCTAATGTTAATCCATGATGGTAGTCCACACCATGATGATAACCATCATGAAGTCCAACTCCACATTGTTAGTTTCTATGAAGTCCCCCTTTGTAGTAGCTTCATGCATCAAGAAGGTATTCCTCTCATTGATGTAGCTCGTAAAGGCCCTCATAGGTATTTTCACTGTAGAAATTCACCCTACAAACAGATATTAGGATGTGATAGTAGTCCTCACCATAATTGAATTCATCGTGAAGGTTCTCCATTTAGTGACATCAAGTAGAAAGAAGGTTCTCCACTCACTAAAGACGGCCTAGAAGGTCTTACCAAAAGTATACTCCCTAGGGACACTCCTCATAGTCGGGCGTAATGTTTCAATGGTATCCATCACTGTTTTAGGACAAATTATGATGGTCCTCCCTGCAATCAAAATTCACACCGGTAAGAAGGTCCTCCCAATGCCAATGAATATGTGAGAATGCCCTCCTATGTCAAGGAACATGAAAAAATGGAATTAGGCATGTCAAAAGATCTATATATTATGAGTGACATCATTTCTCAACCAAATGACAGTCCATGGACACACTCCTCTTCCAAGACACCCCCTCACCACTCACATCTCGATGAGGCTTATACTAGTCTAGCTACTTATAATAAAATTATTATGAAGCAGCAAATATGGGAATATAAAGTAGAGGAGTATTCGAAAGAATGGTAGTATGATATGTTTCTCATTAGAAAACAACTAGCTAAGGATAATAAACTAGTAAATTATTTTCCTAGGACTAGTTCACACTTAGACTTACCATGTGAGTTCCCTAAGGAATGTATGCACAACATTCTCTTCAATATCTAGACAATTCTTCACCATTTAAATGAAAATTTCATTCCCAATGAAGCATATGATGAATGTGTCAATATATTAGGACTGATTTACCATATAATTCACCAAGAATCTCTCCCATCTGCATGATAGCCATGATTTTAACGGAAAAAAATTTATTCCTTTATTTTTCTTACCTCTATGCACATCCCATGTTGTGTTTCCTCCTCGGAGACGTCCCACATAAAGTTCATATTCGGTGATAGGGAGTAACTGGAGCACTAAAATTCACCCAACAACACGCCCAATAGACATAATTATAAATTACATCATGTAATTAAATTACAAAAAAGAAGTAATAAAAATAAATCCCTACTCAGGAAAGATGGAATACTAAATAATAACCATCCCAGAGTATGTCTCCAAAGAGTAAATGACAATGAGATCAATGCATCAAGAATCTTCTGAGCTAGGAAACCGAGAACAACCTACATGATTCCCACCTAAGTGAAGCCAACAATCAAGTTATTCTAATTTATTTGATTGAAAATCAATCTTGAATAGATCCAAATCCATACTTGTATCACTCCTACATAAGAGTGCGTGAAATCAAAACGATGGAAATTGTAGTGGCTACTACCACAATATGGGAAAAGCCTCAACCTGAAAAGCTGGGGTAAATTTTAACTCAAAATGTACTCATAAGACCAACAAATCTAGGATGTATTGCATCAATGGAAGAATGGGAGAAACCACATGCCTCTGGGCTAGGGGAATGTTTACCTCATATTCCATTATACAAGATGTCTATCTTCTCCCATCTGAGAAGAACAATGTGCAAAGAGGTAAACCGTTCAACCTATTATCATGGTCCATACCATCTGAGATTATGGCACATCAAGAGATCAGATCAGAGCACCGTTTGGGCTAATTTTCGCTATGAAGATCAAAGAATACAACAAAATTAAGGAAGAAAGTAAAAAAATGACAGAAAAATATTTCATTCCATTCGGAATAGGGTACACCTACCCCAATGTGGTATGCATTCGTGAATATTGTAATCTTCATCCCAAAATACAACACAATAAATGATTCAATGGGAGAAGACATAAGAAAATATGGATCCCTCTCAGAGTCATCCCACACGGAGCCTGATCGTGTGCATACTCGGAACCAGAGAGTATCATATTTTTGGGAACCCCTTAGTATATCTTCCATCACCTCCCACACAAATCCCTAATAATGAGAAGAATAAATCCCAGGTTGTAAATAACCCACCTCCTCCTCCCCTTGATAATGTGTCCCTTACACTCAAGGAAAGATCCTCCATGCTGTAGGACGAAATTAAACCACTCAGGTGAATCAATGTGGAGTTGTGTCATGGGATCTATCTTGAAGAATGTGTTCCTCATGTAGAAGGTCAACAGGTGCTCCTAGAAGTGGTTCCCCGACCACATGAACTCATCCATGTAAATGAAATTAATCTCTGATGCTCTTCCATTCTAGAACTGAGACCACCAATAGACTTGAATTGTGCCTCTAAAGGAGACGATTATTTTCCTCCTACAAGAAAATGTCCAGAGTATATTCAGGAGATCCAACAAAGGATACCCCTATTGGAAGTCCATCTCAAATTCTAGTAGTGTCAGCATGTTCATAAATTCCCCTAATACACCCACCAAAGCTCACATACGGTAGTATGTGCATCAAGGGAACATTAATACCATCAAGAAACTGATATGTTGACTAAAATCTATAGAAGGGTGGAATTCTAAAATTCATCATGAACGTAATTGTTACCTAGATTGGGTGAGAAACATTCCTCCATATCCTTAAAATGGGAACCCTGTATTCCCAGTGTTCTACGGTATGAGGGACCCGAAATAGAACTTAATGCACTATGCCTCTTATTGTGACCCCATGATGGGATACATCAGCAACAAGTGGAAGTAAAAATCATAAAATCCATGAGAACATTGAATAGTTTATCTATCATATGGTATACAAACATTCCAACTAACTCAGTCAC
Source organism: Viscum album (assembly GCA_963277665.1). Lineage (NCBI taxonomy): Eukaryota > Viridiplantae > Streptophyta > Magnoliopsida > Santalales > Viscaceae > Viscum > Viscum album. The sequence goes on from OY728156.1 coordinate 923,782,664, forward strand.
TATTTGGGAGGAATATCGATGATAGTTTCACTTCAAGTTCAGTTCAACATTGCTTTATAAAATGGTTGTTAATCTTGTAAACATCATGTTGTGGGAGAATGAAAGTGTTTTAGACAACATATCAAAATGGAAGGGACCAAATTACTCCCTGAACTAGAGACCTCCTAGATGAAATAAACATTATGTGAATCAATAATTACGTTGACTAATTGTGAACACCACTGATCCCAGTGATTTACACAAGTGGGTTCTGATATTTATCATCCATTTCACAATGGATAGATGACTCCATGGAGAGGACAATATTAATTCTCAGTTGACCCCATCATCCCAAGGGAACTAAATGGGAAATGATGAAGCAGATTATATAACATTTATGCCACCTGGACACCAGCTTCATTTGTGAAGCCCACACCAATCCATGACGACCCCTTGGATACATCATAACTACTATGAATTTCAATTTTCGTTGATTACGAGAGCCAAAGAGATCCGATTAAGTGGGTCTCGACAACTATCCAAATAAATATCTGTATCACCAGGTAATTTGGAACACCATCAATGAGTTGTTCTTATTCATAGATCTCCTACAGTAGAAGGTGGATTCTGGACATGTCATGTAGTGTGTTCCTCAAGAACAAGTGGTGTTTGGTCCACCATATAAACAAGAGAGGATGTTGAATAGAAAATAGTCACTAGAAAAATGGATCAAAAAATTTTATAGTTATATGACTTAGAAAATAGTCAACCAATCTCATAGAATCTTATAACATAGTTGAATCAACCAATCATGCCCCTAATAACTCCCGATGCAACACAAAATACAACCCTAGCCCTGCATCCCTCAATGTTCCATATGTAAAAATATTAACAGCAAGAATATTATCCCTCCCCAAAGAGAAATCTATTCTAGACACATTCGAACTTCATTATAGTATACCTTAAAAAATAGGCATTTCCTCGCCACACGACACCATTAGAATAATTAAGTCGGACATAAGATTTTTTTGTTCAAGAAATGATCTTCGTCACCATTAATTCATTTCACTTCATGGAACCCTTATATGAGAGAGAATATAGACATGAACCCATATTCCCCACATCCAACTAGAGATCCATAGGAAATGGCCACATAGGCTGAGTGTTTCTTATGTGTCTTGATCATGGAAAGAGTACAATTATCCATCATAGATTAAAATAAACTGTTAATTTTTCAAAAAACAGCAGAATAACCCTCCAATAGACTCTAGTGGAACCATACATTTATTTCCCCCATAAGAGGAATCTTGAGCCCAATGGTATTAGAGCATCCATCAGAAGAATAACAGTTGTCTAATCACCCGAGGTATGCAAGTGGACCAATTCATCCAAAATCAGAAAGAATAATACTTCCATTATCTTTTGTCACAATGTTTAGACCAAACATATCCAAACATCAATCCCCTAATGTGCCCATGAAATAGAATCCCCAAGCTAGAAATCACTGACCATTAGAGAAGAAATATGATATTATTTGGATGTTAGCCTCAGTAATGTAAAAGGTATCGATCTTGGATGCCATGAGTCTATTAGTAGACCATAGGGAGGCAATCATTGAAGCAATACTAAATCCCTATGTATTTATGTCCGAAGTCGCAATCGACAAATTCTATCAGAAGGAGACCAATCATGTTCCTTATCCCCTTTCGTAGATCAATATGAAGACTCCATCATGAGAGGACACATCAAACCCTTATAAGTTACTATATGGATAAATGAGATTGATGTTTTGAGAATCCTCATCGACAAAGGATCGGGAGTCAACCAACTCCTGCGGTGAAGACTTCATCATTTAGGCTACAATAAAGAATGTCTACATCCCTACACCAAAACAGATATGGGATATGAAAAAAGAGAGCATAATCCATTGGGATAAATCAGGCATAACAAATTTCTTGGTGACCTCTTGTCTGATTCCAAGTTTCTGTTAGTGCAGAAAAGTACAACATTCAACATCATGTTGGGATGGTTCTGTATTCATTAGAATGTAGTGATTCTTTCATCATACCAAAAATGCATCAAATATTAATGACATTGGTAAAATGGAACATTTTTCACCGATAAATATCCCATTAGAATCAAGTTAGTCGCATTACATTGATGAAGGGTTCTATGAACAGAAAGAGAAGCATTCTTCGGAAGGTGACATTGATTAGGAATCCTTCAAAAATGGATTAGAAATGGCTCGCTCTGATGCCCTCCAACATCATGGGGTAGATTATTTATTACATATCAACCAGGTCGAGTGAATATGTCAAATATATGATATTGACTCATCTATCATCAAGATTATCTTATGGCCATAATGTCCAAAGACAATGAAAAGTTTTTTTGGCACCAATGATGTTCTTGAATTCCCAAATAAAGAAACTCTCAAACCATCCTAGGGATCCCATACAGTTCCCACCGTACTTAATAAGGCATAAGAATAAATTCTACCACTAAAATCATGTATGTAAATAACATCCTCTTCAGGAAATTCCCCATAGTCAGTTGGGAAAAAAGGATCTTTTTGGTTTCCCTAAATAAGAGTTGTAATTTCTCTCCAAAAATCAATGTTTTGATCTTGATAGTCCTCTCTCCATAAAAATGGGAAGAAGATGAATATGTTGAAGATGAAGAAGAGGAAGAAGACCTTAGAGATGTACCTCCTACGTTTTATAAAGGATCCGCCTCTACAATCTATGAAATTAGGGAGATATACCTAGGAACCAAAGAAGACCCACAACCCACTCTGATTAGTGTGGCTATTCCCTAATTTGAGAAAGAATCATATACCTCATTCTTAAAGATGAATCAACATGTGTTTTCCAGTAACTACATATAAATGTTATGCCTCGATCCTGGATTCGCCACTCATCAATAGAGTCTTACGGAAGTCCATCATAGTTATAAGCTGGCTGTTAGAAGGACCCAACCGACACATTCTACTAAAATAGAGGCTGAGGTTGACAAGATACTAAATTTTATCTTTATTTTGGAATTCTAGTAACTGATTTATCTAGAAAACATATTCTATGAGAAAAAGTAGAATTGACATTTTAGATTTTGTGTTGTCATTAGATATCTACATCGGCACTACCTGAGAGATAGTTTCCCAATCCCAAAAAAGAATTTTTGATCAATTCGACCAACAGATATGAAGCCCCCTCATTCAGGGACTTCTATTCTACGTACAAATGGATCTGAATATCTGGAGAAGATGGAGAACCCACTTATTACAGCTCCCCCATGGATTGATCTTAAATAGGTTGATGCCCTTCAGTCTGAAAAATTCTAGTTCTATATATCAGTGCACAATGAATATCATCTTCAAGCCCATCCCATGATTATTAATTGAGTTTTACACTGAATATATGGGATATAAATCATGAAATTTATCAAATCACCTAACATATTAAAATGTTTTTTTCAATTTTTTTCGATAGAATAGTCAAAAGATGAATCCCTTAATGTGCACTTACACTATTTTCTCTAGAAAATTCCATAGATTCTTCATACTCCATCACATCATTGAAGTCAACACTGAGAAGAAAAATTAATTCCTTTTCATATCCCCACCTCACAACATCACTGAGTGGAGGGTTTTCCCTGGATACCATTACTACATTCATCTATTCAAAGACAACCTTGTAGGAATGATTTTCCATTAACCATGCTAAGGAAGAATGGGGTTTTATATGAGTGGAATAATGATTATCAATAATAATTGAAATTCTAAAAATATATCTCCTATGAGCACCAGTTCAGATGATTCTATTTGAGGAGAGACCACTGATTTTTTATGTAACCAACTTCAAACATTCATTAGGAACCATCTTCTCACAGATGAATGGTTCCAGTAGTTAGAACTTTTTATATTACCTTATCCAAACAATGATCTATATTGAGACTCAATATTCAATAATTGAAGAGAAATCCATGCTAATTGTATTATGATCATGAAGGGAAGTCATCCTACAATAGTTTGACAAACTATATGTGCCCCAAAAAATCATCAATGTCCAAGAGTTAGCAGACATCATGGATGTGCACCACTAAGATGAAAATACCACATTTGATACTGAATATCCTGATGATGAAGTATTCTCCATCCAAGAAGGTCCTCAGGAATGAGAAATGTACATATATGATGCCTCTATAATCCCAATAGATAAAAGGATCATGGATCCCAAGCTTAACAAATCATGATGGATTCCATACTAATATCCCTAGAAAAGGTTGTCCTTACACAATTCATTCATATTTTAGAGGGGTGTACGAATAGTGATGCAAAATACCACAACCTAAATGTAGGCCTAAATCTTTCACATCATTTATGATCCAAACTTCTGAAGATATAAGGTGATTCAAAGTTGGTCATCAAGCAATTAAATGGTGAATATTCCACTAATAAAGAAGTATTGTAACATTTGATGAACAATGTTCGAGAATTGATGGATGAGTTCCCATTAGAACCAAAGATGACTTATGACCCACATTCAGAACATTCTCAAGCCGATGATTTGGAAAATATAGCAGCAACCATGGCTCATCCATGCTAGGATGAAACCGTCATCTGTATTTCCCATCATCGAATGGTCTTTCCATACATTCATAAAAATATGAAGTATATAAATGATATAAGCCACATTTCAGATCTATCTGGTCACACCGTGGGCTGGATGAATCCCATTACATATTACCTCTTGAGGGGAACTCCCACCATATAGAGCTAGAAGAGAACATACGAGAACATGGGCAGTCAATTTTGTCATGTACAATTGTGAAAACCTAGAAAAGGTTCTCTACAAATGAGGTTGCGATGGGGTCCTTCACTGGAGCATCAATGGAGAAGAGACTGATGTCGTCATGAAATAATTGCATGTCGGATATTGTGGAGCACACCGATGAGAATCCATGATCCTGCATAAAATTCGAGGGATATGATACTATTGGCCCATAATGAAACATGATAGTGCCGCATTCACACAGAAGTTCCATTCCTGTGAAGTTCGTGCCAATTTTATTCACGAACACCATAGATACATCACACATCTATGTACTCCTGAACATTTACCATATGGGGGATGGATGTTGTGGGTCTATATCATCCTACCACAACCATACAATTCTAGTTCGTTCTCAAAGTGACTGACATCTTCTCTAAATGGCATGAAACCATACACCTTAAATAGGTTCGGGAAAAATAATTGTTAGCTACGTGAAATAAAACATCATTACCAGAGTTGTTTCCCCTCATACAAAATTGGTAGAAAATGGCACCAAATTCTTCTCAACAGAGTTGCACAAGTTATAAAAGGATTATGGAATCAAACCCAACCATTAATCCTACAACCATGTAGTAGAAAATGGGAGGATTGAGGCTTTCGATAATAATATGACCAATATACTACATTAGATGGTGAAAAATGATAATAAATCATAAATATACAATATATGTCATGATTCATGGGCTTATCGGACCATGAACCACACTTCCACCTTGGCAACCCAGTACTCATTAGTACACAAGACATAGAAGGTTTATCCAATAGATGTTCAATTTCAATAATTCATCAATTTGGGTTTTGATGAATTGTCTGTGGGTGAGAAATCATAGATACAGTCTAATGTGTTGGAGAAGTGGGACATGAAAAGGATGCACACATTGCTCCATTTGGAAGTCAACCAAAATTAGATCTCATGAGCCTTCAAGAAAGAGGTTATACTTAGATCTTTCCTCAAAATAGAAATGGTGTTGGTCCTTAGAACCTCGATGCTACTCGAGAAGGAACCACCAATGCTTGATTAAATGTGAGAGGGACCATACGTCATACATAGGTTATAATCCAATGGAGAATCTTCCATGATATCAATTGATGGGAAAATTATCATGGATCTAACTACGGAAATGATTTTGAAGAAGTACATCACGTAACGACGACATAAATGTCCACATTATGTGACTCTAAAATGAACATAATAGCATCCTAGTTTCAAGGCATTATACCATATAACATTAATCTTCTTTATCACATGATGATAAAAAAATGATAGAATGTTTCTGATCCACATGATATTAAACTATATGGATTTTTTTCATTACAACAAGAAGTTAAAATGCACGGTTTTTAGAGAACTATGTAATCCTTTATTCCCATTAATTAGTGGGATATGTACTAACACCTCAACCCTTGATCTTGGAACATCACCATATATATGAAAAATACCACAATTTCCACCTTTGTCACCCCATACTATAAAGAAAATCGACATCCCTCTTTATTTATCACATCGAGTGTGACTCACATGAGCTTAGGATTGGAGGTATGGATTCCCTTATGCAAATAGACCATTGAAGAATATGATGGACCTGACACCCATAACGAATGAAAAAAAATGCCCATACTCCTACGTCTGAGTCAGAAGTAAAATTTAGACCTATGTATGGCTTGATTTCATCCATTTCAGGATTCATAGTTACTCTCATATTTAACAACCGGTCTCAACAACGAATTCAAGAAAATGAACTATACATTTTTTATCCATGTTGTTGACCTCTATTTCGAACATTTAGAACTACACATGGTCAGATTTATGCACTATTAGGATACATAGATATGAACATATTTGAAATCTTCTCCCATCATCCAATTAGAGAAAAATTCAATACCCATTCCATACATGAGGACATGACCTCTATAAGGATAATTTAGAAATATGTATATCTTGATTTCTACCTCTACAGGATACATATTGATATTATGATTTAGCATCAGGTCCCAACCACTATTTAAAAAAAATCCCTCTCATTTCCCTAAATGTGGTCCAGAGAACTGTAAGGAACCTTTATAACTATCTATGGCATGATTACTGCACTTTTCAGATTCTAAGTGACTCCTTGATTTAACATCTGGGCACCAAAACCAATTACATAAAAATTCCCTCTCATTTCCCTACACATGGTCTATACGTCGGTAAGGAATATTTATAATTGCACATGCCTTTATTCTTGTCCTTGAAGGATACATAGTGATGCCTGATCCCTCAATCACACTCCATCCAACCAAAAAATACCCTTCCCCTTGGTATAGGTTGGATTTTTCCATGGATGTCCATGAACGGTCCTACCCACATGACATTGAACTGCATGGTTCTTCTTGTGTTAGGTGTTGATTAATTCTCAGAAATATGTGATCCTAGACATGCCCCCTATATTCTGCACAACAAATTTCCTAAGATGACAACAAATTCAGGATTGAATTCTAACACACATAAGTAGTTAAAATATAATGCTTCTCCTAACATATTTGTCATATCTATGTAGAATATTATTTAGTTCATAGATAATTATGATCTGTTAATTTCTTATGTTCTGAAGAACATCATTCCATTTTTCAAACTCGGTTCTATAGGAAATCATGGATTTCTGTTAAAATCCAAGTTCATCAGATATAGAAGGTCAGTGTTATATAAGAACCATGTTTGATTGTTGACATAATGTAGTAGAGGATCTGTATATGCGTCCTACAAAATGCTCGTCAACAAAAACAATATTCGTCCCCCAGAAAATCATTTCCCTCATCCACACACCTAATGGATCAGAATCCCCCTACAATTCCTCCTCATCTAATGACACCTGAGACTGTTTTTTACACTTTCTATCACCACTCATGTCAATGGAATAAAAAAATATCCCAATAATGATAAATTGACTTCAATTTGTGTTCATTGTGACTTGATGACCCCACAACACGACGATAAACTATGATGTAGATGTCATTACCACACAACACAAAACTGTAAGGCTAGATGTTTCTCGGTTGCATGATATTAAAATACACCACATATTGGAAATTCGAAGATTAAAATCTTGGCTCAGCCTCCAATAACAAAATGCCTTTCATTCCCATGTATGGGACAGACTTTCATGTAGAAGGATCATTTTGGAATATTTTGTAACATGGATCCCCCCTAAAAAAGTTGTTTGGTGGACCCGAATTCAACAATCTAGACCCAGATCAAAAATATATTGATGTGTCCGTTTTTATAAGCATGAATTAAATAAAAGATGAGAATCCATGGACATGTCCAATCTATAGTGCTGTATAAGAGTGATTATATTCTCCTTCATTCATGTCGGGATAACCCTACATCCACCCCAACTAATTATAAATTATGTGTAATTCATCATTAATTGATGAATATAAACTACATAGTATTTTATTAAGTATAATATTCTCCTATTCATTGATTATTATATTTTTATGTGGTGGTCTGGAATCCTCGTAATTCCTTGTTTCTCACAAGGATCATTGCTCATGATAGCTTAGTTACCCAATTGGGAGAGCCTCCATTACATCATGGAAAATTAGTCCTAGTGTTGGATCCTAGAAGCCCAACACTAAAAGGAAACTTCTGTTTCCTTCCACCACAAGGAAACTTAAATTAAAGTCGTACTACATTAAACAATAGGGTAATATAATGATGGGATGAATGAATCAGCTGGCATAAGAGTCAGATCTATAAAGGGGATTACCTGATCCCAAGAGTGAATCACAACCTGAACATTTCTATTGTATCAGGATACACTCTTTCCATACATAAAACTCTCTGATTTGAGTGATACTAAATCTTCATAATCAAACATGGCCATCGGAGATGGTAGGACAATGTCATGCATAAACCTTTATTTTATTTTTTACATAATGACCTGGTGTGTCTGTATAAATTTCCTACAAAACAGCCATCTATCAAAGGAAATTATTTCCCTAGGAGATTCCTATCCTACTTTAGTATGCCTAATAACTCCCAAGCATCATGACATCACTGTTGATCTAGGAACACTCACTCTCATTGTCTACATTCTATTACCAACCGATGTCCAATATATATCAGAGCATCCTGGTCTGATTAACCTCTTTTCTCTCATGAAGCTTATAGATAATTATGATTCCCCATCCGTATGTATGAAATTGATCTTAGTACAAAAAATTGAACAACCCCATCTATTTCCTGGTTTACAGTTAATGTTCAACCAATGAGATCCCCCATTTCATGTATAGGAATAACACTTTTTATAAGCCATGCATTATGTTCCTAAAGGTCCCAATCTCCATAATCTAGTGTGGCTATCAGAGATGAAATAATAGTGTCCAACAGAAAACATTTATTGGAATCTTACATAATACCCTATTGAATCGACATCTGTCTCCTACAAAACATCCCTCAATCATTGGAAAATTCATCCCCAGGAGAGTCCATTCCAGTTTCTGTATTCCCTCATGACATTTATGTCCCATCTCACTCCCCATATTTGGAAACCCGTTATTTTACATCGTACATGTCTTTTTCTTTTGATATTTCCTATGATGAAAAGAATTTATAATTGAACTGATGAATCACTAACTCTCCCTTAGTTCAAGTAAAATATTCTCCAATAAAATGTACCAAGTTTCATGGTTGCATAACGTTAACCTGTGCCATTCACTATCCCTCCCTTACACATGTAAAATTTGTGTGGGCGGTTTACCACTCAAAGGTTATAAAAATTTCCCTAATACTATCGAACATCATTTCACAGATAGGCCACCCACTATGGACCCCAACCTCAACAAACCCAATTTGTTATAAAACCACCAAGGCTATCAGAGATGGAAGTCCAATGTCCAATAGACACCTTTTTTTGACTATCCATGTCATTCCCTTGTTGATATGTATATTTTTCCTATAAAATGTCCATGAATAAAAGTCAAATTCAACATAAAGATATTCCACTTATACCACTTTACTTTTAAACTGGATCCCAAACATCATATGCCTCCAAAACATACTATGTTTGGTTCATAAAAAATCTCTCGATTAGGTAAGAGATTATTTGGAAATTCCTGGATGATAAATCCCAAATTGGGACACCTTCACCATCATGTTTTGTCAAATCAATTTGATCTAAATCATCAGAAATATGTTGAATTGGTAGGACTATAAACTACCAATGAAAAATATGCAATACTCTATTGAGTGAAAACCTGAATGGGAACCCCTAGATTGAAGTCGAGTATCATCTCTTAAAATATATATTATGTATGGTTTTTGAGAAAAAATATTGATATTCCAAATAATCAAAATCGACATAAATCTTTTTAGGATTAAAACCCAAAATTTGAGGCCTACAAAAAATTCATGATCAACCTACTAAGACCATAACAAATAGGCTTATCCAAATGTAGGATAATAATGGAAAATATAAAAAAATTCGTGATGTTTTCTATAATACCCTGGAAATTGACTAACTACACTCGATGAGTGCCACAATATAGGCAAAAAATAGAGACCGATTTGATTATTTTGAATTACTGTTTTCAAATCATGGTTTAAAATAAATATCTGATCTAAAAATTTCTAACATGGTTTATTTTGATTAAATTACATTACAAGAAAATAAAAAGAATAAGTATTGGAAGGAAATTAGTTCCATTATGTTCAAGAAAATATGGATGAAAATCCCCTGTTCAGAGTCTCTCTATAGTATTAAAATAATATTTATACATCATGATTTGGGAAAATTAAATTATCTCTCTGCTCGCCCTTTCCAGAAAAATGGGAACCAACTGAAATGGGATATCAAGAGATTTCCCTAAATAATCTCTTTAATCTACATCATCTCTTACCATTGGGAAATCATGCTCCATAAAGGATGTAAGGTCCCTCCCTTTTCCCCTGGATAGTTTCATAATTAGAACCTGAAGAGTTCAGTTGAGCCTTCATCATTGCCACAGAAGCCTCAAATTCTTACAGCGCCTCCTTTAGGGTGATCATCAAATCAGGAGCCGTCACCTCCTCAACATTCAAGATGACAAGTTCCTAAAAAACATCTCGGAAGGTTGATTCTTGATGATAGAAAAAATGAATATGTCTAGTTTAATTGAGTGATCCTAGGGGGTGTTCAAGAAGACCCCTACTATGACCAGTAATATCCCTTTCAATAGGGACACATGGTTTGTATCTTCCCAAGTAGCAGATATGAGAAGAAAATTTTCAAACATATTACCTAGTTTGGGGAGACCACTGAGTTGGTGGATTTCCAATAAGATGTTTCTCACCTCCTAGTGAGAAAAATAGAATGTGTTGGTGTGTGAAAATTAGAGACTCATTACATCAAGAAGGATTTCACCTAGAGAGAATGCTGCAAACTGGGGACCGATGTTTCTTGATATAAGTTTACTACCTCAAACTAATTAAGGAAATCTAAAAAGGATTGGTGTAACCATAATGATCATGTCCATTTGTTTGAGAAGAGTCATCCACCATGAAGGTCCCATTGGGTGTTTCCACCATCCATTATGTTTATCATGGGAATGGTTGATAATGGACGATTACATTTGGGATACTAGTCTTAGGGATGTGTTATGACAACAGATATTTCCTTGAGTCGACATCGATCCTTCTAATATTTTCACATTCTCCTTAATCGAAGTAGGTATGAATTCTCATGTTGAGTAAATATTGGCTCAATCATGACCTTGTTGTGCTTCATGAAGAATTAGTGGAGTATTAGGGTCAACCAATGGAAAAGTAATGTCATTAGGAAGACCAAATCCATAAACTAAAAACTGCACAAATAATGGGTAAGCTAGGAGCTCGAGCGTAAGGATGAATTTTGTGAAGTAGTATCAACGAACAATATAGGATTGATATGGTTCTCAGTATCCACAACCATGGAAGCCATCGTCTTGGTCTATTTTGAATAGGTCTATAGAAGAGCCATTAATGCTTATATAGAAGGATCCAAAAGCCCACATAATGACATTCCAATGAGAAAATTGTTGGATAATGGTCACAAACGTAGACAATGGTAATTAAAAGTGTGTATGATTGGATATATGCATATATCCCTTGGAAATGGTATGCATAAACCCTTTCCCACGTACCACACGATACACAAGAAGCCATTTCCCACAAAATGAAGTTGTATACAGAATCCATAGCCCACATATACCCATGATATATGAATGTTCCATGAGGATCTATCCTACTAAGCATTCACCATAAAAAATATGGGTTAGTAGAAGGAAAAAACATAGAACCAAAACCTCACCATGCTGATATTCAAATAATACTAATTAAGAGTTTTTTTCTGTATTATTAAGGCTTAACATTCAGTTTTCCAATTTATGATTGCTGTGAACGACATTCACTTCACGTAGAATTATCCTTCATGGATGTCTAGAAATTAGTTTTAAATTTCACAATGCAGTTTGTGAAACCCAAAATTCAAGTTTTAGGAAGAAATAATTGCGATGAGCAAGGTTTTTGTAACATACATAGGTTATTGCATATATGGATTTCACAAACGAATCAGTACACGGACATAGAAAAATCCAAGGAGGTTGAGAGAACATTTCTCCATGTGAAATGAGAAAAGGAAAGATGACATATGTCCCAATGAATATGTGTGGCCCCATCCTACTAGACCAATATTTTCAACCGAAACCCACTATAGTTTTGGACAACATCCACATCACAATAGTCTCCCCTTCATTATGAACTGTCCCAATTTCCATGGGGGGAATTTGTAAGGTTATGAAAACATAAAAAAGGGAAGTATATACTCACACAATCACTTTGTATAAGGAATACAACATTCATTCAAGTCCACTGAGGAAAATGGATGCAGATTGATTTGAAAAATGATGTTGAAATTGACGAAGTCAAATTGGTTTCCAATGTTTTTAGTGAACCACGCACCATCACAGTGAAGTGTTCACAGAATTCATGTACTGCAGACTAGTGGTTCACAGAATGACCCTTGAGGCACTAGCATTCGAGGTAATGGAAAATGATCCCAGGAAACTGTGGACCACATTGTAATTGGAATCAATGACTTGATGTCCATATGAAAAGGTTCTCCTATACTCAGTAGTTCATGGTAGAAGCATGATCTGTAGGGTTCTACGAAACTTGACACAAGAACCACCGCTCCTCCACAAACCCCAGTGGACTGAGTCTTCCATTAGTTGAGGTATATCATTATGGAATACCGAAAATGGTATCACGTTCCCACTTATATGATTTTCCGATTTCTCAATAAAAGAATCATAGAAGAATGGAAAGGGTGATGGATGAAGAGAGAACAATGGAGAACCTAGTGGTTTGAAGAAATAATTTGTAGAGGATTCCAACTTCTATTTCGAATCATCACTGATGTGAAAACCGTGAACCACGTTTCTCTAGGAATAACCAACAAAAAACCATAAAAAATGAACTTAATAATAATGGGTAAATTAAGACCCTATTTTATATCATCGATAACCATAAATTCACCATGAATGAAATCCACATGAACTATAAGATCCAATACCCTACTTCAATATGATGCTCTTCAAAGTGTATCACTATGATGATCGAACCCCACACTGTGTACTGCATTTGTATGTAGTTTAACCTAATGTTGTGAGGTGGATCGCATCTAGGACTGAATACCACTTTGGTATGCGGTGGTCCATGCCCATGCATGTGTACTACATCATCACATTGATGGCCCCTACCAACATATCACAACATTTTTTGGGGAACCCCCCATCCTCCATGGTAAAACAACATGCGAAATGGGGCATCTTTGGGTGTCTTTTGGTCCGGCTCTAATATCTATCCTCAATTACCGTCTTGTCCTTCCCATATCCTTTGTGAATATATTGATCATCATTTTGAAAAATCATCCTCTAATGCCACCAGACCAATATGATCAGATCACTAGGCACATCAGTGCACTCCTCTTAGTCTAAATACACGTGGTAAGTGGTGTCACAAAAGCTTTCCCCCCAATAATATAGTCTCATGGGACATATTTAACCTTAAATTCCCATTTTATCCCAGTGTACAACCATATTATGCTAACATGATCCACATAATTATAGATATTAATTGTGATCACTTGTTTCTACTTTCAATTAAAACACGCACATCAATGATCCCACAGGAAACTGCGGCCCCGATAAAGAGTAAGATCCCCTCAGCAGCCCAGCATCTTCAACACTGGTTATACAACATGTTGACCAATGAGTTCCACCAATATGGTACTCTCCCAATAGTGTAGGCTTCATGAAAATCCCTCATATATGAAAAATATCACCAACAACCTCCTCAACTGCGACTGGAAACCTAACACGAGACTACCTCGATGGTCATCTCAAACCATTTTAGGAGCCCATCCATGAAATATGACAACAAGTACTTCCCTTATCTCTGGGTGGTAGATGAATTCAATAAAAATGACTTAATATCATCTTTACAATGGTCCTATTCACTATCCCCTGCCAAAGAGCATCACCTCCAACACTAGGTGACCATGTATCCTCACCCTGAAGAGGATCTTATGTTGAGGGCACCAGCTAAATTCAAAAATACATGGTCCCCTCGAGCTGAACACCATGGGAGAACGACTTATAATCTAAAATTGTTTTTCACCAAGATTCTTAAGGAGTAATTACTCTATACAAATTCAGTAGCATTCAATGGGTATACATACAACTCTTCAACCTCCACTCAAGCACACTGCAGAAATAGGGTGGAACAATATGAGCACACACACATTCTTTCTAGTTCATGTTTGTCCTAACCTGTAGAAAGATTGGTAAATTATAGGTAAATGTTGATATCTTCCAATGCACACACATACAGTCACCTAAATAAATCAACCAACTAGAGATACGCATAAAAACATGTTGATGAGTATCAAGTCCACCATCAAAATAGGGTGGCAAACAAGTACTAGAAGAGTCAAATTCATGTGGATGCATATCAAGATCTTGAGATAAATATAGTGGAAATAGAGGAGATGAAAATTTTATCTCGTGACTAATAATACCACCAGTAAAATATAGTGGAAACCCGAGAAAACAAATGGTGGAAGACTCATTCCTCTTTCATATAATAGGAGAAATGGCTGTATCAACTATAAAACTATGGAGGACTTGAGTAGGCGCCCACTCTTACTCTTATATAATAATGGGACATCATACCCATTTTTGAAAAAGATGTATCTCTTCACATACTAGAAATGATGGAAGATCAGACGTCGAATCCAGATCTTGTCCTCAAAACCTGCTAATATATCATTCCATTAGCAGAAAAGGTGATGAACCTGGCCCACAACCTAGTTTCCTTGAACATAAGGACTTGAATTCAATATGGCTAAGTTACTCTAGAGAAATTATGCATACATTCTCCAATTGAGGAGGATCGATATCAATAGCTGATGATACACAGGCAACCAGATCATGAACAAATACCCCTTCTAACTAGGGGAAGACTGTCCAATGTCTTGTCCACTCCAAGGAATGCATATATCACTTAAAAAGTCATTATGTTCATAAGTGTACCCCGATAACATCATGGGAACCAAAAAAATAGGGACCCATATATAATAGCCATTAGAAATAGCAAAGGTCCCTGATTACCCCAAGAGAGAGCCAAAAAATGAAATGCGCTAATGGAAAATGGAAGATGAAGACAAAATACCTGATCATGCTCTGCTAGAAGATTGTGTAGTTGAAAACATGAAGCATATATCCAAAATGTCTCATGTCCTTATCAGTCCATTGCAAAATTATGAAAGTGGAAGAAGCAGTAGTGGGGGCCCACCATACAATGTTTCTCCCAATAGCTCTGAAGTTCCTACCTATAACACCCACTTGGGATTACACTATGGTCTAGTAATAATAAATTACGAAAGACAATATCCTGAAGTTTGTCAGAATAGCCCTCCCCATGACTGAAAGATCAAGCTGCATGAAAGTCCTACCCTTGATGGAATCCACCACGATGGTCCTCCAAAGGGTATATGAAGTAGATATTCTTTCCCCTGTAGTCGGATGTCGAGTCATGATTGTATTCCTAGACATGATGACATCCATTGTTAAAGTCATCCCAGCAAAGGCAGTTTCTAGGAAGACCCTCTCTATATAAACATCAAGAAACAAGAAGGTCCTCCCCTCATTGAGGTACTTTCTAAAGGCCCTCCATAATATTTAAACGTAAAATATTTTCCACGCAGTTATATATAAAACTTTTGTAGTAGTCCTTGCCATCATAGTAGTCATCATGAATTTTATCACCTCAATGAAATAAAATAACAATAGGGCCCTACTCTCACCGTAGCCTACCTTAAAGGTCCTCCCGAGGGTATACGATGTCGGAACACTTCTTGTTGTCAGGAGTCAATATGAAATGGTTGACATATCCATTGTAGAAACAATTGAGAAGGTCCTCCCAAAAATCAAAATAAACACTAGAAATTAGGACCTCCCCTTGTCGAGGAAAATGTGAGAAAGCCCTCATATGTCAAGGAACATAGAAAAATTGAGTCAGACTTGTCAAAAATCATTGTATATGATGAGTGCTATAATTGTTTTACTAGAGGAAAGTCTAGGGCCCTACTCATCTTCCGATACACCCTTGTACCACTCATATATAAATGAGGCTCCTACTAGCCCAGCTGCTTGGAAATTATATTTATGAAGAAGTCAAGATAGAATATCTAGTAGAGGAGTCCTCATAATAACAAAAACAATATATGATTCTTGTGATAAATTAACTTTATATGGTTAATATACTATTGATATATTAGCCTATAACAACATCTTAATTCAACATACCAAGGGAGTTGTCTGAGGAATGTATGCACAAAATTGTCATCACAATGTAGTAGAATATTTTCTATCTAAATGAAAATTTATTTCCCTATGAAGGGTACTCATACCAGTTTAGAATATTATGTGGGATTTGTCGTCTAATTGACCTGGAAGTCCGATAATCTTCACGACAACCATGATCAGAAAGGAAAAAAGAGAAGCCATGAAATGGATTTTTTCCAAGGACTACACAAGTTGCATTCCCTCTTTAGAGACACCCCATCAGATGTACATATTCAAGGATGGATAGAACATGGATCTCAACACTTCACCCCTCATCCCATCCAACAATCCTCATATGGAATGACATCTTGAAATGTCATTACAAAAAGGCAGCAGTCAAATGAAATCATTACTCATTAGAGATGTAATACTCAATAGAAACCATTCTAGAGTATGTCCCAAAAGAATCAATCATGGTGAGATAAAGCCATAAAGAAGATCATGAGATAGGATGCCTTGAACATCTTCCGTGATTCCCATTTAAGGGACGCAAACCATCAAGGCATGACCATGTCCTCTAATTCCATTAAATATCATATGGATCTTTCACCATATATGGCTCACAGACATGTGAGACTAAGTGAAATAAAAATGTAGTAAATTGATGTGGATACAATCATAATATGGGAATAGTAATATCCCTACAAGCTAGGTTCATGTTTACATTTTCTTCCCTCCAAACAGATGTCTATGTTTTCTTGTTTGGGAAGAACAATGATGGTAGAGGTCACCTATTGCACTATGTCTCGTGTTTCATACCCTTCAAGACGAATGAAAATTGTGAGGTAGGATCAGATATCTCTTTGTGTCAATTTTCAAAAAGAAGATTGAAGAATACCACAACATAGAAGGATAAAGTCCATCAATGAACACATTAATATTTCCTACCATTCAGCATTGGGTACACCACCACCAATGTGATATACATAAGTGAATATTGTAATGGTTATCCCCATAGATCTTACATTAAATGATACAAATTGAGAGGATTCAAGAGAAGACGGTTCTCTCCTAGAAGCATCCCACACCGAGCATGATGGTGAGCATTCCCAGAACAATATAACTATCCTAACTTTAGGCTCCCCCACAGTTAATCATCAATTACCTCCCATAAAATCCCAAACAAGAAGATGAATAAATCCCAGGTCATATATGACTCACCTCATTCCTCTTAAAAATGTTTCCCTAATGCTTGATGAATGATTCTCCATATAGGAGAAATAAATGAATGAGCTTAGTGAATCAATATCGAGTTTCATCATGGGAGATATTTTGATGAATGTGATTCTCATGAAGAATGTCAGTTGTTTCTCCCTTAAGAGGTTCCATTGATACTGGGACTCATCCCTATAAATTAATATAATCTCACATGCCCACCCAATCAAGAACCCTGACCATCAACCTACATGAATCTTTCCATGGAAGAACATCAATACTTCCCTTCACTAGGAATGTTGCTAGAGTATATTCTGGTGAAAGCCAAGAGGATTAAATAGGTTAGTTATCCACCACAAATTCTAGTTGGGTTGGTGTAGAGACCCGATGCCTGACATACATGGACATTACATTACTTTTGCGGAATACTTAGTACATAACAAAAACACACACACAAGGATCGTAATAGTTTAGTGTCTTTAGAAACTCGGAATATAATCTTCTAATCATGGTGAAAGATCATCAACATCTCCCATAAAGATCTTCTTTTTTTACCTAAAACCTTTCTTTATATCCTGGGGAAAAGAAAACATAAAAGGGTGAGCTCAAATGCTCAGTAAGGGTAAACAAAAGAAATATCAATCACATCATATTCATAAGAACATAACATTTTGGAAATCATAACCTGCAAAAGAGAGCATAATTTCATAACATGGGATAAATCATGGCAGTGAAATGTAATCACAATAATCATAACTTAAAACATGAAACTTTGTGGCATTCACACATAATCATAGAGAATCATTTCTTGTTAGTCAAGACTCATTGTCAAGACTATCTTAGTGGACAAAGTCCCTTTCTGAATCGAGTAACCCTCGTTTCAGTCCTGTTTCACTGAACCGGTATAACCTACCATTCCAGCCATGTCTATCTCATGAGATATAAAATCTTTACCCAATGCATTGGAGGGAGATATAGGTCCCACCCATCTCATAATGATACCATTCTTATGTGTGCCACAAAATCATAAACCATACATCATTGCATAATCTATGTAATACAAATGGGAATCTTAAACATCATGACATCATAAAACAATTTATATAAGATAAAGGATTTCATAAAAATATTTCCATCACAACATAATCAAATCCATGTAATTATAGGGATAAAAACAGAACCCTTTATTATCTTAGATGGAAAATAATTTTGATAAAACACTTGAACTTCATTCTTGAGGAAAATATCCTTTTTACTTCAAAACAATTTTATTTTCTTAACATGTCATACAATTTTAAACTAAAAGAAGTTGATTAAAAATAAACTTGAAATCTTGTAAAGTAATCTTCTTTGAAATAATGTTTTAAAAATCCATTCATCCCGTATAAGTTAAAAAAACATTCTTCTCGTACTTTGGTTGGAAAAGTCAAAAAGTACCTCGTACGAAAAACGACAAAAGATTCCTTTCATATCTTTTACAAAAAAAATACCGAAGGGTAAAATTAGATATAAAATATTGTAGAAGGAAGGAAATAATATTACATATTTAGGGAACATGGATGTGGATGATATAATACACCCCAGTAATTTCCAAAGTAAAAACAATCTCGGATAAAATTGAGATTGTGATATTTCCCTTACCTTAGGTCTGATTTGCATTGTACATGTCCAAAGATCCTGTATAATGGTTTAAATAATGTTATTGACTTATTCCGGAATAATAAATATTGATATGATATCATACATGGTCATATTCTTAGCTTCTTATTAGTAATATTTCATTGTTACTTGTTACTCGGGTCTTTATTGCCTTTTGTTCTTATGCGTGTTTTGTCGAATAAATTTTTATTCTTTTCGTAAGGTTATAGAAACCTCATTTCCAGAATGGTATTAGTGTAATATATATCATATTCATTCAATTCAATTCATTTATATAATCATTATGAAATGAATATCATGTAGAACAGGTCACATCACATCGTGGACACGGTATTCTGTACGTACGCATGAGTGATGATATCGTTTCTATGATCGTGGAATTGTATTTAAGTGTATTTATACTATTTAAGTATCAATATAACTTTATAATAATCATATATAGTTACTAATTACACCATTATACCCATCCTTGTAAGGTGATGGTGGAAAATAGATTACACCACGGCGTGGAGATGGTATTCTGTACGTACGCACGCGCGGTGATTTCATTTTTCCGTAGGATGGATAGAAGGTGAATTAGGGTTGTTTCATATTTATAACAACATATCAGTATTTATGTAATACTTATGTTATTACTTTGTCATGAAACAACTAAAGAAGAAGAATTTGAAGAAGAATGAAATTGAAAAGATTGGTAATGGGTATTACCTCTTCTTTGAAACGCCTCTTTGAATCCTCCACTTAGGGAACTAAGATTGGTCTTTGAAGAAGACAAGGACCTCTAGGATTATTACAGGGAAGTGGAGAAGGGATTTTGGCAGGGGTTGGCCGAGCTTGAGTGCTCAAATTGGTGTGAGGAGGAGGGGGAGGAGGTTTCCTTTTATAAGGGATGAGAGGGGCACCTTAGGAATATCTCAAAATATTATTTTATAATAAAGTCAAAATCGGTTTATAATGGTTCCAAAGGGTCTTATTTATAAGCTAAAGTGGGGATGGGTCTAAATAATATCAACCAATAGGATTTAGACAAGTTTAGCTTATTAGTTTAACCTTATCAATTAGATTTAACTCTAAGTTAAATAATTTAAGTTTTACCGTGTCTTTTTGTTTTCTTACACTATATGGTTAATACAGTTATTATAACATGCCAAAAAACCCCAAATTGTTTATAATTAATATGTATATTCTTATATAAGTCATTTGGCCGAACCATATATTTTTAGGAATAAAATAACAATTAATAATATAATATTTGATTTAAAAACTATTTTGTGTCAATTTTGACACTATTTGATATATGATTTTTGTGAAAGTCATAACAGAATTATATGTTCGAACCAAGTTGATTAAATCAACAATAATATATCATAGTAACCTACAAAATTAGTGGAATTCATAAAAAGTCTCAAATTAGATTTATTTTGGTGTTTATAACATCAATTATGTCAATATTTCATTAATAAGATAATTACTGCATCATCATTGTGTCATAAATAAATTAAATTATTTAATGTCTAAAAATTACAAATAAAATACCATTATATAGGAAATCTTTTTAGATTTCTAATGAATATTTATAGTCATAATTTATCTTATTTATAACCCCATATTAAAAATGATTTACTTATTAAACATTGATTTTAACTATTTTAACTATTCAGTAAATACAATAATATTAAATGTCATAATCTAATCCAAGTTGACCTAAATGGTCATATTATATTCATAAGGTTATTTTTGGTCGAATTACACTTATCCAATAGAATTAGGACATGTGTTAGGGTAGTAGTAATATCATATTTACCCTTAGTTACCCTATTTACTATTAACCGTGGTAAAAAAAGTAAAAAGTTACTATTCACAAAAAATTATTTTCATCTCATTGAACCACATTTTAGTCCTTGATATTAACCGTGTCTGTCGGATTTTCGAAATTCCATTAACAGAAGCGGTAAAATTATGTTTTATGCAAAATTCAGTTTTTAACCTACCACTTAGTGGTTTCACTATCAAAAATTGAATGTTTTCAGAAAAATACCAAAATTTCACCCTAGGCTAATTTTGGTATTCCGAATCCAAAAATGAGGTCCATTTTGAAAGATAAAATTTCAAAAATTTCAAAAAGTGGTTATTACTATTCATAACGGCTAGTTTTAATAATATCATAATAGCATATCATTGAAACTCGGTATTGCGTACTACACACGCTATCGAGGAAGGTTGCGATTGCGTATAATGAAAGGAAAGTCAAGGATGCATGTTTAGCAAGATCCTTTTGGTGTAGCGTACAACACAATACATTAATGAAATTAAAAAGAATATTTTTCATAAAATCTCGGGGTGTTACATTCTACCCCCCTTAAAATTAATTTCTCCCTCGAAATTCGTTAGGGTTATAAATGGTTTACTATTCGAAAGTTTCTTTAATCGAAACCCACATCGTAAAAAGGAATACCAAAACCAATATTTAAAAACAAAAGTATGAAACATAACGGTTACCCAAATAAACTAATCACTGGGTTTCCACATAGGTGAAAATATGGATATGGAAAATAAATCTAAACATCATGATCTGATGGAGAGTGGTAAGAACATGGATATGGAAAAGCTAGCAATCACAAAGCCATAAATTTGTGACGATCTAAGGTACCATCTGATTCATCAGATATAAGAGCACTGAGACAAAATTTTTGGTTTTCAAGATCATTTCCCTAAAGTTGATGAAATTGGAATTAGAAGAAATACTTTTGTGATTTTTGTATAGTCTCACCATTTGTCGTTATTTGGACAATTTCCACATTATCTCTTAAATAAATGAAGTTGAATTTGTCATTGTTAGCAAATCATGTGATAGAATGATGGGTCATTCCATCTCTTTCAAACAAAAGGTTAGCAAAAGTTATAAGTCCATCTTATGGTTAATCATATATGGTTCCAAAAATGAACTTATACTTCATATATCATACCGCTTAATAAAATAAAACTAGTTTCTACTAACCAGGGACTTCTTGTAGGCCAGTGGTAGGCGATAAAGGCCAGTCGCACTTCGGTTGTGGGTTCGATTCCCACAGCCTTGTCCGATGTGATGGGCTGTCGCCCGTCCTGCAGGTTGTCCTTTTTCTAAAGCTATATTACTATAACATCCCATCAATAATATCGAAAAACGGTTTATCCTAACTTATGTCCAACATAATCCATTCTAATCTCTAGGCTTATCTAAAATACTTCGGTCCAAGCTCATAGTATAAAGAAAATGATTACTTGAAATGTAACAGAATAATCACGTGAATGCCATCATTTATCCCCCATATATCATAAGATATATCTTGTTGGTCAAATTACAATCAAGTGAATACCTTAATCATGTATTCTCTTGAAGAATGAATACCCATTGAACCTTAGTGAAAACATGAATGCAATTAAAAGTTAACACTTTCCACATACCAAAATCCTCAAAATTCTATATACTCAAACCATGATATCACTTAATCCTTATATCAATCATGAGCTCATGAATACAATCAAACATCTCATTATCATCTTATCCCTTCATTATGCTTATATCATCTGTTTACCAAAAATGTCTCAATCACTTTTCATGGTTACCGGTACCATAAAATTATTGAAATCCAAAACATAAATATTCCAATATTCCACGATACTATATACAACATTATTTTGGAATCCCATTACATAAACACTTAATCATTCCACCACATCGTTGTAATATTCAACATCGCCAATAGTGATCGCATGTGACTTCCCTTTGTCCTTTTCCTTAAACGGTTGCTCATGTTGGTCATTACTAACCCTTGGATTAGGGAATTTATTAGCATAATGCCCCATTTCCTTGAACTTGAAGCACTGAAGTGTTGGTGGTGCGTTCTCTGCAGTGTTTGCTTTATTCACATCATTAGAAACCCTTTTTCCATTACCTCGACACTCAGCTGCTCGATGACCTTCTTTTCCACACTTAAAACATTTTCTAGTCCCTTTAAGACAATCTCCACCATGCTTCTTTCCACACTTTGAGCATAAGGAAACATTCATCTTCTTTTCACCATTATTGTGAGATTTCTCCTTGAACTCCATCTTTCGTTTCTTGTGAAAACCATGAGATGGATATGTAACACCAACTTCCATTTCTACCTTGAGAGCACAACACACAATTTCGTCATAGCTACTGAAGTCTCTTATAGCTAATGCCCTTCGAATATTTGGTTTTAAGCCACTGAAGAATCGATCAACTTTACTTTCAGGTTGGATGATAATGCCTGATGCATACCTTGCAAGTCTTGTAAAATTCTCTCCGTATATACCAACAGATTCATCATCCTTTTGCTTTAGTCCAAGAAACTTCTTCTCCATCTTTGTTCTAAGAATATGAGGGAAGTACTTATTGAAAAATAAATTCTTGAACTCATCCCATTCCATGGACTCAATTTCATCCCTTTCCCTTGTATTCTTAATTATATTCCACCATTGATCAGCATCACCTTCCAAACGATACACTACTAAGATGACTTTATCATGATCAGAACATTGAAGAACTGAAAATTTCTTTTCAGTGGTACTGATCCATTGTTCAGCAACAAGTGGATCAGAAGACCCACTGAAATAAGGTGGATGTTGCCTCATGAAGGAATCAATAGAATATTGTTCCCTTCTCTGCTCATTTGGAAGTCCAGAATGATTCATAGCTTGTGTAAGTATAGAAATAAGATTTTGCACTCCATCTCCAATAACATTTTTTTGTTCAGGAGGACAATCATTGCATTGTCCATTGCATTAATCAACACGGTTCCTTCGGGTTCCAGCCATCGTCTAAAACCCAAAAAGAATAGTGTGAGAGGCCAAAATCATGCTAGGGAAAACAACATTATAAAAGGGGGAGTACCCTTAATATCTAACATCTTAGGTTAAATTATAAGATCATTAGCGCAATTATAGGACTATAACCTATACATATACTTAACCTTAGATACATCCCTAGACATACCTTAGAAATATCTCTAGGAATCTCACTAAAGTTCTCGCATACTTGTTTCCAAAGGTTGACTAAACCTTTCCTCCGATACCAACTATAGAGACCCGAAGCCTGACGTACATGGAAATTACATTACTTTTGCGGAATACTTAGTACATAACAAAAACACACACATAAGGATCGTAATAGTTTAGTGTCTTTGGAAACTCGGAATATAATCTTCTAATCGTGGTGAAAGATCTTCAACATCTCCCATAAAGATCTTCTTTTTTTTACCTAAAACCGTTCTTTATATCCTGGGGAAAATAAAACATAAAAGGGTGAGCTCAAATGCTCAGTAAGGGTAAACAAAAGAAATATCAATCACATCATATTCATAAGAACATAACATTTTGGAAATCATAACCTTCAAAAGAGAGCATAATTTCATAACATGGGATAAATCATGGCAGTGAAATGTAATCACAATAATCATAACTTAAAACATGAAACTTTGTGGCATTCACACATAATCATAGAGAATCATTTCTTGTTAGTCAAGACTCATTGCCAAGACTATCTTAGTGGACAAAGTCTCTTTCTGAATCGAGTAACCCTCGTTTCAGTCCTGTTTCACTGAACTGGTATAAC
Source organism: Viscum album (assembly GCA_963277665.1). Taxonomy (NCBI): domain Eukaryota; kingdom Viridiplantae; phylum Streptophyta; class Magnoliopsida; order Santalales; family Viscaceae; genus Viscum; species Viscum album. The sequence goes on from OY728156.1 coordinate 923,807,810, forward strand.
CTACCATTCCAACGATGTCTATCTCATGAGATATAAAATCTTTACCCAATGCATTGGAGGGATATATAGGTCCAACCCATCTCATAAGGATACCATTCTTATGTGTGCCACAAAATCATAAACCATACATCATTTCATAATCTATGTAATACAAATGGGAATCTTAAACATAATGACATCATAAAACAATTCATATAAGATAAAGGATTTCATAAAAATATTTTCATCACAACATAATCAAATCCATGTAATTATAGGGATAAAAACATAACCCTTTATTATCTTAGATGGAAAATAATTTTCATAAAACACTTGAACTTCATTCTTGAGGAAAATATCCTTTTTACTTCAAAACACTTTTCTTTTCTTAACATGTCTTACATTTTTAAACAAAAAAAGTTGATTAAAAATAAACTTGAAATCTTGTAAAGGAATCTTCTTTGAAATAATGTTTTAAAAATACATTCATCCCGTATAAGTTAAAAAAACAATCTTCTCGTACTTTTGTTGGAAAAGTCAAAAAGTACCTCGTACGAAAAACGACAAAAGATTCCTTTCATAAATTTAAAAAAAAATTACCGAAGGGTGAAATTGGATATAACATATTGTAGAAGGAAGGAAATAATGTTACATATTGAGGGAACATGGATGTGGATGATAAAATACACCCCAGTAATTACCAAATTAAAAACAATCTCAGATAAAGTGAGATTGTGATATTTCCCTTACCTTAGGTCCGATTTGCTTTGTACGTGTCCGAAGATCCTGTATAATGGTTTAAATAATGTTATTGACTTATTCCAGAATCATACATATTTATATGATATCATATATGGTCATATTCTTAACATCTTATTAGTAATATTTCATTGTTACTTGTTACTCGGGTCTTTATTGCCTTTTCTTCTTATGCGTGTTTTGTCGAATAAATTCATATTATTTTATTTAGGTTATAGAAACCTCATTTCCAGAATGGTATTAGTGTAATATATATCATTTTCATTCAATTACTTTCATTTATATAATCATTATGAAATGAATATCATGTAGAACGGGTCGCATCACATCGTGGAGACGGTATTCCGTACGTACGCACGAGTGATGATATCATTCCTATGATCGTGGAATTGTATTTAAGTGTATTTATACTATTTAAGTATAAATATAACTTTATAATAATCATATATAGTTACTCATTACACCATTATACCCATACTTTTAAGGTGACGGTGGAAAATAGATTACACCACGGCGTGGAGACGGTATTCCGTACGTACGCACGCGCGGTGATTTCATTTTTCCGTATGATGGATAGAAGGTGAATTAGGGTTGTTTCATATTTATAATAACATATCAGTATGTAATTAATACTTATGTTATTACTTTTTCATGAAACAACTAAAGAAGAATAATTTGAAGAAGAAAGAAATTGAAAAGATCGGTAATGGGTATTACCTCTTCTTTGAAACGCCTCTTTGTATCCTCCACTTAGGGAACTATGATTGGTCTTTGAAGAAGAACAGGACCTCTAGGATTATTACAGGGAAGTGGAGAAGAGATTTTGGCAGGGGTTGGCCGAGCTTGAGTGCTCAAATTGGTGTGAGGAGGAGCGGGAGGAGGTGTCCTTTTATAAGGGAGGAGAGGGGCACCTTAGGAATATCTCAAAATATTATTTTATAATAAAGTAAAAATCGGTTTATAATGGTTCCAAAGGGTCTTATTTCGAAGATAAAGTGGGGATGGGTCGACCTCCTATCAACCAGTAGGATTTAGACAAGTTTAGGTTATTATTTTAACCTTATCAATTAGATTTAACTCTATGTTAAATAATTTAACTTTTACCGTGTCTTTTTGTTTTCTTACACTATATGGTTAATACACTTACTATAACATGCCAAACGAACCCCAAATTGTTTATTATTAATATATATATCCTTATCTATGTCATTTGGCCGAACCTTAGATTTTTAGGAATAAAATAACAATTAATAATATAATATTTGATTTAAAAACTATTTTGTGCCAATTTTGACACTATTTGATATATGATTTTTGTGAAAGTCATAACAGAATTATATGTTCTAACCAAGTTAATTAAATCAACACTAATATATCATAGTTACCTAAAAAATTAGTGGAATTCATTAAAAGTCTCAAATTACATTTATTTTGTTGTTTATAACATCAATTATGTCAATATTTCATTAATAAGATAATTAGTGCATCATCATTGTGTCATAAATAAATTAAATTATTAATGTCTAAAAATTACAATTAAAAATACCATTATATAGGAAATCTTTTTATCTTTCTAATTAATATTTATAGTCGAATTTATCTTATTTATAACCCCATATTAAAAATGATTTACTTATTAAACTTTGATTTTAACTATTTTAACTATTCATTAAATAAAATAATATTAAATGTCATAATCTAATCCAAGTGGACCTAAATGGTCATATTATATTCATAAGGTTGTTTTGGTCGAATTACACTTATCCAATAGAATTAGGACATGTTTTAGGGTAATAGTAATATCATATTTACCCTTAGTTACCCTATTTACTATTAACCATGGTAAAAAAAAGTAAATAGTTACTATTCACCAAAAATTATTTTCATCTCATTGAACATCATTTTAGTCCTTGATATTAACCGTGTCTGTTAGATTTTCGAAATTCCATTCACAGAAGCAGTAAAAATACGTTTTATGCAAAATTCAGTTTTTAACCTACCACTTAGTGGTTTCACTATCAAAAATTGAAAGTTTTCAGAAAAATACCAAAATTTCACCCTAGGCTAATTTTGGTATTCCGAATCCAAAAATGAGGTCCATTTTGAAAGATAAAATTTCAAAAATTTCAAAAAGTGGTTATAACTATTCATAACGGCTAGTTATAATAATATCTTAATAGCATATCGTTGAAACTCGGTATTGCGTACTACACACGCTATCGAGGAAGGTCGTGATTGAGTATAATGAAAGGCATGTCAAGGATGCGTGTTGAGAAATCTCCTTTTGGTGTAGCATACAACACAAGAAATTAATGAAATTAAGAAGAATATTTTTCATAAAATCTCGGTGTGTTATAGTTGGCATGTTCAGATTTCCCCCCTTCAACACCCTCCTAACCTATAGTCTTATAGGATATGCATCAAGGGATCCAGAATACTGTCGAGTAACTGACAGGTAAACTAAATGTTATGGAAGGGCACCACCCTCCAATAAAACTAGAAATAAACCATAAACTGATTGGGTGAGAAACATTCATCCACCACCAAACATTTATTACACTTCATTCCGAGTGTCTAATGGTTCAGGGGACCCAAAAATCAATCTAATGCAATATACCTCTTACGGTGACCCCATGATGGGCACCCTGAAGGGATAATTTTTTGTAAAACTCTAGTGCTTCATGCGAACAAGGCATGTTTCATCAATCATACGGTGTACTAGCTACCATCTAACTCAGTCACTGGCTGGGACAAATTTCGGTGATAGCTTCTCTTCCGGTTCAATTCGACATAACATAAGATAATGGAAAATTATCTTAAGATCTACAAGTAGTGAGACAATTAATGTTTTTTAAAATTCATCACTAGATGAGAGGGACTGACTTATTCCCAAAATCGGCTACACCACATGGTTGAAATGCTCTAAATATTCAACTGTAATCTCCCTAATAAATTATGAACACTGCTCAACCCAGTGAAGTAGACAAGTGGGTTCCAAGATTTCTCTTCAATTTACCAATGGATAGAAGACACTTTGCATCAAAATAATATCATGTCCCATTTTCCCAAATTATCACCATATAAATGAATTGGAAAATATGAAGTGACATAGTTCTGGTTCAATCAACCCCTTGCACCAAATCTTATTTTGAGGCCAACACCAAACCATGTCGGGCCCTATGGATGCCAAAAACCACCACTACCATAACTAGTGGAGAGACAGGGTGCTAAAAACAACCAGTTAGAGGAACGATGAAATATGGTCTACTCGTTTGGAGATAAACATGTCTGTGAATACTTCAGAATGCTATGAGTTTCAATTTACTCCTACTACATGAGTTAATGGGAGATAATAATGTCATTCTAGATGACCATCTAAATTATTCTATCTATCACTAGATTTTGGGGCACACCATCCAGAAGTGATTAATCATATAGGATCTCATGAAATAGATGGTTGATATCAGAAAAGTCATTTTTGGTCTGACACCAACACAAGTGGCATATGATTCTACCATTGACCTAAGAGTGAAGGATGAATTAAAAATAGTCACTAGAAGAAATAAAAAAATCAATGTTGGATGACATGAAAAATAGTCAACTGAGATCATGAAATATTCTAAGAATAGTTGATGCAACCATCCATTCCCCCAATAGATCCGGATGCAACAAAACCATCATATCCAGTTCTATAGTCTTATGAGGAATAGAAGGGAAAAGAGAAGTAGCAATAATATGAGCCATCATTAATGATGATGATGGTTTTGACACTTTCAGACCTCATGCTACCATGCATCAAAGAACGGGAACTGCCTCCCCAAACATCAACATCAGAATAAGGCAGTTAGACACAATCATTATTGGATCAAGTAATGATCTTCAACTTTGTTAAGTCATTAAATTGATAGACCCCTTATATATGGGAGACTGTGGACCAAACTCGAATTCTCCACATACAACTAGAGATCCCTAATAAGAGGTCTTTGAAGATGTGGGTTTCCTAGAAGGCATGATCATTGTAGGTTTCAAATTTCTGGTCAAACATTAAATCAAACCATTAATGTTGCAGAATCCTATAGAAGACCCCTCCAGAATTCACATCAATAACAAGAATGTTTCTCCACCCCTGCAAGAAGAGCTTCGAGCCCAATAATTTTAGAGTATCAGTCATAGGAACAACAAATGTTCAATTGCCCAAGGAATGATGGATGACCGATTTGGCCAAACATAGAAAGCACAACAGCTCCATCAGCTCCTGTCATAGAGGTTGGACCATCTATTTACAATAATAAATCCCCTAAAGCACCAATGAAAGATCCTTCTTGATCCAGAATGTGTAGACCCATAGAGAAGAAATATGATATTCTGATGCAGTTTTCCTCAGTACCAGCAAATCTATCAATCCTAGATGGCATAAGTATGTCATCAAAACATTGGGAATAACTCATTGAATCCTTAATAAATAACCATGATTTTGATGTTGTGATGAAGTAACCAAAACATATTGGATAGAGAAAAATATTGATGAATTCCATTCCATCATATCCTTCATAGATAAGGATGAAGGCACCATCATACATTGATATATCAAACCCGTATAGGTGTCTCGAATGTTAAAATGGAATTTATGGTCGAAGAGTATTCATTAACAATGGATCTAGATTCAACCTCCTCCCACTACAAATTCTTAGTTGGTTAGGCTAAAATGTGGACATTCTGAAACCCTACACCACAACATTGTTTGGATATGAAAATGCGAGTAGACGTTCTTGTGATGAATCCTGATTAAATTTTTTTGTGGCATTGATTTCGATTCTGAGTTTTTGGTAGTGTAGAAAAGTATGACCTTCAACGTCCTGTTGGGAAGTCGTAGATTCATCAGCACACTATGATTAATTCACCATAACATCAATGTTTCAAATACTAGGATATTGGAAAAATAGGACATTTCCTTCCAAATAATACCCATTCGAATAATGGGAGTCACATTACATCGATGTAGGGTTCTATGAACCAAATGAGAAGCAGTATTTGGGAGATGAAATAGATTAGGTCACCACCCCAAATTGAATGGAAAAAGATCCCATGGATATCCTATAATAACATGGGTAAATTTATGCATTACCTATCAATCAGTTCATGAGCATAAGATCATGCTCAAATACCAACTCAGCCATCTTCAGGATTTCCATTATAGCTACCATGTCTAAAGAAACTGAGAAGTTCACTGACTACTATGATGTCAGTGAAATACCAAAAATAGATACTCCTAGACCATCCTTGAGACCCATAGAAAATTCTTTCCTTTCATACTTTATAATAAGACAGTTTCTTACCACTCACATAGTGAAAGGAAATTCTATAATCTTTATGAAATTTCCCGCGGTCAGTTAGGGAATAATGATCTATTCTGATTTCCATAAATTGGTGTCGTGATTTCTCACCCAATGTTGGAGAGTTCATCTCGAGAAGACTATATCCATTATAAGGGGAAGAATATGATGGAGAAGAATAACAAGAATAAAGACACCACAGATATTTCCCTCAAGCATTCAAGGACGGTATATCCACTATAATTGATGAACATAGACAGATACAATTGGGGACCAAAGATGACATACAACCCACACCGATTATTATGTATATAACCTTCGATGATGGAGAATAATATACCTCATTCTTTATGAATATTCGAGATGTATTTTCCTCTAACTACATAGAAATTCCATGCCTCGATCCTAATGTTTCTTCTCATCACCTCAGGCTTCATAAAAACCACTGTGACTATAAGAAGGGGGCCAAGAAGACCCACCCCACACATGCAGCCAAAATAGAGTACCAGGTGGGAAATATAATAAAAGAAAACATCATCTATGATGTTTGATATATGATTAGGCTGGAAAACATAGTCAGTGTAAAAATGGTGATTGGACAAAATATAGTCTGTATTGACTTCAGGGACATAAATGAGAACTACCAGAAAGATGATTTTTTAGTCCCAATCACATAATTGTTGATCAATGTGACCAGAAGATCTTATGTAACTCATTCATGAATGGTTATTATGGATACAACAAGATATAAATAGTCATAGGAGATGAAGAATCCACAACTTTTAGGGCCCCTTAGGGAGTGCTCTCTTATACGGTGATGACGATCGGTCTCAAAAATTGCAGGGAATTAAATCAGTGCCCCTTGAATCTAATTTTCATGTCGTACCTGAGAAAATTAGTTGAGTGATACATCAAAGATATGGTGGTTAAATCATGAAAACAATAAAATAACCCAACCAATCAAGAACTGTTCTTCAATATACTGTGACAGTATATTTTAAAAATGAATCCCCAAACAACCAATTTAATCTCTGGGAAATTACTTAGATTCTTCGTATGCCATCACGACATCGATGTCAACCCTTAAGAAGAAAAAATCCTTCCATTTCATGTCTCCACATCGCAACCTCTCCGATTTGGATGTTTTAAATGGAAACCTGGCCTACATTCAGCGCTTCATAGCTAACCATGCAGGTAAGGTCCTACCTTTCACTAGGTTAATAAAGAAAGAGATCACATATGAGGTGGATAATGATTGTAAAGAATAATTAAAAAATCTCAAAATATATCTCCTTATCCCACTGTTACTAATGACACCAGTCAATGGGAGACCAATAATTGTTTACATAACCTCCATGGAAATGTCATTATTTTGTTTTCTAATGGAGAAGAATAATATCAGTAGAAAGAAAATTCTCTATTACCACAACTGAAAAATGAACAATTCTATTAATATATATTCAATAATCAAAAAGAACTGTATAGCAATTATCCTTTCGTTTTAGAAATTCAGACATTACCTAAATCACCCCGATGTCCATCTGGTCTCCCACTACAACCTGCCCATATATATCCTCAGTCTTCCAATGCTAATTAGAATCCTATAATGCTGTGAAATCCTCCTAAGACAATTTGAAATACGCTATGTGCCCTAAAAATCCATCAAATTCCTTGAGTTAGTAGACTTCGAAAGAGATTACTTCTTGGATGAAACACCGCATTGGATACAGAACAACTTGATGAAGAAGTATTCTGCATCCCAAAAGGCTCCCATGTATGGGAAATGTTCATCGAAGACGCTTCCAGAATCCTGATGGGGAAAATGTTTGAGGGTACCATGATCAGAAACGCTTGGTTAGGTGTCATTCTCTTATCCCTAGAAAAGGTCATCATGCCTAACACCTTCCTGCTTTTAGAGGGGTAGAATAATAATGAAGTAGAATAACAATCCCTCATTGCAATCATAGAGTTGTAACTTCTTGGCCGAGCCAAACACATGAAGATACAAGGAGATTTAGAGAAGGTCATCAAGCAGATCAATGGTAACTCTGCCTTTAAGAAATATTTATTGTTACCTTTGTTGAACCATGTCGGAGGACTGATGGAATAATTCCCATCATAACCAACACTAACTTTTGTCCTCTGATAACAAAATGATCATGTCGATTCAATGGAAAATGCAACTATTACCAAGGCTAATCCATACCGGGATCATACAATCATCATCATTTCCCACCATCGAATGGTCCTCCCATACATTCATAACAATATTGTGAAAATCGATGAGACTAGCCCCATTTTTTTATTATAATAATCACAACATTGGATGGATGACTCCCATAGAAATACCCTATGGAGGGGGGACTCCCGCAAGATAGGGATAGAAGAGAATAGATATGAAGGTGGGTAGTCAATTTTTTCTTTTACAACCGCACAAACAATGAATGTATTCTATATAAACGAGGCCCAAAGGATGTCCTTCACACGTTCATCAAGGGAGAAGAGACAAATGCCATAATGAAATAAGTGCACTCCGAATTTTATTGAGCACACCAATCGACAACCAATCTCTCCAATCAAATTAAAAGTCAGGGATACTATTATTCTAATACGATATTGGAATATGCCACATTCACAATGAAGTGTCAATATTACAATCTTCATGGCAATTTTATTCACCATCCCATGTAGCTACTTCACATAGTTATGTTATCCTGGACATTTTCTATATAGGGGATGGATGTTGTGGGATCAGATCCTCCCACCAAAGCCAGACTATTCATGTTCTTTCTCACAGTGGCTGACATCTTCTCCAAATGTGCTGAAGAAATACCCAATAAAGAGGATGGGGGAAAAGAATTGTTATCTTTGTGAAATCCAACATTTTTACTATATTTTTTGTATCTCATACAATATTGAGAGAAAATGGCACCAAATTCTTCTCTCCTATGTTTCACATGTTATACCAGCAGTATGGAATCAATGACAATAATTATCTCACTTCCATGCAACGTCCAATGGCTATATAGTGGATTTCACCAAGACAACGTCCAATATAGTCCACATGATGGTGGACAAGGATCCCAAATCGAGGCCATACAATATCCTTTATACAATATGGGATTATTGAACCCCAAACTATAGATATACCCAAGAAACAACAAACTAATTATTATATAGGATAGTGGAAATTTTTTCAATCTATTCTCAATTGCATTCACTCGGAATTTCCATTTTTTGATCAATTATCCATTTCTGAGAAATCCAGAAAATGGTTAGCTGAGTTGGAGATGCTGGATGAGAAAAGGCTATACACATTCCACCATTTGCAAGACTAGAAAAATTGGATCGCACGAGCCTTCAAAAAAAAGTATTGACTTTGATCTATCATTGAAGGATTGATTGTGTCATTCCTTAGAACCCCAATGATACTCAGGATGAAATCCCTAATTCCTGAGATAATGTTAGAGGGACCATATTTTATATATGTGGTCTACTATAATGGAGCATATTCCATGCTATAAATGGATAGATTGATTATCCCAACTCCCACTCATGAATTTTTTTTATGAATTATTTATGTAACGTCGACTACCATGTCCTCACTACTTGACTCTAAACGGCACAACATAGAATCCTAGATAAAAAAAGTTAAACTGTTTAGTAGTAATTGTCTTAATCGCATATCGATAAACATATGGGTCAAAATTGTCTAAACCACATTACATAAAATTTTATGTAGTACGTCCTAACCACAATACTATAACCCTCACGTTTCCCAAATAACACATACAACATCATTCCCACTCACTAGTCAGATGCATAGTGATTCCTCGACCATCGATTTTGGACATGTTCAATTAAAAAAAATCAATTATTTCATCATCCGTCACCACATTCTATGAGGAAAATCATCTTCGATCCTTGTTTCTCAAATCTAGTATGACTCATGTGAGTTTAGTATAAGTGGTAATTATTCACTTATGTAAATAAACCATAGAGGAATATTAACGAATTGACACCCAGAGCAGATGAAACCAAAATTCCCCTACACCTATGTCTGAGTTAGATCGGTAAAAGGAAAATTTAAGAATACATATGTTTTGATTCTGTCCCATGTTTGATACCTAGTGAATCCCATTTTTAACATTATGGCCCAACCCCCAAATAATGAATACAAACCCCTCCTATCCCTAGAGATGGCCAAACCTGTATATGGTTCATTTAGAACAATGTATGGATTCATTAATCCCCTTGCAAGATATGTAGTGACGCCCAAATGTAACATCTTGTGTAACACCTTCAGTTTTAATGGACCATTTTTTCGTAAATTAAAATTTTAATTTATATCATATAATTCACTAAGTTAAATATTTCATTCAGACTAAACCGACTTATCATATGGTACATGGAACACCGAGTTGGCGTACGATACACGCAACATGGTGTATAGATTTTATTAAATATTTAAATGAAATATGTTTTGATTATGTTATAACTAAATGAAACATGAACTATAGGAAACATATACTCCAATTGTGTTACATTAAATAGTGAGCATCCTCTATATCTTGCATTATAGGAAATACCAAGATTCACTAATAAGTGATATATTAAAACAATATTATTAGTTAATGGGATATAAACTAGTCAATATGAATATTATTAACCACATTTTTAATTTTTTATAAAATTAACATTCATCTAATTTATTTTCTAGAAATTATATAATAAGAAATGCAATTTTTTGGATAAATGAATTTTTTTAAATGCACTTTTTCCACCGTTTGATGGTGCACCCATTTGAAATATAGTTTTTAATACATTTATAAATTATAGTTGAAAAAATAAACTTATTATTTGGAATGTGTACATAAAACATTACATTAGTTTAACTTATTAAATTTTTCTAAAAAAATTAATTTTTTAATGAAGAGTGAAAAATACTGCATCTTAATTCAAAACTACGTTTTCATATAATTTAATTATATAGATAGATTATGTTATTAATTTGTTTTAATGTTTAAATAGATAATATTTTTATCATTTAATATAATTTTATTCATTAGTTTTAATTTCACATTTAATTTGGACAAAAATAGAAGTCAATATTATGATTGTTTTTACATCTTAAAACCCCACATTCTAGTTTTGACAACGAGATTTATAATAAATTAATTTATTCAAATTATATGTTTATTAATTATGAAAATTGGATTCCATATTTTGAATCATAAGAACCATATTTTGTAAATAGGTACCTGTTATTTTTTGGACATGATGAATAGTGTCATCAATAGTTATTTTTATTTACCATGGTCTAAAGGTAAATCACATAAATAAAGGTAAAAATTAACAGTAGAATATGAAACTACCATAAAAAATGTCCTAATCTTATTAGATTAGTCATTGGCGACCAAAACAACCCTTAGGAAAAAATTTTTTCTTTTTAATAACCACATGGGTGTGATAATTACATTTTATAATAATTAATTTAATGTAATGGGAAATATAGCATGAATATGAATTTTTTACCAAAAAAATTATAATATTTTGTTCTATAATCGACATCATTGACAATAAATACTCATTATAGAGATAAAAATATTTTCTACATCATTGTATTTTATTTATAAATTTTATACACTATATAAATATATTTATTTATGGCACAATGATGATCTAGTGGTTACCTTATTAATGAAATATTCAAATATATGATATTATAAATATTAAATTAAATGTATTTTAAAAATTTAGGGGTCTTATATTAGTTTTATGGATAATTATGAAATTTTATATTTGAGTAAATTTATTTTTTTTTGGAATAAATAAGGTTTTTATGACTTAATAAAAATAAATTACTAAATAGTCTAAAAATCCACATAAATGAGTAGTAAAAAGAAATAAAATTTTATTATATGAAATAATAATCCAATAAAAATATTTGGAAACTAACTTATATAATGATAAATATTTTATTAATGATCCATTTTTGGTTCCCCTGTAATTTTATAGTAACTATAATAACCATATATTTTGAAAATTAAAGAAGATATGGTATCTGTTAATGTTTTTATCTAAAGGATAGAGATAAAAGATAAGGCAAATTATGTAAACTAATCTTATAAAAAACCTAATAGTTAAGATAATTTCTACCCATACTATTATTATATTGGATGTAAATGGGTTTGGGACAATTATAAAACGAAAATAAATTTATAATAAATTAATATTTAAAGACATTCTTAAAGTGCCACTCACCTCTCCTATAAAAGGGAAAATCTAATTTTTTTTTATAAAAACCTCCAAATCAATTTGTCTTAGTCAAAACCTACCAAATTAACCCCAAAACATACATTAATTCTTCTTTGTGTACACACTTTGGGGAGTAATATATCATAGGGAGACCTTTTGTGCAAATCAAAAGGGGATACTCGAAAAGGAAGTATTTTTTTCATCACATCATTCAAAAATAATTTTCTTCTTCAACTTCCTCTTCATATTTTGTTTCAATATTAAAGTAATAAATATATAATATTATACCTTCTGAAAATTTATTATAATTATGGGACAACCTTATAGCTCCATTTATCAATCATAAGATTCACAATATCATGATGTGTGCATATATACGGTTTACCGTCTCAACGTCATGGTGTAATTTATTATTCAACAATACATAATTTGAATGGGTGTAATAATGTGTATAAAAGATGTAAATAAATAATATAACATATTAATAATTTTATACAATTAATATAGCATAAAATTATATACCATATAAACATTAATTGAATGATGTCACCGCTGGTGTGTACGTATGGCCAACCATATCAATGACCCAATGAGATTTGTTCCACACCTTAACCATTTATGAATTATAATAATGTAAATAAAATAAAAAAGAATGAAATATATGATATTATAATGCTAATGGATTTATGTGTATTTATTTATTTCATTTACTTTCTTCCATTTAATTTAATGTGGAAAAAGAAACAGCAATGATGCCTATGAACGACCTACCCCCTTCATGAATAGTGCGTTCCATTTTATATAAATATCTTTTATATATATTTATATACTAAATATATATGATGAATCAACAATGTTTTATATAATGTATTTAAATAAATCACAATCTAAGTAATAAGATCAATAAAAACAAGTCTAAACACCTAAGATAAATAAAACGATTATTACCCAAAACTATTCTTAATCATTGAACTGATAAATATATAGGTAATATAATGTCATATGTGAATAATATATGATATAATAAATATTATTATTTTACTGTTACAATTTAATAATATGTTTAAACCCACTATACAATTGTTTTGGACCCATATGGATGGAACGTGCCATAAGGTACCGGATAATTTTGCAATCTCATTTTTATTCGAGATTGTTTATATGTATGTATTTACTGAGGATATATTTATCATCCATTTCAATGTTTCCAAAAACAGTTTCCAAATTTTTTTAATGTCATTATATGTATGTTTAAATTAATATTTACCTATTTTTTACTTTTTTACATGGTATGGAAGGAAACATTTTTTTGTTTACCAAAAGAAGTATTTTTTTACTTTTCCCACAAAAGTGTGGGGAAAATGATATTTTTACTTACATTACATGAATATATTTTTATATCTTATTAAATAATTATTTTCATGAATATTTTTTTACATGATTTAATGTTTATATTAAGATTAAATATTTTCATTGAAAATATCATGGCATGTTGAGAAAAGAAAACATTTTTGAAGAAGAAAATATATTTTCCTCGAGAGTAATATTTAAGAGTTTTATCAAAATTATATTCCATCTATGATGACACTCTAAAAATGTAGTTTTGATTATATCCCTATTATTTATAGGATTTTATTGTGTTATTTATTAAAAAAACCCTTTATATGATTTATGTTATGATGTATTGATGTTTAAGAAACACATTTTATTTCATGGATTACTCTATGATGAATGGTTTTTTTGGGAAACACATATGAATCATTACATTATGAGAAGGGTAGGACCTATATATCCCTCCAATGCATTGGATTTTGATTATATCTCATTATATAGAAATGAAAATAATGGAATGAAAATATTGTTTAAAAATATAGGGCTAGAATAAAAAGTAAATTTGGTTCAGTAAAACATGGTTAGAGCAGCAATTAAACCCAGGTCAGTAATAGACATTGTCAATTATAATGGTCATGGTAGAAATGCCATGGAATATTTAGAAATTATATTATGTTATTATTTATTTTCCACATATCTATTTTTCCATTCAATGTTATTTTACCATGGTCACTTTTCATTTATGATCAATTCCTTACTTATTTCCATGATTTATTTCATGACATAAGATTTTGATATTTAAACTTTGTATTCGAGTTTTTATATTCTTTTGTTTATGGGTTTATTTATGTTCCCCATATTTAAACATACTTATAATTTTAACTCACCCTTTTTATGTTTTCGTTTCTCCATGATATATAGAATTTTTGAGGGAGTAAAACAAAATGGGAATAACTTTTTAGGAGATGTTAAAGATCTTACACCTTGTTAGATGATTATTTTTTAGTTTCCAAAGACAATATTGTTACAAGTTATTTAGGAATATATTTTTTTAATGTATTAAGAATTACAAAAATGAAATTTAATTTCCATATACATGAATCATGGTTTGTTAGAGTTGGTATCAATGCAAAGGATTGGTTAACATTTTAAAACTAGTATGCTGAAACATTAGTAATATCCCTAGAGGTATTTCTATAGTATGTCAAGGTAAAACCCTAAAGGTAAGTCTAAATATATTTTAAAATCCTTGAATTATGGTAATGATTATGAATTACCTATGATCAAATATATTATGTTAGAGATTGAATGTATTGCTTTTTGATTATGTAAATTTCATTGTATGATAATTTCCTCTAACACTATTTTTTTGGGATTTAGACAATGGATGGAAGCCAAATGAACCATGTTAATTCTGGATGAGATGGGAAATGTAACGATTTTCCCCCTAAATAACCAAATAACATTGGATCCCGAATAAAATATCTATTTTATATAACTTCAAATCTTGCTAGGCTTCCAAATGTCCAATGGTGGGAACAAAATTCTCTTGAATATTTCCTATGAAAGAATCCACCTTATTTTAGTGAAATGAAAGATCCAGCCAATGCTGTGTAATTGATTTTTACAATTAAAAAAATATTTTTCACTCTCCATGGTTCAAAATGTGTAGTGGTTTTATTGGGCACTTATTTCATGTAATGTAAAAAAATATGTGGTGGAACATTAAGAATAATACAAAGAAATATAATAAAATAGACTCCATAGAGAGGGATGAGTTCATGAACATATTTTTTAGTATGTACCTTCCATGTATTCTTACTACAAAAAGGGTGATTATATTTTTTCATCAATATCATGGAAATGATAAGAAAATAAATATATAATTCAATGGAATCTAAAAAAAATTGTGGAGAAATTAAGATTATATTTTCTTTCTTCTCAAATTGTGGAAGGACACAAGAAAAAAATTATCTAAGAAGAATTAAATATGTGTTAAGTTTGTTAAATAAGTTCATCAATAATCTTAATTCTGATGTAATGGGAATAAATATAATTGCACAAAGAGATCATCTCCCATAAATCAGGGTAACAAGTGCATGGAAATGTGGAATTTCGCTAACCTATTAACGAATTCTTGGGTTATGGATGATTATCAACATAAAAAAACTACTTTTGTCCAAAGAAAAAGGAAAATCCCATGTTATCACTATTGATTATGTTGAGTATGAAATTGAAGTGGTTGAATGATTATGTGTTTATGTAATGATATTCCAAAATGGTGCTGTATAATCTCTTTTATAGTGTTGTGGAATTCTAGAATATCTATTTGTTGGTCCATTATGGTTTTCTATAAGTATATGGTATTGGTAACCATAAAATGTGATTGAAATATTTTTTGAAAGAAAATGATATGTGAATAATGAAAGGATAGAGAGATGATAGGATTGATAGAATTAATGACCTCATGATTAATACATGGACATTGTGTTATCATGGTTTGAGAATATAAATTTTTTTTGTATTTTTTTAGTGGAAATAGTTACTTTTTATATAATGAATATTTTTACAATGGTCATAATATAATTCATGTTATTATAATGTTTCAAGAGAAAAAATTATCAAGGATATCACATGTTTTAAATATGAAAACCATGAAACACCTTTTGAGATATGAGGGATATATTTTATATCGATTTAGTTCATATCTTTCTAATGTTTTATATTTTCACTATTTGGATGGATTGTATTGTAATCAATTAATTGATTGTATTAGTTATATTATTGCTGAATTTAGTTAGATTATTTTGTCAAATCAATATAGGTGGACATATTCATATTTTATAACCTATTATATCCTTTTTTGAGATAGAAGGAATTTCCCATTATTCTATCACATGGTCTTCTAACACATTAATAATTTAACTTTCATCTTCATTTCATTAAATAAGAGATGATGTGGAAATTTTATAAGGAAAGAGGACTAGAGAGATTGTACAGAAATATAATAAGTATTTCTTCTCATGAAAAATTATTCAAAATTAGGGAAAGGTTCTGGAAAACCAAAAAATGTTATATTAGTAACTCCTTATCTGATAAAACAGATTATCCCTTAAATTATTTCATAGTTATGTCTTTATGGTTGTAGAAACTCTATAAACCTTTTTCACTATCATTGTCCATAAAAAATGAGGGTTATAGTTTTCTTCAATATCAATGATTTCACTACCCACCTATATTATCATATGTATAAACCAGATGATGAGTAAATCTTGTTAACTGTTATCTTTCTCACTTTCCTTTTTAATATGATGTTTTATATTCCATTTTATGATTTCAGTTTCTGTGAAAGAAACATTATAGTATATAACCTTTAATTACCTGACGAATTTTGGGGAGAAAGTTATTTTAATAATGAAACTCCCTGGGTTTTTTGAAAAAAAATTGAATAAATTAAAACTTCTATTAATATCATGTGGTTAAATAAGTCTAAAATTCGTTTCAAACTAGTCCAACTTAACATACATTACACACAACTCCGACTTGGCATATGTTACACGCAACACTGAGTATAGATTTTGTTGAATGTATAAATGAACAATGATTGTATTATTTTATACATAAATAAATCTTTCACCACACACAACACTGAATTTTCATGATTCACATAGTAGTGTGACCATCATTGATAGCTTGTGTCATACACAATACTATGTTTTACAAAACAATGATATATTATAAAAATATTATTACTTAATGGGATACAAATGAGATGTTGGGAATAGTGTTAACCAAATTATGAACTGTATATAATATTAAAATTCATCTTGTTTATTTTCTAGTCACGATATAAGAAAAAATTAATTTTTTTGTATACAATATTTATTTTTAAATAAATGATGTTTTTCTGCTTTTTGAGGGTGAAAACTTTTTAAATATATTTTTTACCATTTTTATATATCCCATTTGAAAAAATAAAATTTTTATTTAGAATTGGAAGATAAAAATTTACTTTGGTTTAATTTCTGGTATTTTTACAATAAAATTCATATTTTATTGAATAGTAAAAAACATTGCATTTTATTTCAAAACTACCTTTTCATCTAATTTATTTATAAAGATTGATTAGCTTTTTAAATAGTTACATGTTTAATTGGAATTTTTTTATCATTTAATCCAATTTTGTTCACTAAATGTAGTTTAACATTTAATTTGGGTATAAATATAAGTCCATATTTAGATAGTTTATTATTTAAAAACGCACTTACAAGTTTTGAGAACAGAAATTAATTTTAAATTAATTTATTCAAATTATGTGGATTGAAATTATAGATGTTGATTTCATATTCGGAATCATAATTTCCAAATTTTTTAAACATGTACCAATTATTTTTGGACATTATGAATATTAACTTCAATAATTATTTTTATTTACCTTGGATACAGGGTATATTAGGTAAATAATGGTAAAAAATAATATTATAATATAAAACTACCCTAAAACATGTCTTAGTATTATTGGATAAGTAATAGGAGACCAAAAAAACCATTAGGGAAACTTTTATGCATTTGAGAACCACATGGGTGTGAAAATGACATGTTATAAAAATTAATATTAAGTAATTAAATATATAACATAAATATGTATGTTTTTACTAAAATAAATATGGTGGGGTTATATAATGTATATATTTGACTATAAATACTAATTATAAAGATAATAATATTTCCTACATCATGATACTTTATTTATAAATTTTAGACTCTATATTAATTAATTTATTTATGACATAATAATTATGCAATTATTACCATATTAATTAAATTTTAAAATAAATTATATTATAAATATTAAAATAAATGTAAGTGGAAAATTTTGATGTAATAAGTTAATATTCTGTATTATTATGACATTTTATCATTAATTGAATGTTGTTTTTAGAAAACATCATTTTTTTGGATTTAACAAAAATCAATTACTGAATAGTGTCATAATTAGAAAAAATGGATTTAAAAAAAAATACTATTTCATTAAATGATATAATAATCATAAAAATATTATATTCAGAAAACTGACTAATATTTTTTAAAAAATTTCATTAATGAAACTCTTTCGGTTTACTTTTCATTTTATAGTAAGTATATTAATATGTTATTATGAAAATAATATAAGAAATGATAAGAGTTATTATTTTTATCTAAGGGATAAGTCTAAAATAAAAGGTTAATTTGGAAAAACAAACATTACTAAAAGAAATTGATTGAGAGGATATATACTTATCCACTTTTTAGAATCACAATAAATGAGTTTTAAAAAATTATAAATTTAAAATAAGTTATTAATAAATTAATATTTTAAGACTTTCCTAAAGTGTCCCTCACCTCTCTTATAAAAGAGAAATTCTAGTTCTCTTATATTATAACCTCCAAATCCCTTTGGCTTGGCCAAAACCTAACCAAATATCCTCCCAAAATGCCTTCCTTATTCCTATTGGAAATACTTATCTATTAAATCTATAAAATGGATACCTTTTTTTGTAATTCAAAATAGTATACTCCAAAAAGAGGTAATTGTTTTATCACCACTTTCAAAATTCTTTTCTTATTATAATTCATCTTCTTATGTTCATTCGATACTAAAGTAATAAATACAGTATATAATACCTGATGAGATGTTATTATAATTATGGTAGAACCATATACCTAATTTTTTCTATCATAATAATAAAAATATCACTATGCCTGCATACGTAGGACTTACCGTCTCCATGTTATGGTGTACTTTTTTATTTAATAATACATAATTTGGATTTGTAAAATGATGATTATAATAGATGAAAATATAGAATATAACATGATAATTATTCTATATAATTAATATACAATCCAATTCCATCCCATATAACCATTATGTGAATGATATTGTTGGTCTTGAGTACGTACGCCCTACCATCTCAACAACGAGATGCGATTAATTCTCAATGTTAACTATTAAAGAATGATTCTAATGTACATATACTAAATAATAATGAAATATATTACATAATAATGATACTGTAATTATGTATATGTACATATATAAATATTTCATTTACTTTCTTCCAATAAATTCAATAGGGAAATGGAAACAATGGTCATGCGTACGTACAAACTATCCTCTCCATGAACAGTGTATTCCATTTCATTTATCTATCTATTATATATTTTTCTATACCTAATATTTAGGACATATAAATAATTTTTTATATTCTTGAATAAGGTAAATCACTATCAATGTAATAATATCATGAATAAAATATCAAATCAAATATGATAAATAAAACGACTATTGACCAAAAAATTCTATTAATATGGAATTGATAATGAAAAAGATAATATAAATTCTTTAGTAAATCATATATGATATCATAAATAATATTATTTTTTAACAAGTTAATAATAAGTTTAAAACCATTATAAAATAGTTTCAGACAAATATGTCAGAAATTAGACCTAAGGTAATGGATAACATTGCAATCTCATTTTTACCTAAGATTATTTACACGTTAGCATTTTCTGGGGATATATTTATCATCCATATTTATGTGTTTTTAATGTCATTTCATAAACTATTTAATCTTTTTATATGTATGTTTGAAGTCATTTTAACCCATTTCTGACTTATACTACACGTTAAAGAAAGAATCATTCGTTCTCTTACCATAGAAGGTACTTTTAAACTTTTCTGAAAAAAGTATAAGGATAATATCGGTTTAACATATATGGAATTAATAGATTTTTATATATTCATAACAATTTATTTACATGAATCATCTTCTATATGATATTATGTTTATTTTTGACTAAATGATTTTCTTTCAAAATTGCATGACATTTTGAGAAAAGAAAACATTTTTTATGAAGAAAGAATATTTTTTCTCATAAATTATGTTCATGTGTTTTATCAAAATTATTTTCCATGTAGGATGACATTATAAAATAGGGTTATGTTTCTATAAATAGTAATACTATGGTTTGGTTACGTGAATGATGGAATTAACTTTTATATAATTTTTTTATAGATGTATTTAT
Organism: Viscum album; assembly: GCA_963277665.1. NCBI lineage: Eukaryota > Viridiplantae > Streptophyta > Magnoliopsida > Santalales > Viscaceae > Viscum > Viscum album. Next base: position 923,828,542 of record OY728156.1, read on the forward strand.
TTTTAAGAACCCATTTTATTTCATAGGTTATGCAATGTTGAATGATTTAGGTTTTTGTTGAACATGAATGAATGATTACCTTTTGATATGAGTGGGAAAATATTAATCTCCAATTAATTATCTAATGTTTTATATCTCCTGAGAAAGAATTGACTAGAACAGAAATGAAAATTTGGTTCAGTAATACCAGCATTGAATGACATGTAAATCTGGTTCATAAATACATGGCTAGAATGACAAGTGAACCTGGTTCAGTAATGTACATTTTCCACTCTGATGGTCTTCGCATAAATTCCATGCATAGTAAGGAAATAATATTATATTCATATTTGTTTTCCATAATTCCATGTTTTATACCAATTATATTTTTATAATGTTTAATGTTCCTTTATGATCTATGCCTTACGTACTACCAAGATTAATTTCACAACTCGGGATATTGATATTTAATTGCTATGTTCATGTTTTTACAGTCTTCTGGTTTTGGTTTGAATTATGTTCTTTTTGTTTACCATTACTATTCAAGGTATGGAAACAAAAGGGAGATTTCTTTATAGAATATGTTAAAGATTGTTCACTGAGTTAGATGATTATGTTTTGATGTTTCTATAGACATTAAACTAAAATGGTAATCGGGGAAAAAAATTAATGTATTATGTTTTCTGAAAATGAATTATAATGTCCAAGTATGTTAAACCTAGGTTCTTAGATTTTTACCCAACCACCAATTAAAGAAAAATTCACACCCCTTTCCAAAAACGTGGGCCATGCCTTTATGGGGAATCTTTATAACTACGTGTTTTCTAATTATTTTCCTTATAGGATAATTAGTGACACTGAGATTTAACATCTAGTACCTGCCACCAATTAAAGAAAAATTCCTTCTTATTTCCCAACACATGGGCCAGACCATTATAGGGATCATTTATAACTACATATGGAATGATTTGTATCCTTACAGTATACGTAGTGTTTCCAGAATCCTCTATCCCGGTGAAGCCACCCAAAAATAATGCCCCTTCCCATTTTTATAGGTCATAATTTTACATGGGAGTCCATGATAGGACCTAAACAAATGACATTAAAATTAAATATTCCTTATGTTTCATGTAGAGATTGATTCTCAGCATTATGAGATCCTAAATATGACCCCAACATCATACACAAAAAATTAAAATAGCAGCTGGATATTTGATGATTTTATTTTAACACTCATATGGTGTTTAAAGTAAATCGGTCTCCTTAAATATGAGTCATATCTATGTAGAAGCTTCAGCAGTTCACGGATAATCTCGAACATGATATTTAATTTTTTTCCCAAACACATCATTACTATTTTTAGAACTCTATACTTGGGGAAATCATAGATCTCCATTTACATTCATGACCATCAGAGAAGAAAAGTCAGTGTCTTGCAGACACCTTTGGTTGATAGTGTACATAATTCCCTGATAGATATACACATATTGCTTACAAGACATTTCTCAACCAAGAGATACTTTATACTCAAGAGATTCTTTTCTTACCTCCATACACCCAATGGATCCCAATCCCCATGTCATTCCTCCCGTCCCAAGGGCCACCACAAGACTCGATGATCCCCACATTCTATAATCCCTCACGTCTAAGAAACACTATAATATCATGACCACAATTACTCAAATCTATTTATGGTCTTTATGACAAGTTTTTCTCACAACATGACGTAAAAGTGTGATGTCTATGTCCTTACTGTATGACGCTAAACTGAATGGCCAGAAGTATCCCAATGGCATGAAATTAAACAAAACTACTCAATGGAAATTCTTATATTCATATCTTAACCTGGCCCCCTAAAAATGCCTTTCATTCCCACATAAGGGATAAAACTATTTGAGGAATGTTCATTGGTAATCTCATGCACCATGGTTTCCCCATGAAAAGATGTGTGGTGGACATGTGTTCAACGATCCAGACATATTCATATAAGATATTGAAATGTACCCTTTTCTGCTTATAAATTAAATCAAAATAAAAAATCCCCGAACAAGTATTATCTACATGGATGCACTAGAATGGTCATATTTCCCTTATTTTAAATAATGATTACCCTAAATCCACCCCATATGACGATAAATTGTGTGGAATTCATCGTTACCACACTATGCTAAACTGCATAGCTTTACTCTATGAATAATATGTTCCCTACAATTTAATATGATATACATATGTGGTGATATGGAATACTCATAATCCCTTGTTTCTCAAAACAATCATAACTAATGTGAGCTTAGGGACCATGGTAGGATACCCACCATGCCATCATGTAAAATCAGTCTACGATTTAGGTCCTTGTAGAATGACCCTAAAATGATTGTTATGGTTTATTCACTAATAAAGAAACACATGTCATTGTTGTATGATGATACACTTTAGTGTACTAAAAATATGGGACGAATGTATCAGCCTTCATACAAGTCAGATTTAGGTAGGGGATAACCTGGAACAATTAGTGAATCACATCCTGAATAATTATAATGATTCTGGATAAACTCTAGCCATACATCAATCATCGTGCATTGAATAATCATAAATATCCATTATCATCCTTGGCCATCAGAGATGGAAGGCCAGTGCTCGGAGGATCCTTTTTTTGACTATTCACATCATGCCCTGATGGTTCTGCTTATGTTTCATAAAAAACATTGATAAATCAAGGTCATATTCACATTGAGAATTTTCATCTCCTACCTCAGTTCTCTTAATTGCAACCAAACCTTCTAAAATCCTTCCCGATTTAAGAAACCTCAATGTAATGGCTTATATTCTATTTCCTACCCTTTTCATTTTACATATCAAAGTATCAGTGCGTAATTGACATCACATATATCACGAGGCTTCTATAGAATGAAGATGCCATATCCACATGTGTGATGTTGTTTTGTGTACAAAAAATAAAAAAACTTGCACCAATTTCTGGGCTTCAAGGTTATATTTAGGCAATTAATGCCACGTTTCCTTTTTAGGCACACCACTTTTCATAAGCCATGTGTCAGGTTCAAAAAATTCAAAATATTGATAATCCTTTATGGATCTCAGAGATGAAAGGGCATTGTCCTACTAAAATATTTTTTGGACTATTTACTTCATTTGCTGGTGATCTACATTTGTCTTCTACAAAACTGTCATCAATCAAAGAAAAATCTATCGCCAGGAGAGTTATTTCTTGTCTTTTGGGTTCTCTCATGACATTTATGCCCTATATCAATCCCCATATTTGTAAACCACCTTGATTAAGGATAACATATCATTCCCATTTCAAATGCCCAGAGTAGAAAATAATTTATAATTAAACTGATGAATGACATATACATTCATATATTGAGTAAAATTATTTCCCATAATATGTGTCAAGTGTCTTGGTTGTATGATTTAAAAATGTACCATTCTCCAGCCTTTTCTTACACCTGTAAAATTCTTGTTGGAGTGGTTTCATGTTCCAATCCGAAACAAATGACCATAATACATTAAGACAACATTCATAAAATAGACCACCCACTATGTCCCCCAACATCAAAACTATCCCTATGTGTTATCAAACCCCCCATGTCATCAGAGATGGAAGGCCAATGCCCTGTGGACACCTCTTTTTGACTACACACATCATTCCCTAGTGGCTCTACATGTGTTTCCTAAAAAACAAAAATCAATCAATGGAAAATCCATCCCTATGAGAGTCTGATCCGATGTCCATACACCTAAAATGTCTCCCATGAAATATATGCATTAAAAACATAAAATTTCTCGTAATGAGAAATCCCTCTGTCGTGTATGATATTATTAGGACATTTCAGGCTGATGAATCCCATATTGGGCCCCCTACCCTATCAGGTGTTGTAATCTTTTTTCAGTAAAAAATTTCAATAATATGTCTGATTGGTAGGACTTTAAAATTCCAATTAAAAATATGGAATACTTGATAGGGTGAGAACCCACAAAGGGAACCCCTCGATAAAATTTGAGTAACAGCTCTATAATCCAAGACTATGTATGGTTTAAGAAAAATATATTGAGATCTGAAATAATCAAAAGGGACATAATTCTTGAAAGAATAATAAAGGGTAATGTGTGGCCTACTAAAAGTTAAGATACAACAATTAAGCCCATGACTAATAGGAATAGTAAAAAATTTGGGTAATCATGGAATAGACACAATAGATCATGTGGTTTTCTATAAAAACCCCAAAACAGTAAAACTATACTAGATAGGTCCCACAGCTCAGGCTGAAATTATATCTTGATATAATTATATTAATTTAAAAGATTCAAATCATGGTTTAAAATTAATACATGATCAAAATAATTCCCATCTGGTTGATTGTGATTAATTGACATTACATGAAATATAAAAGAAGACATATTGGAAGGCTATTTAGTTCCATTATTTTCAACAAAAAATTGGGGAACATCCCCTATCCGGAGACTTTCTATTGTATCAAAATAAAGTGATACTACCATGATTTTGGAAAATTATGGTAAGGATTATCTCTCCATTTCCAAAAAAGGAAAGAGACTATTGTGGAACATTAAGAGGTTGCTCTGAAGAAACACTCACATCCGCTTCATATCTGAAAATCGGGCACATGCATTATATAATGACATTAAGGTCTGGACCTTTCATCATTATAACATCATAATTGGCACTTGAAGAGGCTAGTTGAGCTATCAACTTTACCTCACGAGCCTCTCCATCTAGTAGATCGTCCCTTTTTGCGATCACCAAATCATGATCATTTGCCTCCTTAGCGATCATGTGCTCGAAGTCCATAGTCATGGCACAAAAACAGACGCCACACCTGTTTTCTCACTACCTGATGACTTCTCCTGGAACCAGGGACATGGTCCCCCCCATTGATGAAGGCCTATAGGCAGGACACATAATTACAAGAGTGGGAAGTGACCTAAGATAGGTTACCCAAACAATGGGGGCTTTCCCTCCCCTTAGATGGTTCTACCTCTGGACCTAGACATAATGAAATATCTGAAACATTTAGTTTATCCACTGACAACTTGAAGGGACCAGCCTCATTATGGTTGTGGGTAGTATCCACAGAAGGATTTATGTATCAGTCACTCCATACCGAGCTAATCCACACATTTGAATTCCCATCCAGATGCATCTGACGGTGGATCAAACATCTTATCAATATAGAAACCAGAATTGATGGTGTAACAGTCACAATCACCATAATGGTAGGAATATAAGGTATGTCCATTGATGCCACCACAAGAATAGGTATAATGGAATGACATTTGGTGTCAAGATGGGGAGAAGGAGGGTTAATAGATTTTTGACCCATCAAATTTTTCTTTTCATCACCCCGTTACGGTAACAATATACCCATATTTGGACATATTATTGTGATTGAAAACTAGTTCCCATCGTATTAGGGATGATAACCTTTATAGCTGAAAATTCCTACATCATTATAATCTGTAACATGTAATGAATTACATGATGATATTCTCTACATAAATGAATTGTTGTATGATGTTTAGTTTGTTGAATGCACACATATTTCCAAGAAAACCATTAAGGGAGGTATGTCTCACATATGGCCACCCGATCTATGTGATCATTGAGAATCCTATCATAATGAACGACAATGTATGTGTTCTCCTCTGACAAACCGCCTTCATCACCCCATAGTTACACATCAGTGGTAGGGTATGATGAAAATGATAATCAAGAAGCATCATTTAGTGGCCTGAACACATCACTTATGATTATAGTCATAGGACAAACCATGGGGATGTTACTAATGGTAAGATGAATGTCGGTGCGAGGAACCATTGTAGCACATCGATATTCATTGTAAAGTAAGTGTTCTGATATCCACCCACAAATAAATTGAAATGGTCTCCTGAGAGGATGCAGATGTTTATTTTATTTCATCTTCCCATGAAAATCATAAATTTTGGAATGTTTCATAATTATAGGATTAACTACTTGAACCTCTTCCAGTGTAGCTTCCATCATCATTGTGAAATCCCTAACCGCATTTTATACGTCACGGTATGGGAAGATCCATCTGCTCAAAAAAATGGCAATGATACCTACAAATATAAGTCGTGGTGTCAGGTCCAGTTGAAGCTCATATCACTAGGTTTTATATCTCCTGGATATGGGTGGCAAAATATAACCCTAAAATTTGTTTCTAATGAAGGGATGGATGAGTTTTACTATGGCGGGGTTTTCGCCTAGGACCATTCACCTGAAAAAATGACCATAGCCAACCCTCAAATAATATAATATAGTGATATTAGATGGTTGATCATGTATTCCCTCTACTATGAAAAATAATCTATTTGAAAATGGGTTCACATTGTGGGTAACAACCCATGTAGAAACATCAGGGACCAAAATTTCATAGTTATTTGCAAGGATGGGGAGCCCTCTGAGTTGGTGGATTCCCCATAACATGATTCCTACATCCACATGATAAAATGAATAGTATTGGTTTTTAAAGACTAGAATCTCAGTAGATGAGTATGGATTTAACCAGGAGGGAAAGCTTCAATCTGGGAGGCCCCAGCTGCCTAATATAAGTTCAGTACCTCCAACTAATCTAGGGGAACGAAACATGTATAGTATATGCAGAATTCCCAAACCCATTCATCGGTGAAGCATCCTTAGGCTCGTAGGTAACATTTGGTGCTCCACTCACCTTAAAGAGTTTCATGTAAAAGGTTGATAATGGATGGTTACTCCTTAGTGACTAGTACCAGGGATGTGTCGGGATAACTTTGATTTCCCTGAATCCACATCGATACTTCCTCTATAAACAAATTCTATTGAATTGGAGTGTCCATGAATTCACCTATTAAATAAATATTGGCTCGATCATGAAATTTTTGTGCATCCTGGAGAATGAAAGGAGTATTAGGGTCAGCCAATGTCAATGGAATTTCATCAAGAAGAAAAAATCCAAAATGTAAAAACTACACAGAAAATGGGTAAACTAGGGTCTCTGGTGTAATGATATCTTTTAAGAAGCTATCCCTAAGAAAAATGTTGGATTGAAGATGGTTCTTATTTTCATCATCCTTATCTTCCCACATCTAGGTCAATATTATAGTAGTCTATGGAAGATCAATTACAGTCTGAACTGAGAGATCCAAAATCCCAAAAAAAATCAGTCAAAATTAAAATGTTTTGGATTAGGTCCACAAAAATAGCCCAAGTGACGTAATAGAGGTTCCACATTGAGATCTACATACTGACCGTGAAAATGGAATGTGGATCCCTTTCACATGTATTGTACAGTATACAGTAGACACTTCCAACATATTTCAGGAGTACAAGAAATCCATATCCTATGTACTGTTGGGATATGTGAATTTCTCATGAGGCACTGGCTTGAAAAGCATTGGATAGCTAATACAAGGGTATGTAGAAGGAAGAAACCATGAAACAAGGCCTCACCATTATGATATTCAATGAATTATAATTAAAATTTCATGTTTAGATTGTTACGTCTTAATGTTCAGTTCAAAATTTAATGTTCTGTGTGTAGGACTTACTGCTTGCATAGAAATATCCTACATCAATGTGTGGATATTATTTTTAAACCCCACAATGAAGTTCACAAAAACATAAATGGTTTTCATGGGAAGAAACAATTGTGATGAGCCCAGTTGAAGGAACATACACAGCAGTTCCTGAATACTGATTTTCCAAAGGAATTTTTCCATGAATTCATAGAAATCCAAGCATGTTGAGAGCAGTTTTCTCCTAGATAAACGGTAACCTAAAAAGGACCTAGGCCCTTATAAATAGGTTTGTTCCCCTCCAACCGGACCTATCTATAATACTAAAAACAACTTCAGTTCAAGACCACTTGAACATCATAATATTCTCCTTTTTATTTTGAATGGAACCAATTCTGATGGGGGAGTTTTTTGTATTCAAAAAACATAACAGGGGAAGTAAATACTCCAACAATCACTTCTCAAAAGAAATCAAACATTTATATAGGTATAACAAGACAAATGGATGAAAATTGAATTGAAAATATTGGAAGAATTTTAAAAATTCGAATTTTTTCCAGAGATTTGAGTGACCCACATGCCATCACCAAGAAGGGATTGTGGAACACATGAACCACATAGTAGTGATATACATAAGGAACCTCAAGTCACTATAAAATGAGGATATGGATAGAGAACCTATGAAACCATGGATTGCATCGTTTATTAAATAAAATTCACAATGTACATCCCTATATAGTGTCATAAACTCAACAGTTCGCAGATAAAACATGATCAGGAGGGTTCAGTGAACCTTGACACGTGAAGCACAACTCCTCCGCAAACCCCTATTGACCGAGTCTTCTCCTAGTTGAGATATATCTCTATTTTCTTCCAAAAATAGATAAATTTTCCCCTAGATTTGATTTCTCCATTTCTCTATAAATGGTGTACAAGAGGAAGAAGAAGTGGACGAACGAAGAAATCATAGAGGAGACCCCAGAGGTTGGAAGAAAGAATTCTGTGAGGATTATGACTTCAGTTTCAAATAATATCTAATATGAAAACTTTAAACCACATTTCTTTAGGTATAGCCAACCAAACCCCATAAAAATAATGAACATATAAATAATAACATGTAAAATGCGAACCTTATTGGTATAATAGCGAACTATAAATTCCTCATGGATGACCTCCCCATGAATAACAGGTTCCAAAAACCATTGTCAATACTATGCTCATTATTGTGTATTGCTATGTGGAATGAAACATGCACCGCATACTACATCAGTATGCATATTGAACCAAAATGACATGGTAGACCGCATCCAAGACTGCATACCACTTTGGTACGTGGTGTTCCATGCCCAAGCCCATGTACATCTTCGATACTTGGACTACCCCACCCCCCTTCATGCATAACAATGTGCTATCAGCGGCTCCCCCATCCAACATGAGAAAATAGTACATGGAATGTGGCATATTTTGGTTTCTTTAACTCTGGATTCAATCTCACCCTTAGATTATTGTTCTTTCATTCATAGCTCCTCTACAAACCAGTCATTTACATCTGCTCAAATCCTCCTCTAAATCCAATAGACTTGTATGATCATATCATCGGGTGTATCAGTGTTCTCATCTTAGTCGACATACCAATGGTAAGCGGAGCCGTTAAAGTTGTCCTTATAATGGTTAGGACTCCCAAGAGTTTTTGGATTCTAGATTCATTTGTTATCCCTGAGTCCATCCTTTGGATGTGAACATGAACATCCCCATTCATGTGTTTAAGGGAGACCACATTCTATGAATGGTTCATATCTTTGAACCCCCTCCCACCATCGCCTTATCTTCTCCCACCAGATGCCCATCCTCTCCCATATGCGGGAGATAAGTTGTGTGGTTGGACGAATCTCACACATCCTCTAGTTTCTCACACTGAGTGTGACTCATGTGGAGTTAGTGATTTGTGATGATAAAAACATCCATGAAACCCACCCAACCTTATATAAGAGAACTCTAATTCCAATTAATTCTAGGATATGTAGGCCCGAGCTCATAAGGGATACCCATATGAAAGTTTCCCCCAATTATGATCCCCTCATATAGAAACCTTCCATGCGTATTCCCCAACCCAACCATAACTCTGAGAACATTGAACCATGATCAAACTAAGATACAGATGATTCCTTCTTGATGGATCAAGCTCAATACCGGTCCCCATCCAAAAAAGTCCACACCAATTTTGACCCCAACAAATGGGCCTCCACTTAGGTCAAAACCATGAGTTACCCGAACTATGTGGTTTGTGATTCCTCTTCTGATGATACTTAAGAATCCAATATTGTGGGCCGATTTCCAACATCAAACCACCTTTTATCCCACCTAGATTATGATAAAATCTAAATCACATTATTGTATAGCTTATACCATCATACCCTTCATAACATCAAATCTATATACATCCATAATGATCCGGAAAACCATGTGCTTCCTTTAGATATCGTCATTGGGAATGAACCAATGATTCAGGGTTATATGAACAAAAATAATGGAATATGAAATAATTCTCCTGAAAAAGGTGTGATGATCCCAACCTCCCATTATTTCATAAAATTGATTCCTTTTGTGTTGTTGTCCAAATTATCCCCCCATGAGTGCCTACCATTAGAGTGCTGGTCCATGAATCATGAATACCCAGTATGTTGGGTTTTTTAGGATCCACAAATAAACCTAATGGAGGCCATCTTTTGGATTTGAATCCTAAGAGGACCGATTGTACAAATACCTAACCCCAGGTAATCACCTACAAGGACCATTTGACTATGGAACCTCCTTCATAATGCATGACGGGTAAATATCCTTGTCCCCACAGGGTCAATCAAATTCCCCCAAAAAGTATAACAATGCAGATCAAGTCGAAGAAAATATGGTAATGTTAAAGACTCTACATTAATAGATGAATGCAAGCCACCCGTCATTACATTCTTTGAATCTTCCCTAAATATGTATATTAATCTCCATTGGAGTGAATCAAAAATGGTGTTAAAAAATATGAAACATATATAATATATATTTGATAATTTATTTATACTTTATATATGTATCATTTTATTTTTTATTCTATTAATACAACAAAGAAAGGAAATTAGTGTTCCTGTGTACGTATGAACAATAATCCCCATGAACAGTGCACTTCATTTCTAATCTACAAATATCATGGACCTTTATAAATTAATATGTAATGAATATATGAGATAATTTAGTCATTGTTTGTATTCAGGATATGATGAAACCATGATATATTTAATTAAGAAAACTAATAACAAGTCAAACTCTACTTGAGAAAATATGCAAATTAACACCAGAAATCATTAAAATAATAAAATTGTGTTAACAAACGGGTAATAAAGTATTGAAAGAAGTAATTATATGATATTATAAATAGGTGTATTATTCCGATAAGAGTGATAAAATGTTTTAGACCACTATATAGGAAAATGAAAACAAATGAAAAAAAATAAGGATAAGGTAAGGGATTTTTGTCTGCTTTATTACATTTGATAGATAAATGTCGTATTCACCACTATCTTCACTAGTGCAGTGTACCTAAAACAATTTATTATATATCATATTATGAATTATTTTATCTTTATTGTATTTATAATTTTTATTTATTTTATATCACTTTTTTTAATTCATATGTATTGGTATTTCGTATCTATTTACATTCCATTGAGACTTATTTGTGATTATTTTTCAATTCAATTTTATGTGGTCAATATAATTACTATTTATAGATATATCTGGAATTATATTATTCTATTTGTTTTATATGATTCATTTATTATCATTACATTCTATGTATTATGATTCAAATGTTTCGAAGTGGTTTGAGATTGTTTGGATGGTTTAAGGATATTCTCTTTATGAATTCTAATAATGGTTATCCTGGAAATATCACATATTTTTGGGATTGATAAAATTTTCATAAAATAATACCTTTATTTTCATTATTTTCATTTTAAATTTACATAAATGTTCACATCATTTTTCAGGGATATTATTATTACTTAAACCATGTGACATTTTTCAAACTCTTTTCACATTAATAGCATTATATTAATGTCATGTAGCCTTGAATGTATTCAATTCTAGGGATGAAGAAATGGGAGTATTCTATTCATTGCATGAAACATTGATAATATTATATTCATGTCATTATGACTTGAATTTATTTTATGCATGAAATTAATCATTTAAAGCATTAGATTCATGGAATTAATCCTTGAATTAAATATATCCTTGGCACAAAGCCTTAGAGGTATGTTATAGATTTTTATTTTTATGATTTACTTCATATATATTTATATATATATATATATATATATTTCTGTTTTTATTTATCTATGATATTTTTTCCATAATATCTATGGATGTTTTATAATATCAGTTTATTGATTATCTTGTTTGGTATTCAGATTATTACCATTCTAAATTCATTCTCCCATATCTAGTTATTTGAATGGAATCATTTATTTACCAAGCCATGTTAATTTATTCTTATTGATTCCCTTATTATGATTATTTACATACCATTAATAATAATTTGAGCTAAACCTTATTAGGTTTATTTCCCTAGTTTATAACGAATAATAATTTGACTAAGCATTCAAGGAAAATGTTATTTTTTCATTTATTATTTATCATGTATATATTTCCTATATCCAAATGTATTATGGCTATCAGGTACGCAATCAACCATTCCTATAATGGTAAACTAAATAGATATATGCGATTCGATTCCATATAATCATGCTAATGTAATGTATTAATGAATTGGGTCCAATCATCAAGGGTTGGGCCATTACATTTGGTATCAAGAGGAAATTTAGGAAAAAAACATGGACACTAGATTTAGAAAACATATATTAGTGAACATAAAATTAATATACGCATTGAATATGACTGTAGAAAAAACACCTATAATTTTTTTAAGGTTTATATTATATGTATATTACTGTAAATACATCAATTTAAATATAATACAAGTGGATGTGGTTCTGGACCAGATTTAACGAGGATTAATAACTCCAATAAGGTCTTCTAGGCCTGACTCGGCATAACTAGGTACATGACAACATGCCTTAATACCGTCCTAGTTTGACACTCCTTGGAGATAAACAGAGGATAATAACCAATTTATTTACCTGTGGTTATGAATTATTTATTTTTAATGATAACCCTAAATATTCCATCATTATTATTATTATATTAGTTATGTATAAATTTCATACTATATGTTATTACATATTTATAATAATACAATGTTCATAATTTTATGATCTAATATAGTAAATGACATTATTTTGAAATAGAACCGAGAAGGAACAATGGTATTACTACACATGGAAATTGTATACATTTCACAACCAATAAAACCAATACAGTTGGTATTAAAAATGATAATTATATGGAAATATTACATTCTCATGATCATAATATGACATGTAACCATTCTCGGATAGAGAAAACTATTTTGTAAGGAGACACTCCTATGTCGGATCACTATATGTGATCAGGGCATCTATAATTGTCTTGGACTACTAATCTAATTATATCTTTGTAGTTGATATGGTATCTGATGAAGATATTTAGGGTGTTGTGATGTGGTGAAAAGGAAAAAGATACAATTGAAGTGTATTGTCTCAGGGACGATGTTGATCAGTGGTAGTCTTTGATCCAAAATACTAGGAAAAAGAGGATACAGTAATCGTGGAATACAAATTATTTAAAAATTCATTATTCAATAAATACTCCCCTCATGAGAAAAAAATTGATATGAAGAGAAATTTCCATAGTTTAAAGTCAAAGGTGGAAAAAGTATTGTTGACTATGTAGACAGTTTTAAAAGGTTATAAGGCTATGCTACTGAAATCATACAAAACATGGAATGTGAGATTGATCATTTATTTTAAATACAAAAGACAATCATCCCAAGGGAACTAGTGTCTCAATCCATTTCATTATATAATTATATAGTTTTATGTGATATCCAGAAAGATAAATAATTATCTTAATCACATGGATTTAATGGGAAATAAGATAAGAACATGATGGTATATGAAGATATGGATAATGGAAGAAGGAATGGAATGGTTTTACAAAATATGATACATTGGGAAGGAAATACCTTGGATTGTACTCAAAAAGTAAAAGATATTGCTTCATGTGTGGAGAAAAGGGTCACCATGAACATGATTATAATGGAATGAGTAAGATTTTTAGTGTTCAATGATTCAACTATAAGGATATGGGGAACTATGCTATTGAATTCCCCATGAACCATGATAATATAACCCAGAAAAAATATAATGGATCAAGGACAAGCATATGTTATTAATACCACTCATTTGGAATTATTAATTTACATCTATATTTTTATTTAAGAAATATTTTGTAATTTTATTTTTTTGATGATATTATCATCATATAATTTATAAAATATATAAGGATTGAATTATAGAACATTTTGATAATTTATTTGAGATCATATGTTGAATGTTAGAATGAAAATTGATTCAGTAGAAAATTAGTTTTTTTAGAAAACACACAGTTGATAAACATTAATATGTCTCAAATGGTGAGTAAAATTATTACAAATAGAAGATTCTTGTTGATAAAGTAATCTGGATACTACTAACTACCATGGAAAAGATTCTAAACAATTAGATAACATAATTTTGGATATGTAAAACATTTAGTAGAAGGGTCAAGTTGTATATTGGATGTGTTTTTAGGGATTTATATATTACATCACTGAACAATGAATCTTTTTCTAAGATATTATTTATAAATATTTCAAGGAATTGAAAATGGATATGATTGTGCTTATAGAAGCGTACTAATTAATTATATAAAAAGGTATTATTAGATATTTATTTAATTCCTCAACTCCTTGAAAAATTTTATAAAATAAAAAAATGTTTTTTTCCACTTCTGTTCTGATGAATCAAATGGCCTCTTAGATAATCGCAGATTTATGGCTGCATGATTGTTATCTTTGTCCTAACCATGTTCTATAGAAAACTATATCAGATCATAGTTATCAGATTTTTCTTTGATATAGGTATTTAGATTTCCCCACTATGTTCTCCTGTTAGGGAACCTATATCCATGACGGTTCAACATTCTTTTCTCTCTTTTGAATAAAATGCGATATTACAACTTTTTATGATGTCTGTCTTTCAAAAATAGTTTATTTTCAATCCATATATTAATGAGTTCATATTTAAATTGCGAGGACAAAATTTAATTAAGTTGGGGGGAATATGACACCGCTGTGCTTTCTATATATTAATTTGAATATTTTTTTTTCTCATTATCTATACATAATGTTAAACTTTCACTACATAAAAAACTAAATTATCTTGTGTTACATGCTAGACTGAGTTTTAAGAGCTTTTAATGGAAATCCTATATCAAAACTAAAATAGAAACTTTTATTAATTTTAATTTTAAAAAACATAATTTGTTAATATCAAATTTTGATGTTATCTTAGGCGATTTTTTGGTTATTTTACTCATAAACATTATTTTTTTGATTATTAGTTAAAATTATTGTAATTTAGTTAAAAACACCTTTTTGGATTAAATAAATATTAATGATAAATTATATTTTATATATTTATTTGATTCAAATTTTATCAATTATAGGTATATTTATAAAATCATTTTTATTAGAATAAATCATACACTGAAAGTTAATATAACAATATAGCAAACATGTGAACTTTTTTCTACGTTTCAAACACATTATTTCTTCTTGTCTCCACGATTATAATAAATATTATATTTCCTATATTTTTTATTCAGATTATGAAAATATGATATACAAAGATGGTATTAGTATGATATTTATAGTTTAATAATTTAAAATTAATATTTTGACAAAAATTATTAGTGAATGCGATTGAAATTAATTGCGGTGACTATGGTATGATTAAACTTGATAATGGTCTAAAACAAAATATTACGGGACAAAATGGCATGGAAACTAGTCCAAAATCCATTGGATGCCTATATTTTGTCCATTTCCCCACATGGTTGAAAAGATTTATATTATAAAGAAATTATTTAATAGACGATCCCTTCATAAAAGGTTGAGTTAGGAAAAACAGAAAATGGAAATATTATTAACATTAACATTTATAAAATTTTTAGATATGTAAAAAAAATAATATTTTTAGTAAAACATAAAATTTTGAATGATATATGGGATATTTTTTTCATAATAACTTATCAATTATATTTAGGGATGTATAAGTTACCTAAAATTACAAAGAAACTCTAATGAAGTGATTACTTAGTTAATAATTAACTAAGAGAAATGATACTATAAATATTAATTGTGAAGATAATTTATTGAATTATTGTCATTAGATAATTTTCTAGATGAATATATAATTTTAAACACATATAAAACATATATATTTTAATTAAAATATAATATTAATACAATAAAATTAAAATTAAATATTTAATTTCAAAATTAGCATTATAGTTATTTTATAATAAATGAATTTTATAAACGATTAAAAATTATAAAAATCCTATATTCAGAAAAATGGTTTATATGTTATAATAAATAAATAATTTTTAATATAAATTAAGATATTAATATTTTATAATTATTATATTGATTCATATATTGTAATAACACTGTTATCAAGGTTCAGGTTGAAGTCGTATTTTAGCACATCACATACGCTTGTTTTAAAATTAATTTCCAAAACAAAAGGATATTTTTCTTGTAAATTTGATATAATAATTATTATTATATGGCTATATATTTTCCAATAAATATCATATTATTTTATTCTTAATTTAAAAATTTATTTGTTTATAGAACTAAATGATATAATAAAAATATTATAAAATTGGGGAATCTTATAGGTTTTGGAAAGAATTTATAAAAATGAACATATATTTTTTATGTTTGAGGATTAAATAGACCATTATTCATATTTTTTCAATTATTTATCCAATTTTTTAAAACATTAGGTATTTTGTGCCACCCATTAATGAATAACCTTTGTTATTTACAAAAGTTCCACTCCACATACACTATAAAAATGAAAGTACTCTACCCCTTACTCATACCTCTAAATCCATCTTTTCTCATCCAAAATCATTCGAAATATTCTCCCAACATCCCTCACATATACATATAATCCCACAATTGCGATGAAAACAATCGACATATGATTTTGGAAAAAACCACCTGATGTTACCCGATGAAGAGATTACACCTTCTCTTAAGATTTATAGTTTCAATTTCATTTCCCATTCCCTATACTATTCTTATACTATTATTACATAACCACAGTTGTATCCTAAATATACTAGTATTTTTTATTCTATGGGTTAGACCTATACTTACAAACACATCCATATAAGTGTTAACAAACATACTGTTTCATTATACGATGAACTACTACCTCATGAAATGATTGTTGTTCAATTTTCCCCAACCACCTCCCATGGTGGCCATTACAATGAACACTCTATATATATGTATTATACATGATATTTATAATGAATTTAGGAATCTGTAAATTTTATCTATAACACACCTTTGTGGTTTAATGGTTTTGTAAATACGATAATTTCTTTTGAGGGAGTGTGGACAACCGCCTGTTAATGTAAAATGACTAGTTTATTCCATACATGGAACGTACAAAGGATTGATTTAATAAAATAAAAACAAATATAATATATATATGATAATTTAGGGATAATATTAATATGTATCATTTAATTTTCAATCTTTTAATACACCAATTAAATGAATTTAGAATTCATACATACATGCGCCCCGCCATCTCCGTCAACGGTGCACTTCATTGATACTATCCAAATATTATAGTATATTATATGACATTTTTAATGTATATATATTATAATTTAGTCATGTGTAACTTTTTCTCGACAATTTACACTTGATATATTCAATAAGAACACCAAATAACAATTCAAAATTAACTTAATAAAACTAGGAAATTAACACTATAAATAGATAATATAATAAATATGTATTAACAAAAGGGTAATAAATTTTTATTAGAAGATAATAAATTATATAATAAACAATATTATTTTTATGGTATTGTTTAGTAACATATTTTCAACCACTATAAAAGAGGGTAATGACCACACACTAAACAGATAATGTATGTTATTTCTGTCTCACGTCTTACATTCGTGAGATAAATGTCATATTCACCATTTACCTCATTTTTGTTGTGTAAATACTTCCCTTTTTGATATATTATATCATGAATTATTTTATCTTATTGGTATTTAGATGTTAATTTTAATTATTATTTATTTTGGGTCTTTTGATTCACATGTAATGGGATTTCATCTAAATTTACATTCCATTAAGGCTTATTTTTTATTATGTGCCCATTCAATTTTATGTGGTTCATATATAACATTTATAATTTTATATCATGATTCCTATTATTCTAATGTTATTTTATGGTTCATTTATGTTTATATATTTCGATAGATTATGATTTAAATGTTTAAAATTGGTACTGGACACTTTGGAAGGATTAAAGTGTAGTCTATTTAGGAATGTTCTGAATCGTAATATTTGAAATCTCACTTCCTTTTTTGATTGATAAAATTATTTTGAAAAAATAAATTTATGGTGATAATTTTTAATTTGAAATTTATTTAAATATTGATATCAATTTTCAAGGACAAGAATTATATCGAAATAGTATACGATTTTTCATACAGTTTTCAATTTAAAACTATTATATTCATGGCTTGTAGCCTTGAATGTATTGTATTCATAGAATGAAGACATAAATGCATTATATTCATGTAAATAAGAATTTAAAATATAGGATTATTGGCATTATGCCTTTAATGTATTATATTCTTGTCATAAATCCTTGAATGTATCAGATTCTGGGAATACATCCTTCATTGTAAATAATTCAAGGAACGAATCCTTACAGGGATGTTATAGATATCCATAGTTATGAAATTCTTTCATAGTTAATTCTGCTATTATTTATCCATGATATTTTTCATTGATATATCTATGGATGTATTATTTTTCAATTTTATTTATTATGTGTCTTAGATTTCATATTTTTACCTTTCCATATTCATTTTACCATATATAGTTATTTGAATGGAATAATTTGTTTACCATGCCATGTTAATATATTCATATTTATTCATTATTTATTCTTCTTTATATATCATTACTGATAATTTTACCTCACCATTATTTTTTTTCTTTCCCATAGTTATGAATAATAAATATTTAAATAATTATTCCAGTATACTATTTATTTGATTTTTATATGTATCATGTTTGTATTTCTTATTTCCCAATGTGTTATGTGTATTATGTATGTAATATGGATTTTAAAGGAAACTAATATGAATAGTCCTTCATGATTTGATTCCATGTTATCCATAAATTTTAAATTATTAATGAAATATCTCTAGGATTATGCAGTTGGGGTGTCACATAAAATATATAAATTATTAAAATAATAATGATACTAATAAAAATTATTGAATATAAAAAAATAAAATTATGAATAAATAAATCAAAATAACCAAATCCACCCATGAAAATACATCAGAACATAATATACCAATAAATAAATATATAATTCTCAATATATATGAAATTATTGAAATATATGGGAAAATAATGTCTATATAATATAAATATCCCCATTAAAATTAATTAGTATATAAATTATAAAACCATACATGAAACTCTCCATGAAGGAACATATAAAAAGATAATAACATCGACCAAAAAATATGGCCAAAGTCTATATATCTAAATGAAAACAACTAGCATTTAGATACTCAATATCCAAAAAAGATAATGTCATTTGAAAATAATGTCCATAACGAAACACATAAGATTACAAATTTATTTAAAAATATATTGAATGATGGAATATTAAAAAATAGATCATATAAAAAATTAATTAAAGCTATTAATGATTAAATATCCATGATATAAAATAATACAGTCCATAAAATGAATTTGAAACTCATTTCCAATTTTATTCACCAATAAAAATTCGTTATTCCAAAATATACAACATATTTTGTGATGATAAAATTAACATGTCTAACCCTTCATATTATAACATCATTTCAATGGAACAACATTAGGCTTTCAAACCCAATACCCGACATAATTTATTTATCATAATAAACATATATGATTAAATAAAATTAGAAAAATAATTATCTTGATGACTTATATAAATTGTAAACAAAACTATTTTTATTTCCAAACACTACCATCATAATAGTTAAAATTATCAAATAATAACCTCATATTATTATTTTTATTTCAAATAACTTGTTAAAACATTTATTATAATATTTTATGAAATAATAAATACAAAAAATACAATCAAAAACCCTGAAAATTGTAAAATAAAACATTCTCATTCATTAAAATCATAGAATATGGAAAACCATTTATCTTTAACACATTAAAACATAATACCCTATAGGCCTCAGTCAAAAAATTCCAATACGGTATAAATATATACTTTTTATTAAATTACTTTATTGGAGAAAATTTTCAAATGAAAAACATTAAAAACTCTAAATTATACACACTAACACTTTTGAAAGCCTCATGTACTTAATATATTTGGCTTCTGATAAAGTGGACACACAAATTTACTATACAAAAAATGAAACAATTACAAATTAATCAATTAATAAACATCCTTGAGATCAGATCAATGGTATTAAAATTCATTGTAACCAAAAAAATTATCTCATGGTTTTATAACAATCATCAATATCCATAAATATATTCATAAAAAAATTGAAATATAAAAACACACTAAAAGTTTACACATCCATAACACATAGAATCTCAGAATTTTTTGTATCCCTTTCACATTTTCCATGATACTCATTGGTTATTCTTAATCCAATATTTGAAAATATTACACTACCTATAATGAATGATGAATCAGATATAATAGAAAATTGCACAATACTATCATCCACTAGAAACTCATGGATCAATTTTGAATGTGATGATCAATAACCTAATTATGAACCATCTCATGAGTTTTTTCTAGAATATTCCATATTTAACATCAATCATAAAATAATATAATATAGATCATGTTTTCGATACAAATTTTTCATTAATGAACTTTGGATAACCAGGATTGTATAACTATGTTGACCCAAGATAAGTACCAAAGATAATTCATGGTCCCCATTGGTTAAAAAACTATATATAGTCATTATTGAATTAATATGTTAATTATTTTCCTTAATTATTCATCAATAACCATTAACATTAAACTTTATTAATGGAATGAACACGTCATATAATATGTAATCACATATATAGAAATATATAGTTTTAATATTAGCAAAAGAATAAAGGAATAACTTATAACAAAATTAATTAAAATTTTAAATTTTCACACATAATTTCTAGGAAAAACTAATATATAAAACCACAATGGAATGATACATATTAAAAATAAAATACTATTAATTTACAAATACTATCTTCAAAACCTCAATTTTTAGTGAAGATGCTCCTTCATCAATGGATATTATAGATTCATCCAAGGATATATATTTCAAAGAAGTCATTTAATCATGAAATCCATTTTATTTTTAACATTTCTACTTTTTTTTGAGTTCTTTCACATAAAGGATCACCCAAAAGTTATCCAAATTAATAAATATGATAATTTTTTATATGGTGAGGAGACATGATTCATTGGGTAGAATAAAATAGTTATTTAATATGATGCTTCTCACATAAATGTAGAGACTAAATAACTTGGTGGGCGAGGAGGTAATGATATAAATTACCTTAGACCTTTATGTAGGGTTTTATAGTGTCTTTCACAAAAAAATATTTATATTAAAGGGGATTTTATGAACACATTGGTGGTGGAAATTGTGGAGATTGTATTAATATCCCCGTAAATAAGGGATACAGTTCAATTTTCATTTTCACCACTATATCCTTAATTAATTTTGTGTAATGATGATCCTATATGTATTAATTGTGACAAACCTAATGATAATTCCACTATCCCAATGGTATAATAATTATATTTGATTTTCACTAATACTGTAACTATAGTTGAATTTTGAATATGTCATTTTTATATGGGTACGGTCAAGTTGTAGTGTATGTTTTGAAAATTATCAACACTATATATAGAATGATCTATATTATAGCCCCTATATTTTGTTAACTATTTTCTATTTATGTCAATGTTGGAGTCCAACAATAGTAACATACTGATGTATCATTATTAGAGTGTGTACAATATTGAGTATTTAGTTGTATATGTATTTTTATATAACCCCCAATCTACATATGCACCTTCAAACAATCTTTATGGGACAATTGAAATATTGGTGTATGATTTTTTCCTTTATGGGATCTCAAATATTAGATGTGAATTAATATTAATGTTTCCATATACAACCCACTCTCTGATCCTCACATTAGATTATTTATTCTCATGTATCTGTTGAAGTGTCATCATGATATCAACATATTCCTGAGTTATATTGTTAAAATATATCTCATAAATTGGGTCTTGCATCATTTTAATGGTTGGTGACTCAACCTAGTGATAGATTTCACCGATCACCATAAGTGGATTGATGTACCCCTTATAGGTCATATGACTGTCATTAATTTCATGGTGATTTTTCTGTATATTGAGGAACCAATATTGTGGAAATTCAGATATTAGTTCATACTGAACATCTTGTTTTTTTGTAGTTGTGGCAATAAATACAACAAGAATATTTCACCCAAATAGGTTTCTCATCAAATATATAGTATTTTTCATACTATATGTGGTATAATACTCTGAAATATAGAACCATGTTGTCTATTTTTGAAATTATGATGATATTTTTCTATTGGGTGTAGTGATGTTGGTTGTTACCCCACACAATCTATTAAAAATAGTAGAGGATTGTCAAAAAAAATTTGAGGAACTATATATAGTTCAAAATTATTTTCAATTTACTCTCTATACAAAGGTTCTCTGATAATGGGATGGTATATTTCAACGTATGAATTATCATACTCTGAAATATATCTATAAGGGAAGTTAGTGGAGGATTCTCCGTTATTCATTTAATTACATCTATGTGGAGGACATCCAAGGTAAATTATTTCTCATCCTTATAAAGAGGACATGAATGATCCTTGGGCTATAATGGATCGGTGTTGTATAGATCAAATGAAAAATGGGAATTTAATAATGTAGTAATAATATCCAACTCATAGATGGTATTATATGTCCATTCATGAATTTATTTATATTATCCTATTTCACAATTGGGTCAGGGTGTGGTTGGTGTGAACCGTTGTCAATTTGAATGCTCTTATATATTATATATCTCAACATTATAAAATGATGATGAATATCCATAAAAATGGTGATATTCATCCATTTTTGAGTTACATCTATGTTGTGAAAAAAATTGATAAGTTATAAAGAGTTTGATAAATCCCCACTGATTTTGTCAATGTATCTTAACAAATATCTTTTATGATGGGTATATGAACACATTCTATGTTTATAATCAACAAAATATATTTTGTATTACCGTGTGAAATAGGATATGGAATGCATCCACCTCTAACATCACTAGTGAGGTGTCTTTTACGCTCTAATATTATCAGTAATAGGTAATTATGTACATCTCTTAATGATGGAATGAACGTAATGATGATCGTTTCCCACAACTGTATACATAATATGCTAGAAACATTATAGAAAATATGAAGGGAAATAATAAAGACAATAATTTGAATTTAGAAGATTCCAATGGATCTTTAATATATATGTGTGTTACATGTATATATGTATATCCCTAGATATTTGTTTGATTATATTTATTAACCTTAGATAGAATATCAATATTGTATAAAATAGGTCCTATCCATTCACTGATATAAACCATTGATCATCCAAAATGGATAAAATCATATGTAATCAATACTATGTAGATATCTAAATATTACTATAAGTTACTCTATTTATGGGAATAAGAATATGTTCGTATACTATTTTGCTTTTGTAAAATATTATAATTATGCTTTCCTATGGCTACTAAAATGTACAAGCGGTTCTGAAGAGATTCATAAGAGATACATGCATCTCATTAGGATTTTTGATGATATGAAAAATATAAATTTGATTGATTCAAAAATATGTGTCTTCTCTTTTACATCTCATGTTACTAGTGTATGATTACATGCTTGATAAGTGGTAGTAATAATATAAACATTCTATATAGTTACCATAGTATATAAGTAACTTGTACTTTCTTGTGAATTTAGACGGTGATAAAACAAAATTATTAGTTCATGCGTTCTCATGATGATAGGGTTCACTGGTTTTATGAGGGCAATGCAATATTTAAGAAAAACAACATAAAATAGGAAAGTAGTTAATTGTACAATGGGGAGTAATTAGAAACCAGAATTAAGTGGAAATAAATGGTTGAAAAGAACAGTAGCTTAATAAAATTTTGAAAAAATCATGTTAAGAATATCTTCATAATATATTAACAATATAGATTATAGAAGAAATAAAAATTAAAAAAAAAATGTTGAAAATAACTGATTAATGCTTGATTTTCAGTTACCATTAAATTACGTCATGATATATCTATATATTTGATCAATCTTTTAGTTTATGTTATCCTTCAATCCGAGATTCAGTTCAATGGTATAGATTGTTGTAGTAGGGGAGTCTGGAAACATTCTTATATATCTTCGTACACACGGCCTGTTAGTTTAATGGTTTTTATTTATTAAGGGAATATTTTTGGTATTAGTATAGAGGAAATACTAATGTTCATTTTTTTATCAGGAAGTGATGGTACATAAAAATGGGATATGAGTCCATAAAATATGAATACACCATTAAAATACATGATATTAGAATGGATATATAAAGAACAATTTTTAATTATGGAAATAGATTGCACTTATATATGAATGAGAAAAAAAACACATTCGTGTTGGTGATAATAAAAAAACTTAATTAAGAATATGATTAATGGGAATACATAATGAAAAAACCCAATCATTAATTTTTCCTATTTTATTGACATTCATTTATGTAGATGTTTTTCTGGTAGATCATGTTATACAGCCTGCTAGGAAGAAGGTACTCTTGAAATAAATCTACACCTTCAGATTCATCCAGCAACAACAATCTATAGATGTAATAATAATGATAATTATTAATAGACAGTAATGAATATTAAAATTTGAGAACTCATTCTAACAATTAAATATATTAAATTGGCCATTCTAGAATTGTAAAATATACCAAACATAGCATATAAAAAACTGCTGCCCTATGGAATCACTGTACATTATAACAGATTGTTAGAATTCAAATATGGTGTTGCAATAAAAATGACTAATATGGGTTTAAGGACTATAGACCACCAAAGACAAACATGTTTTTTAAATGATATAATGTAATATCCAAACAGATTACTGCAATAAATTGAGAACTATTTCATAATTGCTGAATTTAACAAAAATATTACTACTAAAACATGGACTTGAAATAGAAATGAATATTCTGGTATTGAATAGTATATTAATAAAGCATTGAAATCACGTGTTGCATTCTTCATCATTATAGCATGTAATAAACAATTACTTATCAATGTTTATAAAGAACAGGAATATTCAATTGTACATTGTGGTTGTAGCAGAAAACATTACTAAATGTTTTCATTCCCGGTTGAAATTTTCCATCGTTGGCATTTTCAAGTGATAACGATGACTTGATGTTCCTGGGGTGACTCGACAAGTCAGCAGATTATGATGAATCACTTCATCATTTTCAAAATAATGTAGTATATTTTTTTCCTTGGGCATAAATGGTAGAAGATTATATAGGTAACATATTACGTCATGGGTAATGATTGAAGCACATATCATATAATTAATAGTAGACAAGTGAAATTGAAAAGAACTGTGCCTTTGAATATGTAAAGAATATTAAACACCCTAAGAGTAATGAATGTAATTAGATAATAGTGAAATAAATATAATAGTTATTGTAGTTATTATTTTTGTACCTAAGTAGCTTTCATGTCTATGATTGATGCAACTATTCTCGAGCCAATGTACAAAGTAGAAGACCTATCAATATGATGATGCTATCAGGAAAAGAAGAAAAGAATATTAGATGTCGAAGAATTTCAGTTGCGGAATATAAAAATTGGAAATGTTAAAGAATATTGGACCTTGATATTTTCAACACCACTGCATACCTATGAAGACCCACTACAATGATGTTCATGTATTGTGTCAAAAAAAATAAAAATGTAATGTACATAATTAGTGTTATAGTATTGACAAATTTTTAAACATTATTACCTTATTTTGGTCAAAGGTGTCAGCAAAGATGCAAATTTAATTCTCATTATCATTGATAAAAAGAACATTTTATGTGTAATGTTCAAATGAATGAATATGGTATTGAATATTAAAATTTGTTAAATCGATTGAGAATTAATAATTTTTTTGATTTAAGTATTTCCAACTGTGCTGGTAAAAAAATTTATCATCATCATAATTTAAAATTGATAAAAAATGAACCATTTCTCAATAAAAAAAATAATCAACTAAATAGAACCATAATAATTTATCTAGGACCAATTCGAAGGTAGTAAAGGAACAACAGAATGAAAGATGCAATAGACCACATGTACATGCTATAAAATGCTTTAACGAATCTGGAAAGAACATACAGATTTAACATCCTAATCTTCAAATGCTGGTTGAAATGTGGATTCATATATCTATCCTCAAAAGTGAAACCACAATGCAAAAAACCCCACTTTGGTTCTTCTGAATTATGAAAACACCCGTGAACTATCATCAATTCAGCTCATCCTCAACACAATCGCACTACTCATACTGGCAGTGGCAGTAGAAAACCACCAGCAGAAGTAGTGTATTTCTCTCGAAGCTTCGATATTGAGGTTTCACACTTCCAACCCTAGCATGCACAACACATGGTTTGGCCTTCTATAACTAATCTTTCCAACATGATCTAAAGGCCCTAAATAACCGGTAGACATCCATTTGCAAACATGCAATTATCCAACACAAGGCCCAGGCCCTATTGGTGTCTGTCCTAAATCAACCTAAAAATTGAAATTCACATTCAAAGATAGTAAATGCACTTGATCCAATTCTCTAAAAAATATGTCAGTCATGATTAATATAATAAAATATAATTGAAATAGAATAAAACGAATCATTTCTCCAAAATATTCCATTGATCCATTCTTCCACGATGTTGTATTTGTCCAAAATCTAATGTTACTCCACATAGACACCATGAATGTAGGATAAAAATACTATAGTAATTGTAATTTTATAGAATATATTTAATGCATAAATAAGTGGTACATAATATTGTTGTAAAAGTGTATTAAATAAATATAAAGTTAAAATAGATGAAAACATAAAGGATAGATTCGATAAATATAAGCAGTTTCGTTAAGAATATAGAGGATAATTACAAATTGTTATCCACATAATGCTGAATGGAATGTTGGCCATTTTTTCTTCATCATGTTCTTATCCGAGAACCTCAATATGTTAATGTCTTGGCCATCTAAAGAGTTAAGTATAATGGCATATATAGAGAACATTTTGGATAAAAACACGTCAAATAAAATACATAAACATATATTGAAATGTCAAAAAACAATTGATATATATAAAAAGTGTCTTCCATAAACACAATGGGTTAGTTGGAGTATCCGAATATGATATGTATACATTGAAAAATTTGATGTAGCTATATGGAAACCTGAAAATGACATACATAGTGATGAAAATTAATTTATTTTGAATAAAAACCTATAATAGTTAATATGAAAATAGACTACCTCAATGAAGAAAGGGTATTTTATTCCAATAATATTGAATGAAAATTTTAGCCTGAACACAACAGATGGAAATATGAAACGATACTTGTGAAAATTTATGCTCTGTCGGTTGGCCTAGAACGACAATTTTCATTTTTTCCGACTCCTTATAGACTCCCTCGCTTCAACTGCTCTTTTTAAAAAAATCGTTTCATGAACAATTACCACAACTTCTAAAATATTATCAAATTATTTGCATAATCTATTGCACCCAGTCTAAAGAAAACTGGAAAAGGTTCAGGATGGAGGGAGAGGAAATGGTTTTATAAGAGAGAAGAATGGGTTCTTTACAGACACAGGTATTTCTAGGATTTGTATCAACCTGGGTCTTGGGTGGGAGAAAAGAGGCGTAATGTCGAGTAATTTTCTTCCCCACACATTCTTCTTCCTCTAATTACAATTCTGGTTAGTTCAGATTCAATAAAAAAAATAAACACCCCACTCTAGGGGAAGTAATGGTGTGACGTTCTTATCAGTTGATCCAAAGCAACAACCTCACCCAACTACTATGACTAAAAGTTGGTTGAGATTGACATGAGGCTGTGTTTGTTTGCATGCAGTGTGCTTTTTAACAAAAGTTGATGTTTGTTTTTTTGGAGCATGATTACACAAACGTAGTACTTTTATATACATTAAATAGTTTTAACTATAATAGAATTGGTAAATATGTCTATATTCTAGAAAATGTCATGAGGATGCTAACGTTTGATGTCATGGAATGTATAGATTCACTAAGAACATTGAATTCTAGGATATTCAAGGAAAAGAATGTAGTTAAAATAAGGTAATCTAGTACATGGAAACCATGGAACAACTACAAAAGGAATCACAATGATAGTTATATATAGCAATCGTAATTATGATCTTAATGGGATTTTATTTAAATCAATACTGATTTTTTTGAAACATTTACTACATGTACACACAAACGGATGATCAATGAGAAATAGGTTGATTCAAAATGACATCATAAGAATCAACTTTTTCACGTACAAGTGCTAAACAGTGATATAGGATAGAATATTATGTTTATATTTTCAGTAATCTATAAATCTAATTAATATGGGTGGCTAGTTTTCAAGTACTGAATATATATATAGATGTTAAAAAATTTGAAACATCATTAATAAATTTGAAATACAAGAAGTCTTCTATGTTTAATGTACATAAAATGAGAATAAATGGTTATATTTTAATTTGTGTAGTGGAGACATATTACATATGCCAAAATAAGGTGGTGTTTATTTTTTATGCACCACGTGTTAAAAAATTATTACATGTATATGATTCAAATTGTTTTAACAAAATTAACATTGGATAATCTGCCTATTTGCTGGAGAAGTTCCATTAGATGCTAAAGTGGGATGTCGTGGCATGTGGAGGTGCTCTAAGAAGTTTAAATTATATATTTTTAATGGAAGAAGAATGAAGTTAAAATCCAAAAATGTATTTCAATACATGGAATCAATGGAATATGAAAAAACTGAAACACAATGGTAGTTACATTTGTGAACCTTAATTATGAAGTTAATGGGCTTGTATTTAATCCAACAGTGAAAATTTTCGATGAAGTAGTGAGAATATATTGATAATGAGGTAAATACAAAAATCCCCATTAGTGAGATGAGATGAGTAGTTGAATAACATACATAAAAATATTTGTATAATAAAAAAGTCCAACTATGAATTTAATGGAATACCAATTGCGTCGACCATCAGTTTAGAACATGCATATGATGTTATTGTATTTTCATTATTGAGACATTTTATGCAGGGATTTATCATTGGAGATACTATTCATGAATATTCTGAACAGTTTTCCATTCCTAGAACAAAAAAAACATAGGAGACACATCAATAATTATTTAGATTGATAAATACAAAAATATCATAGTAAAATTGTGTTATTGTAAACCGTATCCAATATCACGAAGAAGTGTCATTGAATTAGAAATCAACAAAGTTGTAGAATATGAATAGATAGATAAAACATTGCAGAACAAATATATCCCTGAGACAAAATTTAATAAAAAAATAATAATGAAGTAACAAATTTTTTTTTGAGAAATGCACATTTAGATAGATTAAACACTGCTGAAATTGAATGAGGATAATATTCCATAATGAAATCAACATCTCTGAATCCCGAACCTGATGCATAAAATGACTGAAATGAAGAATAAAACATTGATGGAATCATATTCCAGGAAAAGGTCAAATTCAAGTACATAACACCATGAACTCATCAAATAATTAACCTACTATGAATACCCATGAATATATGGTACTGATATAACATTCCTTAAAATCCTAAGTGGCATCATTAATTTTGTAAAAATAGTTAAGATTTTGGGGATGGAATCCAATGCTGAATGGATAGTTCACAGAAAATGAAACAGAAAAATCTCAACATAATAAAGGGTAACGTAGGAGTGCATAATAGAGATGTATGAAGCTATACCTACGGTCTATGTCGGTAAACTGTTTTGACGTCAGGGAAGGATGCCTTTGGAGGAAGAACCATAGGTAGCGGGGTCGACTGAATATGGATTTGCGAGATGAAAAAATCGGTAAATGGTAATGTGATGAAGATAGGAAAAATGTTGTAGACTTGTGCTAAATGTGAGATAAGGAGGAAGATGAATCACCAGCATGTCTGAATAGATAGATACCGGGTGGGGGATATCAACAGAGTTGAGATTTTTCAAGAACCCTAACTCTGAAATAGGTTCTTACAGAATTTTAACGGATGAATGACAAACCCTAAGACAACACTTCATCCAGTGAGAAGCCGAATATCCAAAAAGTAGGGATACGAGAGGTGGGTTTAATGGGAGGAGTAGATCGACAGAGCGTCTAGTCGAGGGAGATGCAGAACGCGACCGGCGAGGAGGTTTCCAGGACGGGGATGGTAAGCACAATGAGGCTGTCGAGGTCGGGGACGAAATATGGGCGAAGGAAAAAAAATTGAAGTGGTGAGGTGAGATGGTTGTGTGGTATAATAGGGAATGAGTGAGTCTTTTCGGTGACATGTCTACTTGTTGAGGTGACACATCAGCTTGGGAACACACATCTTTAGTAGATTTACTAGATTTCATTTAATTCAAACAATAATATGAGTAATATAATGGGTTCTCACTATCTAATTTTTTAATGGATAATCTATATAACAGTAAATTTTTAATTCTTAATAGTCGGTCATATAAATATACATATTATGTTAGGCCCTATCAATAAAAATTAAATAATCATGATTTAAGTTAATAATTCACATTGGGGATCTATTCAGAAATAGATATTTAGAGAATTGGTCAAAAATTATACATAAAAACATGAAAATCACAAGTAGACACTTCTACTCACTATCCATTTTTTATAAAACAAAACTCTTAAAAAAGAAACATATATAGTTCCATGATTTAGAATGCATGACTTTTCCATGATCCCATCCATGACCATATTAATCATTATGTCTGATGAATAACATTTCAAAAGTATGGATGAGTATAAAAATATCAGTAAGGGATAAATTATGATGACAATATAATAGATTTTCAATACCACATTAAACCACGAATACATTATCTTATAGTAATAATTATCATCTTCATGATGTTACAAAAAATCTTCACCGAATATAATATAATTTCATACCCATTTTGCAAACAAAATATTATTATAAATCCCATAGAATACAACATAAAACATATAAAGGTAACTTATGACAAAAACATACTTGAATGGAATAACCATATGGTTGACTTCCACACATATCACTAAATGGAATAGATATACAGATGAATTACATACACAATTAATGGGAGGTTATAATGCAACAACCTAGCATTTTATTATCATGGAATCACACTTCATTTAGATTATCATGTAACCACCCGTAAAAGGCTTATCACGTAACCAGCCGACAAATGTCCGTGTACCATTATAAAATCATAAAACACAAAATACTGAAAATATAAATATATAAATAATAAAATTTTATTTTCAATAAAAAGAAATAATTTCAATATATTGAAAAACTAAATACATTTTCAAAACCATATTCAATACGAAAAAACCAAAAAAGGGAATAAGGGTCTTCTTATCCTTTTAAAGACAATAAGTCTTATATAGAATCCAAATAATGATTACTGAGGGGGAGTGGACATTTTCTCTGTAATTGTTAAAAATATCCATTTGAAGTATTGTAAAATTATTCATTATTAAAAGATCCAATTTTTATTGAAATTAAAATTCATAGTTGTGTGTAATACATGGTGTAAAAGAAAGAGGTGTATATAATCAAAATATTCCTCAATGAATGGAGATTGAGACAAAGTCCCGTACCTATTGTCCGACATGACTTGATAATTTTTTAATTTATTGAATAAGAAACATAACTTCATTTCCACATGCCTCAGAATCTTTTTGATGTTTATTATTCCTTTAATATCACTTATTACCATGTTAAAAAATTATAAAATTATGTAAGAAAATATTGGTTATTTTGTTGGTATTGGGTACTTAAGTGAAAAATAATTCTTGTATAATTACAATTTTAACATATTGTCAAAAGTCCTTTATCATCATAATGTTATTCATATATATATCATACATATCAAGTATATATGTAATTATAATATTCCTTAACATTTGAAAATATGAAATAAAATGCACCATTCATGAGGATGGTAATCCGTACGTAAGCATGAACTCTACTTTCATTTCTATTTCATATTTAATAGAATGAAAACATGACGATACAAAGGTGTATTATAATTACTATATAACATAATATTTTTTATATGTTACATATGTTCACTAACAACATCCTACATATGTTCCATGTATGGGATAAATGAGTCATAACACTTTGAGGGGTAGGTATTCTGCAAATCCTCAAATGAAATTATCTTATATAAGCATTAAAAAGCATAAAGGTATTATATAAATGAAAATAAAGAACAATATAGAGAATATAAAAATTATATATATCATTTATATTGACAGTTCTATCATAATGGCCACTATGTGAGGCGGTAGGAGATAATTGAAAAATCATCGTTTTGTGGGGCAGTACTATGCTGTCAACAGTAATAGAATGTTCAAAATACATTAAATGAAGGTGTGTTTGAGTTTTGGTTAATTCATCACCTAAAAACATCCTAATATACCTAATATACTAATTTATTTATAATCTACTGCAATAAAGTGTGTTTAGGGTGTTGGAGTAGAAAAATAAATGGATGAAGCTTAAGAGAAACACTTCCTTAAATTGGGTAACTCCTTTCGATATAAGCTAAAAGGCCTTACTGAGTATCCTTCTATCAATTTTAGGACTTATAGAAAGAAGATATGGATTTTGGGAGTTTATTTGGATAGATTTTGGACATGCCAATGGGGCATGAGAGGTGTCAGTAAGGGTTAGAGGTGGTGGACTTTTATAAGAGTGAGGAGGTATACATTAGAATTGCATTAAAGATTATTTAACCATAAACTGAATATAGATTTTTGAAAGGTCAAAAAAATCATTTTATTAGAAACTAATGTGTGTACGATTATATATAATAATAAAAATAGGTTTTAGCTATGTTTTTTGTGGTAAATTTAATCGTATCATTTATCTTTTACCCTTAGTTAACTAATATAACTATTATCATGTCTTCTTGTATATTCATACTATGTAGATAATATAGTTACCAAAAAATTATAATAGAATGTAAAGTGGTTCTTTAATGACATTGAAAATATTTTCTAGGTAATTTTGATAGATATTATATTTTTAGGACTATTATATCACATATTAAATAGCATTTGTTTTAATAACACATTTATTTCAATTTTTAAACCACTCATATCATGATTTTTTTAAAATAAATAAAAACTCCATTCATTCAAAATAACTTCGTAAAAAAAATCTTAAAAATCATACTCATCCCCCAAATTCGTGGATGGCATAAAAAGTTTCAAACTGAATTTATTTTAATATTTATATTCTCATTTATTTAAATCATATAATAATAAGTTAATCATTATATCATCATTTAGTCATAAATATATTTATTTATTTCATGTCTAAATAAAATAAATAAAAGCCCATTTTGTAAGATTTTTTTTATGATTTCTATTTTTTATTTATATACGAATTGATAACTCATATAACCCCATATAAAATTATTTTTACAAAAATATACGTGTTTAGATAATATTTTTCTAATATTTTAATTAAAAGTAATTAAATGTCATTTTCACACACCAGTGTATCCATGTGGTACTAAAATCAACACAAGGATGGCTATGGTTAGAATTTTATCATTTTATAAGTTTAGGACAAGTGTTAGGGTAATTTAATGTTATTATGAGATTGTTTTTACCATTATTTACTAGATTTACCCTTTAACCATAGTAAATATAATATTTCCTCAAGTTACTATTCATAATTTCTAAAAATAAGAGTTACATATTTATACAGTTTGTACCCCCTGATTCCAAATATGAAATCATTTTTTTCATATTCAAAAAAAAAATGTTTTATAAATTTATTTAATATTCATTCCTGTTGTCAAAACAAAAAGGGGTGTTTTTAAGAGGTTAAAACTACCCAAATATTGACATGCGTTTATGTCCAATTATAATGTGAAATTATTTATAATCACTAAAATTGTATTAAATTATGAAAATAAAATTCAATAAAACATTTAAATCAACTAAATGTACAATCTAAATATATAAATAAATTATCTTAATAGGAAATTTTAAATTTAAATGCTGAATTTTTAAATATTCATTTAAAAACGAACACTAGCATAAAAATAACAAACATTCATCCGAATTATATTTTCATGTTACTATTATAAATAAGATATTTAGTTTTTTCAAATAAAACATATAATGGTTTCAAAAACTATATTTAAAATAGGGTTCTCCATGAGACGGCAATAAAAATGCATTTTTTGAAAAAAATAATTCTTTATTCGATAAATATGTATTTGTTAATATATAATATCATGATAACATATAATATGAATTTAAAATCATATATTTATTATATATCATATATTTTTCATTAAATAAAAATCTATAAATAGTTATATGAAAACAAAATTATTCTTTTTTTAATCGGTTTTCATAAAAACACATCCATTATTTTCAATTGGTTTTTATTTTCATTTCTAATAAATCTGGTAACCAATGAATCATCATTTAAACATGTGTAAACTATAGATAAAATTTTAGTTGATAATATTCTTTCCTAAAATTAAACAGGCTAGGTGTTAACAAACATTTAAGATAATTCTTTTATTATTTTATTATTTTTAAGTATAACTCAATGTTGTGAGCAATGTAATATTTCAGTGAATCTCGTTGATGCGTGTCTGGTATGCTATCAGAATAATATTCCACATTAACATAAAATTAATATCTTATTTATATGAGTAAATAAAAATAATAAATTATTTTTATATAAATACCTCGGTCGTTACGTCGATCCCCCCTTTTAGAAATTGTGCCTTCACTATTTTAAAATTTGGATAATAAACATCATTTGAAGACTAATATTGGGAATGGAGTCAATAAAACTATAGAATCATAAGAAATAAAATGAAGTATAAATGTTACTTGAGAACTAACATAATAGAAATCCATGAAGAAACTGATATGGAAGTGAAAACTATATATCAAGCTCCAATAGAGTGTGATAAGAAAGATGATTACGATAAATTTAACCGCCAGAAAACCACAAACTTGTGATAGGTTAAGAAGTATTTGATTCCCCATTTGGAAATCTAAACAGACATCATTTTTTTAGATCCTCTTAAAAAAGTTGGAGAATTTATTTATGAGATTGACTAATAATATAATGAAATATTAATTCTTTTTTCCAGATGAGTTTCATCCTTTAATGAGTTTATAATAAGAACTTAAGCTTTATCCAAATAATGAGTATTCAAGATGACTTGGTCACACCTGAAGTGCTATAATCAACTTCTAGAAAATTACATGATCAAAAAAATATGAACCATATATTTTCACAATTTTTGGACACTATCCCAATCCAAAATGGTTAGTACAAGATATGATAATCTCCAAAAAGGATAATATTCTATAGAAAACAAATATTAATATTAATATACAATATTTAAAAAACAATACGCAAAGCTCAACATATAAATTTCAACATAAATTTAACCATTAAATTCTTCAAAATAATCCAAACTATCTATGAAATCCAATATTCAGAAGTATTTTCTCACAAAGTCGTCTAGAATAAATTGTATAATTATCTCAAAATAACATCTACTACTCTTAATATCACATAATTAAAAGTAATTAACCAAATCACATATTCTATATGATAGGTTAATCATTTCCCTAAAGAGCCTAAATTTCTATATGTCCACAATAAAAACATAGAATCTTCTAAAATTAAATTCCACTATTACACAGAAATTTAAATCCCAATGTATTCTATTTTCATTATGCATATATTATTCCCAAAAGAGATAAAACATCCAAAATAACCATTATCACATAATCACCAAATCATTTTCTTATACTACAGATATCCATTTGATAAAACATAAAATCTAAAATAAACTTATTCTTGATAAATTTTATCATTTAACTAAAAATGATAAGTCATACTCACCAGAGACGTCACGTAGGCCAGTGGTTGGATATTAACCCTTATAGACCTTAGGTTGTGGGTTCGATTACCATGGCCTTTCGGGACGCGACAAGTTTTCACCCATCAAATGGGTTTCACTTTTTATAGAACCATATAATTCATATAACATTTAAAAAAAAGATAAATTCTTAAAAAATAACCATAACATATTTAATCCTCAAATGTTATCTAATACCTTTCATTTTCAATCACAAATTTAATAACCATGTATCACCTAAAAAAATGATCATATGAACCCCTATGGTTATTATTTATAATCCCATAGGGAAATATATTTTTTTCTTGAATAAAATTTTCACATATCAAACTTTAGGGTTAAACATACTAAAATATGTCTTCCACACAATCCCATCATAAAAAGATCCCTAATACTTTTAATATTTTCATCATACTATAATCTACCATAACTCTTGGATCCATTATATGTAGACTTCTCACTCATTAAACGTTATTAATGATCCATTAGAAATTCTATTCCACCTTATTATGTTTTTCATAATTCCTAAAAACTATATCATGAATCATATCTCATGATTCAATAATGTCAAAACATTAGGTAAGAAATAATTCATACCATTAATTGGTCAGTGAATGTTTCCTATAACTCTATAGGAATGGAATTAGTTATTAGTAGACATATACATTAATGGTAATATTGATACCATTCCCAAAACATCATTATAGGACAACTATTTATATACTGACCATTCACACCACATTTAATACATTAAATTGATCCCTTAGAAAGAACATCTTCCCCTTTCCAAGAGACAATTGGACACTTCCTTTTTCATTGGATGTTTCATTATTTATGAACTTTATTACCACGTTTATCTCATTTTCCTATACCTGTGAAAAACGTTCCTAGGTGTTTCTTTACACATCCATGACACATAGTATTTTAAATATACATACCATTATGATTATGAATTGAACATTTGTAAGGATATGTTTCTCTCATATACGATTCCTTATAAAAATCACCAAGGTTTAGGTGTTCAATGATTACTCTATATTGTTGGTGGAGAATAATAAAATATTTCTCATTTGATAACCTATTTAATTTTGTTTCACATTCAAAAAATTGTCATAATTTTCTTCACATCCATTGTTACGTTGGTTCCTACTAGATCCAGTCATTTACTAAAACCAAATTTTTTTTGTGAGTATACCAGTAAAACCATAATATACTATCATATAATGTGGGTATATAGTAAGATATACTTGTTAATGTTATCATAAAATCAATAAATTTATCTAAAATTACTATTAATCTTTCAAATATACTAAACATTATGGCAATGTCAGTTATGGTTAAATTACACCCTGACCTCAAATGTTAGCTAAAAAGACCGTTGAATCAAATTATAAGGCCCTATCTTTAAACATTAAATAATATTGAATTATATTTATAATTAATATTGAGGATATTGTCTGGTTTAGTGATTTAGATAATTAGGTTATAACTTTTACAGAACAACATGAATATTATAAGTAGACACTTCTACTCAGTATCCAGTTTTTTCATAAAACAAAAACAGATAAAAAATTAATCATGTCTAGTTATAGGTTTTAGAAAAAATGATGTTTCCATGATCCCATCCATGACATAATTCATCATTATGTCCTATGAAAAAAATTAAAAAACTTGGGATGGGAATAAAAATCATAGTAAGGAATACATAAAGAAGGAAAACTATTATTTTTTCCAAACAACATGTAATCCAAGAATACTTTATCAGAAAATAATAATTTTCAACTTAAAAATAAGCAAATGAAATTCAATGAATATAATATAATTTCATTACTTTTTTCTAACCAATATATTTACATTAAGACCATATAAAATTACATATAGCATATAAAGATAACATAGTACATAAACATACTTAAATTGAATAACCATACAGTCATCTCCCACCTATATCACTTAATGGAGAAGCCATACGACCGAATTCCATACCCAATGCATTAAGTGGTATAATGTACCAACATGTACATTGTTTATCATGGAACTACCCATAATTTTGTTTATCATGTAACCAACCATCATTGGTTTTTCACATTAACACTCATCAAATGTTTATGTACCATTATATAATCACTAAACATAGAATATTTTAAATATCAATATTTCACTAATAACATTTCATATTAAATCATAAGAAATATTTTGAAGTTATTGAAATAATAAGTCCATTTCCAAAACCAATTTCATTACAAAAAGAACAAAAAATTTAATAATGGATTTACCTTCCTTTTAAAAACATTAAGTCTTATAGAGGAAGCCAAATAATAATTATGGTGGAAGAGAGTTCATTTTCGATGAAAACATTTAAAACGTTCATTTTTTCATTTAATAAAATTATTTATAAAAAAATATTCCCATTGAATGAAATTAATAATCAAATTGGTTTATAATATGTCGTGTAAAAGAAGTAAGTGTATATTATCAAAATATGCCTTAATGAAAAGAGATTGTGAAGAAGTCCCTTACATCATTTCTGACATGACTCGTTCATTATTTAATTTAATGATTAAAACAAATAAGTAAATTTATACTTTATTCATAACCTTTTTCATGTTTATAATTCTTTTTATATTACTTATTACCTTGTTATAAAAAATTACATAATTATTTATGTTAATATTGGTCTTTTGGTCTATATTGGGTACTTGAGTCGAAAATGATCTTATTATAATTAAAAAAATTCCATATAGTAAAAAGTCTATAATCTCAAAAATATTATTGATATATATATCATATATAACCAGTATATTTTTCTTTATAATATTCCATAACATTTGGAGATAACAAATGAAATGCACCGTTAATGGAGATGGCATGCCGTACATACACATGAACACTACATTCATTTCTATTTCATATTTAATGGAATTAAAACATAATGGTACATAGATATATTATAATCCCATTATAATATAATATAATATATATGTATTAAAATTTCATTAAGTCCCTATTTTATACATTCCATGTCTATCTTGAAATAGTCATGTCACATTGAGAGGGCGGTAGTACACACATTCTCAAATTAAATTACCGTATTAATGCATTATGGAAAGCATAGAGGTATGATTTAAATGAAAAGAAAACAGAAGAATAGAGAGAATATAAATATAATATATATCATATAAAATTACATTTTCATCATAATGGCCACAATTAGAGATGGTAATAGAAAATTCAACAGTCATCATTTTGTGAGGCAGTAGTTCGCATTCCACAGAAATAGAATGTTCTAAATCCATTAAATAGAGGTGTGTTTGAGGGAAGGTATAGTCCTTATCATTAAAATTTATATTATACCAAATATATATTTTTCATTATAAAACAATGATATAAAGATATTTTAAGGTGATGGAGATGGAAAATAAATGGAAGAAGCTTCAAAGATGACATTATCTCAGATGTGGTAACTCTATTTTATTTAATCTATATAGACTTATAGAGTTTTTATATGCCCAAGGTATGATTATAGGAGTAATAAACGGATATTGGGAGATTATTTGGGAATATTTTGGACAAGACCAGGGGTAAGAGAGGTGTGAGTTAGGGTTATAGGTGGTGACCTTTTATAAGATGGAGGAGGTGTGCTTTAGGAACATTTGAAATATTATTTTATTATAAAATGAAATTACATTTTAAAAATGTCAAAAAATCATTTAATTCAATTATAATATGATTATTGTTATAAATGATATCAACCAATAGGTTTTATACATGTTTTGGTTTCAAATTTAACCTTATCATATAGCTATAACCAATAGTTAACTAATATAACTATTACAATGTATTCTTTTATATTCATAATATATGGGTAATATAGTAACCATAAAATGTCTATAAAACCTAAACTGGTTCATTAACGAAATTTATAAAATTAACTATATCAATTGGCTTAATATTAGATATTTATTATTGTTATATCCTTTAATAAAATTGTATTTTTTTTAAACACATTTATGACAATTTTTATAACATTCATATCATGAATTATTAAAAATACATAAAAACTTTATTATTTTAAAAAAATAGAATATAATAAAAGACTAAATGTCACAATCATCCCCAAAGTTCTTGGTTTCCATTAAAACATTTAAATTAAGTTTATAGTAATATTTATTTTCTAATTTTTTTAAATATTTCAGAAATAAGGTGAATAATATATCATCATTATGTCATAAATATATTTATTTATTTAATGACTAATGATTATATATAAAATTCCATGATATATGAATTATTTTTATTTTTATAATTAATAGTTATAGTCTAAAATATATCTTATACAACCCCGTCTAAAAATTGTTTCACTAAATGATACATGTTTTGGTTATATTTTCCATAACGTTAACAAAAATTTAAATGTCATTTTCACACACAAGTGGATCCATGGAGTCATAAAATCAACCAAAGGGACACCATGGTAAGAAATATCACATAAAATTGGGTTATAAGATGTGTTATATGAATTTAATGTTATTATGATATCATGTTTTACACTTATTTACTAGATTTATCCTTTGACCGAGGTAAATAAAATATTTACTGATATTACTATTATATTGTATTAGAATAAAAGTTACCTTTATAAACAATATGTATCCCCTGATTATAAATAGGGAATCCATTTTTTAATATTCAAAACACAGATATTTCATATAAAAATTTAAAATTAATTCCCCATGTCAAAACCAAGAAACCTGTTTTTATGAATTAAAACTACAGAAAGATTGACAAGTGTTTATGTCATATTTCAAACTAAAAATACATCCAATGACCTAAGTTTTATTAAATGATAAATATATAATCCATTTAAACTTTAAATCAATGTAAAAATTTGAATATATCTATATAAATAATTTTGATGAAAAGGTAGTTTTGAATTAAAATGAAATATTTTTCACTATTTATTAAAAATTAACATTAGCTGAAAAATTCCCAAATGTCATCTGAAGTCAATTTTGATGTTCTGATTCTAAATAAGAAGATCATTTTTTATAATAAAACATATCAAGGTGTCAAACCTAGATTTAGAAAATGGTTCTCCATTAAAGGTGGTGAAATGTCATTTTAAAAAAATTACTTCTTTAATATAAAATATAAATTATTATTAAATTATATCTAGAAAACATATAACATGAATTCAAATCATTTAATTG
This sequence comes from Viscum album, assembly GCA_963277665.1. Classification (NCBI taxonomy): domain Eukaryota; kingdom Viridiplantae; phylum Streptophyta; class Magnoliopsida; order Santalales; family Viscaceae; genus Viscum; species Viscum album. The sequence continues at coordinate 923,869,976 of OY728156.1, forward strand.
AATATATATTATAAATTTTCATTAAATAAATATCTATAAATTGTGGTATTAAAACACGATAATTCTTTTTTAATTTTTTTTTCATAAGAACACATCATTATATTGAATTGGTTTTTATTTCAATTTTTTATAAATATGGTAACCAATGAATCATACTTTAAACATGTGTATTCCATATATCGTTTTTTATACTATTTACTCCAACTATTCTAATTTCTTTGTGTTTACTACAATTTATAAAACTATTATTATTATATTATTATTTTTCAATTTAAGTAAATGTTACGTGCAATGTATTACTTTAGAGAAGCTCATTGTTTCTCGTGGAGTACTCTATTATAAAAAGGGTCCCCATTAACTTTAAATTACTATTTTATTCATATATATTAATAGAAATAAAAAAGAATTATTCTATATATACGAGGGAGGTTACATATTATATGTCTCATTGGGAACATTGGTATGGACTCATCCCTTTCGTTTTGTATACTTCATCCCATGAAGACACCTTCTGTGAATCATAGATTATATAGCCGAGGTAGAGTTCAAGAAAACAACCACAGTAATACCCTCATATTTTCTATTATATGTTTTTTTAAAAGAAAAATATTTTTAGTCATATACACAAAAATAATCCCCATGAGTTAACAAACTATGGAATGATATTATGTTAATATGAAGTCATTGTGTGGTATGGTATAAATAAGAATAACCAGGTTATGAACTATGAGTAAGATGTTTTTTATTTTATAAAAATAAATAATTGATTCATAAATTATATGATTCATTTATATTTCATTACTAGTAAAATTAACAGGTAAAATTCATTTAATTCAATAAAAATATTTTTCTTCTAATAGTGGTATTTGTGAATTTCTAACAAATTTATTTTGAATTAATTTTTAATGATTTGTTAATTTATATTTTATAAAACCTAAAAGTAATATGAAAATAATATGATGATAATTATATTATGGTAATTTTTATTGAGTTTTTCCATAATTAATAATTTTCATGTGAAAAGGGAAAAAAATAATTTTGGTGACAACTATCCAAAATTTAATGTTGATTTACATCATTCTATTTTTTAATTTCCATTTAAAATAAAATAGGTCTCCATTGATTAATCATAATCCAATTAAGTCCATATAAATAAATAGCATACTTCATTTTGGTATCAAATCTCCATTATGTTTAGAAATCCTATTCAACTAAAATATGTTTTTTTATTTTGTATACTTATATTGTAATTATTTTCAACCAACTATGAGAAATGAATATTGAAAAATTATTTTCATATTTATAATCATAAGGCTCAAAAATAGTATATAGTTCAATATCAGTTTGTTTAATAAGTATCAATCATCGAAAAAGTTATCCACTATGATAAAGGGTATAATAGGTAAAAAGGTTCAGTATTAATGTTGTAATGCTTTGATTGAACTATCAATGATACCGTTATTATTCATTACGATTTTATGTTTACCATACTTATTATATATTATAAAATATGGAATTTTAGGGCCATATTACATTGTTAATAATATGAAAATTATGTTATATAATGAATAAATAAAAAATATGACTATCCTTATTTTAATAAATATAATATATTTTCATTGAGGAGTAATGAATTTATATATGGTTATAAATAGGTATACATAATATTAATAATTTTGTATTATTTTTTATCAATATTTTATACTTTCGTAGTTTCATGATTTCTTGGAATTATTACGTAACACTGATGAAATTCTTGGGAAAATTCATATAAAATTCATTTAGATGATATTAAAAACATTATATTAAAAATTTCTGAGATTATTTATAACATTAAAATATTTTAATGGTGAATAAAATAGGATTAAAATGAGATAGATAATTTATATTATAATTCCTTTTTAATATTGATTCCTTTAATGTAAATCATTAGTAATATTGCTAAAAATATTCGTATTGGTTATTTGTAATTTAAATATAATATTTATGTCATTATAAAAAATGGAATCGATATAATAAACGAATTGGAATGAAGAAATTAATAAAATATAATGAATTATTAACTTATTTGTGACATATCTTTTAAAATTATTTCTGTGATAATAATCCATTAAAAAATTCCAACCACAATTATGGTTTAATGGGGTTAAAAAAGGGGTTAAAACAATGGATAAAGATTAAAATGATTCATAAACATGTATAAATTTGATTGGATGAATATATAACAAAATTAATATTATTTTAATATAATATATCAATTTTTTTCTACTTTAGATTATTTTTATACAGATTATATATTACTATATCGAGTATTTACATGATTTCCATCCACCTAAATTTCAAAGGTGAAACACCTGTACTATATTCTTCACCCTATATAATCCATTTCTCCCTGAAAGTTATTATGAAAATACCTTTATATATTCCTTATTTTCATCATAGATATTATTTCCACACACCTAGATCATCAAATTAAAGTGTAATGTTTAATCCAAATGTGGAGTTCCAATGAATAAGTATAACACATTACTGTGCACTTTCACATTTTTTATTCTTATACCAATGACAAATATTTAAAAAAATGACTATATAACAACATTATTATCATCAATGTATTTAAATTTTAATAATTTGGTGTCAAAACCCATATCAATCTCCAATTCCTTCTAATTCTAAATGAATACATCACTGATGCATAAGTACAAAATATCATTTCCAAGAAACATTTTATATCATTTTATATCCCCACCTCACAAGTCTATTTATTATGATGGTTTTCATGAAATTATGTGATAATAATGAAATTATTATTTCCCTATAAATATTATATTTCATTGATCTTATTCTTCTTCCATATAATGGTAATTTTTAATATCGTTATTGCATACAACTGGTCTAACACATCCCTGAGGAAACATGATTTTTTCCATGTTACTCATCCATGAATGATTATAAAACCTTACTAAATTTACAACTATTAAAGTAATTAATTGAATAGCAATCTATATATGACTAAACCCTAAACAAGTATCATGTATTTGTACTAAAAAACCAAAATATACAATAAAATGAAGCATCTAACACTCAAGACGAAGAGAATATATAATTATCATTAAAATGTTGATAAACTGTTATAAGTGAATCACATGATTTGTGATGATAATGAATATTGGTATTTTTAAGTTTATTAAAATTCTTAATATATAATATAATTGGATAATAGATCACATGAATCAACTTGGACTAAAATTATGGGTAATGTTGTTTCATTAAAAATTCAATGACACATGTTTTACATTTGGATACTAATTTCTATTATAGTGTGTATATAATTACCTTTTAAAAAATATATTATTCAATACTCATTATTATTTTTATTCAATTATTTTTCATTGAAATTTTCAATTATAATTTATTTTTATTCAAAATTCACAAAAATAATAAGGATTTATTTGACAATATCATTTAGAATTAATAATTTCCATAATTAATTAGTTATTGAATTAATTTTATAATCTACCCTTAAAAAACCCCAATTTTCATATATTATACATATTTATTGAATTATTATATTCTAAAATATTTCCCTATATCTATTATTTAAAATGGTCTAAAAAGTTTATTCATAGAAGGCACCTTTTTTCCATTTGGGTGATAATGATTTTATTTCATTTAGATATTCATTAAAATGTTTTCATGAATATTATTTAATGAGATTTGATTTTAATTTAATGTAATTTTAACCATATGTAACTATATTTTAAATTATTTTAATGGTTCATTCTTTCTTTGTATGAATAATGTTCTCTTATACTTTCTCTTGTAAGAAATCATTTGTTACATTTACCAAAAGAATTGTGATTGCATTGCCAAGACAAATATTTTCACTGAATATTGCCATAATAGATTCTATAGTTATTTAAAATATGTATTTTTAATATTTTTTTTATTTTTTTAATGATTCAAAAAAGAAAAAAAAATTTGTTAATTTTCTGGGAAATTTTTAGAAGTGATTTTAATATTTTTTTATTCTATGTCATCATCCAATGATTTTTATTTTGATTGTAATAGGATACTATCGTTTTATGCCATACACATTATTTTTATGTAAGAAATTTGATTATTTTATATTAGAATATTTATGATTCAAGTTGTTTTTCCAAAACAAATTATATTATATTTTTATGGTCTTATTTAATCCTTTTCTAATTCATGGTTTTGGGATTCTTTTCGTTCCCATGATCTTATTAAATATCACTATCCTTAAATTTTTAGTCATTTTTATCCCCTTCATGTACATATTATTATTATCATGGTTTTTTAAAATATCATTTATAATTCTGTGAAATTTTATTCAAATTATTTCCTTTATATTATAGATGATCATCAATTAAAAAATTAGTAATTTATTACAAATAAAAATATAATTCCCATATATTTATGCATGAATGTGATTAATCTATAAATTTAAAATATTTAAAATTTTAAATCGGCGTAATTAATTTATATTTTAAATTCAATATTTTAGAGTTATATGAGAGTGACTTTTTTCAAAATTTTAATAAATAGTTCATTTTTATGTGAAAATTTAGTAGTACCTTTTTTTGTAAAAAATACCACTTTTAAAATAATACAATGATTTATAAGTAACATGAAGATTTAAATATCATTTTTCCTAAAATATATATATTTATTAAGTAATATATGGAATTTGAATATATATAATTCTTAAAATTAAAGTATATGATGTAATTTGGTATTCTATGTGATGTTTTACTTCAAATAATAATTTGTTTTCATGTCAAATATCCCAATAATTTATTTAAATTATTGAATTAAATTTTTTTCCAATAAAAAATAAGACACCTTTTATTTAATATAATCCAATACGTTTTGTTAAGTCAAATGTATACATAATTTTTCTATGATAATTAATATAGAAAAAAATAATAAATATTAAATTTTGTTGAGTTTTTTGAATATATATTAAATATAATTTTAATCAATTATAGAAATTGATTGTACTAAATTGGAATCCATATTTTTAACCCATATAATTAAATATTGGTACTGATTTCAACATAATTTATTTTACTTAATTAAATGTAACCATAAAAACTATTTATCAATTTGTTTGTGGGTATTTGAGTTAAGATGAATACAATCAAGAAATTAAACATAAATATTTAAAAAATCATTTTATCAAATAATATTGGTTGATTTTATTGTAAATATAAGAAATTATTTATTTATTATGTTCTAATTATGTTCTAATTTGGTTGTGTAAGACATATATTATATATTAATTTTTCTTTTATTTATATGTTTTCCATCAAACTCTCTAATAAAAGAAAATCTCATATCATATATTCTACACACTTATTTAACAACATATCACATCATATCCTATGAAAATACATTATATCATCCCTCCCCAAAACATATATGTCATCATCATACCATAAATTCACATTATTGATGCTTAATGTGTAATCTAAATAAGGACAAAAATATAAATTTTACATGTTCTTACCAATAATTTTTATGTTCATGTATTCTTAGACATTCATAAAATTTAAATATCCATATTTAGATAATTAAATAATAATATTCATCATACCATTGTGTTTTATGATTATTGTAAATTATTTTAATATTCCGTTTAAATAGTATGGAAAATGAAAACCTATCTTCTTCCTATATTGGACCTACAATGTCCAGGTAGTGAAATATTTTAATTTAGTGTACCCACATTACATTGATTCATCTAAAATGGGAAATATGAAATATAGAATATATTTTTTACATAATTAGTATTTTGTAAATTTAATATATAATCTAACTTATCACCATTCAATCCATTATATAATGATGAAGTCATTTGTCTATATGTGTGCACTATATCTGCACAAGGTGATTCAATTTCTTTTTCAATTACTATCATACATATATGAAACTATAATTAGATTAAATAAAGAAAAAAATATATTCATAAATTTATCAAAAACATTAGAGATGATACAAACATTTGATAAATTTACAATTTATGCTCAATACGCATCTATAATATTAGAATAATTTTCCAAACAACATTATATTGTCAATGTAAGGAATACGCATTCATAGATTTTATTCCAAATGTTTATTAAAGGACTAAAAAATATATTTTTATTAAAAACTATCTTATTTGGTTATTTAAATAATTAAATTTGTTATTTAGTTGGTTATAATGCATCTCAATGTGCATAATTCCAACATATGGTATTATTCTACAATCACATTATTAATCTGAATTAATTATGTTTCAATTTAAAAATATTTTATGAATTTTAAATTTTAGACACCATTAATTTATTCTACTCTTCTAATAAACAGATTATACATATTTTCCTTATTTTTTAAAATTATTTCATTAATTAACTTCTCATAGAAAAAATTATTATTTGATGATTATTTCAACCATATTTGACTTCATTTTCAAATTTTAAAAGTAATATAGATGTCATTTTTGTATTGAGGTATTTTTAAATTTTTAAGAAAAAAATGAAATAATTTTTATAATGTTTGATAAATTAATGGTATTACCAAATATCATAAGTATGATTTTAATTTATTATTTAGAAATTTTTTCCTGTTCATTTTTATATAAAATTATTTTATGAATATTATATTTCTTTTTCTTAAAATATTTATCAAAATAAATTGATAATTTTCTCTTATTTTGAATGAATGGATGAATTATTATTTTATGAACATTTTAATTTTTTCCAACATAATTTTGTGTTATCATTTCTTATATAGGGATATATTTAAATGGAAGCTTACAAATAATTTCAATTGATGAAATATGATCATGTCATGATGTTTATTGACATGGTAAAATAGTAAAATTTTGTAAGATATTTTTCATCCAAAAAAATGATTATATTAATTAAGTGTTTTGTATTTATTGATTTCATTAATAAGATCATTTTATTGAAATATTTATGTTATTGGAGTGTCTTGTAAAATAAAATTTATGAAATGTTATATCTTATTAGATAATGTATATTGTATATTTGGAATGATTTATAACTATTTATATAAGATATTATCTAACATGGAATCAAATTTATGATCTAGATATCCTAAATTATGAATTATGTCCTTATGAGGAATTAGTTATTATCCATTTAATTATTCAATGCATCTGTTGATATAATTATCTATTGTGATAATTTTTATATGGAATACATTATTATGATATATATTACATATTATTCATGAATTATTTATTCTATGCCGACCGGGGTTGGCTTAGTGGTACCGTGTAAGGCGGCCACTCCCTGGCAACGGAACTGGCGCAGGTTCGAGTCTCGCCACTCTCGAATTTAGCTAGGGACGAGCGGCGCGCAGGTGGTGAATGGGGCCCAGAATAAGCGTGGCGTGGCAATCACCAATACCTCGTTACCAACAACTCGTTTTGAGTAGAGGTTCAGCCTTCTATAAGAATGTATAGTGGATTACTGAGCTCCCGCAGCAGCGATCTCCGGCGAACCCTAGATGGCGTAGCATGACTTCGCGGCGGCGTTCCCCCTCTGCGCCTCGGCCAGATGGGGGCAATGACTCTCCTCTTTCACTGCGAGTGGATCCCTCTTCCTTCCCAGACTTCCCGGAGATTGACGTTTGCCCTAAGGTGCCGAATCGGGTGAATGGTGAGCTCTCGGTTCCGAATTCTTCTTCGGAGTTCGCGCAAGCAGTGTCGCGGTTGGATCTCATCCTTGTCACAAGGTTTGGCAAGTCTCGACCTTCAGTGGACAGCTTTCACAGGTTTGTTTCCTCTACCTGGTTGCTTCAAGAACAGGCGGTCGTCGGGATTTTAGATTCGAGGCATTTCCAAATCCGTTTCTCCTGTGAAGATGATTTAGTCTATGCTTGGTCTTCTGCATCGAGGGTGGTTAATGAGTCCAGATTTTCTCTTTTTCGTTGGTCCTTTGATTTCCATCTTCATCGCGATCCTCCTACCACTGCGATTTGGGTCACGCTACCTAGTCTGGCTTTACCGTTTCAAAATCCTGCAATCCTCCGTGTCATTGGCAATTTGATTGGGTGTTTCCTGTGTATGGACATGAGAACCCGTGTTGCATGTCATCCTGTTGCCCCGCGCATCTGTGTTGAAGTGGATGTCTCGAAGGAAGCAGTTGATTCGGTTTGTCTTGAAGTGGAAGGGGAGATCAGATGGCATCAGCCTGTTTTGTTTGAATCATGGACTCCTTATTGTGCGATTTGCTGTCGACTTGGTCACTCGGATACTCAGTGTCGTCGTAAGGCTTTCTATAGGAAGGATGTTGCTGTGGTTTGTGATGAGATTTCTGGTCATGTTTCGCTTCCGGTGACAGGGGGGTCACTAGAGCTCGCTGTCACTGCATCTGATAAGGGTGCAAGCACAGAGATCCCGAGTGCCACTGCTCCTGATGTTATCCAGAAGGAGAATATCAGCATGCCAAGTGACAATGTTCCTGATCCTGTTCAGAAGGAGAAAACCAACTTGTCTGTCAATCCCTCGGTTGGGGATGTTTTTAAAAGGCTGCAACATGATCTAATGTATGGGGCTGGTGCTGAATCAAGAAGGGCAAAGGTCTGTCCAGATGTTGTTGGTGGCAATTGGATGCTGAATAAGAGAGGCTGTGAGAATTCTTTGAAGCAAGGCAGTGATGTGCCTCTGGGTAATAGTTTTGCATGCTTGAATGATCTAGTTTTAAATGAGCAGGAAGCACCCTTATCACAGCAGGATACAGATACTGCTGGTGCTGCTTTATCCGAGAAAATTGGGAATGGAAATGTTGGAGAGGCTGTTGGCGATCCTGCTCTCATGATACAGGAGGAGCCGCTTGAGGGCTGTGGTGAGCCACAAGAGAGTGTTGTTTTGAACATGGTGCAGGGAATTCATGTGGGTGCTGTTGGAAACAGCTCGGAGGGGGGGCTGAATGATTATGCCAACCCAGAGAAGCAGAATGTCAGGGAGAAATCCCCGAACAGACAGGATGTTCTGGAGGCAAGTTGCAAAAATCAGGTTAGTAGGGACCAATATCCGTGTCTGACACCCATAGATGTTAACAAGAAGTCTTCCAGGATTGCATCCTCCTTGGTGCATGAAGGATCTCCAAGGCTGGATGAGGGGAAAGAAAATCAAGGAGGAGGATCAAAGAGTTCTATGAAGGAATCATATAGTGACATTCTTAGGAAAGAGGAGAAGAGGGATGAGAGTAATGGGGCTTCCGCTGCTCCACAAAAGAGGAAGCCCAAAAAAGACTACTCCAACACGCTGAGGACCATATCCACCAGGTCATCTACCAAAAATGGAAAGCTGAATGATCCGGAGCAGAAGAAGGGACGACAGAATAAAGAGCCAATGTCTCCAGAAAAGTTACGTCTGAGGGAGCAGTATATCCGAATGCTCAATCAACACGCTCCTCAATCTGAATGGGAGTCGGTGGATCCGGATGAGTTCTCTGAAGGTGGTGGTGAGGATGGGTTTGATGTTTTCTAAGGTATGAGGTTGTAAGTTTGTGTGGTACGCTTTCATTTTTCTTTTTCTCCTCTGCTCTTTGTACTTTCTCTTTTATTAATAAATTTTCACGGGACTGGGGATTAGGCCTAGTCCTGCACCTTCCTTCTATGACTGGTTTTGTTATACACAATCCCACACATAGTATCTATCACCAAGATACCAAGTATTTATTTATATATTTTTTGAGTGATATTCTATAATAAAAAATAATGGTTTCAGTATAATTTTTTTCCATGTTTTCTTATGTCATGTGATAATCACCCATGTATATAGTCACCATAAATACCTAAACTATTTGATCCAGTTGATGAAATCGTTTATATATTATACTAATGTAGTAAAATAACCACCAGTTATAGGCAGTAAGATTACATGTTTCACATTTGGTTAAAATATATGTTTTGTATAATCTTGGAGACCCAATGTAGAAAAACATAGAATAGAGAATATAACCTAATAAAATACACTAACTATATTCCTCAAAGTCATATAATATTATTATGTTTATGTAATTTAGATAATGTGTAGTCACATGGGAATTTTATCCCTATATATATGTATTCGAATGTAGAATTGGGTATAAAAGAGACACCCTAAGGGAAAACACCCTTTAAATGATCAGTTGAGTATCAACTAGTTCTGAAATCATAACATAATGTGTGGGCCTAATTCCATAGATATTGTTATAAATTCATGGTTTATATTAATTGGTTTATCAAAAAACACTTTATGAAATATTATTGAAGAGATTAAAATATATTAATGTTTCTATGAGATTCCAAAAGATAATAAAATCAAGATTTTTTTAATATTTATGAAAAAAATTCCATTTCTGTTTTATGTTTCAAAAATATTAGAATTAAAACATATGATTTTAAATTTATAATTTAAGAAGATAATATTTTATATAATATTGATCATAAATCAATCCGAGTAGAATTTTTAGGAATCTATATCAATGCACATAGTTTATACAATGATTTTAATCATTATAAGGATAATAAAACTAGGCCTATAGATGGAAAAATTATTACAATATCAAGGTATGTCAATTATGTCTTGTCAAAAAATATTTCTCATATAGTGAAACCAATATATAATATTACACAAAGATATGGTATGAAATATTTTTAAAATATATATAATTTTTATATTTATTGGTAGACTTGCAACACTGAGTGTGATGAAAATTTAATTTACTGTGAAAAACATTATTATTTAAACATTATCATTATGAAATATCCATTAAAATATTATATAATGAATAGTATAAGTAACTTTTGAAAATTATTTATCTATTGTTCAGATAAATAAACCTTATTGAAAATCATGTACTTGATTTTCGGTAAACATTTTATATTCTATGAATGTACTTTTTCATGAAAAAAGATTCATTTGAATTTTTGTGAATAAATAATAAAATAAATGTTATCCAATTCTAGAAAATTGATCAAAAAAATTGTTTTCTAAAATAAAAATTTCAATTGATTCATTTAATTCATTTTTGCATGTTTTATGAAAATAGTACTTTTGATAAATATTAGACAATAATGATTTTTATTAAATAATTCTTGTTTTTTTAATGAATTAAAAATAACCAATATATTAAATATGATTTTTATTGAGATATCATATAAAATTTATTATTAAAATCCAAATTTTTGACATTATATTTATTTTTATATTTAATGTTGATATAAAAACATGTTATACTTATGAAAAAGTTTATACTTAGAATAGTGCATTATTATTTTGTTTGATGGATTAATAATAAATTTTATATCTTCAATTCATTATATTAAATATTGAAAATGGATTCAATATTTTTTATCATAATTGTTAATAATATAAAATAATTTATATTTACTTTTTAGTCAAAATCAATGTTAAAAAATAAAAAATTAAATGCCACGGTTAATGTTTATACATGATTACCATACTGTTAAACTAAAATGAAATTGGACGAAATGTCCAAACAGTTTATAAATTCAAATTTTAATAAAATATTTAAACCTTATATAATATTATTTTCTATAATAATCCATTTTGGATCACTTTGGGATATTTAAAACAAGGGAATAAATTTTTATTTTCTAAAATTTTGTTTGTGTTCTCTCCCCCACATATAAAAGTGAACCGCCTCTTTGATCTGCTTCACAAATATAATGAATTTTGAATCATCCATCACCTAAAAATTTTCATTCTTCATTTTATCCCACTTTACTAGAGTTATTTTTCTTTTTAAAAATCTTCTTTATAATTATTTATGAGTTAACTGAATGGGTTTCTCCAATGAAGAGGATTATTCTTAAACAATGTGTTTTAATATTATTTGTTCTTATAACCCCTTAAATATTTTCTCAACATTTATTATATAAAATATTCAGGTTCAAAATTATGTATATATTTTATTATGTTGATATAATAACCAACATCAATGTCCACTTCCACTAAATTAGCAAAACAACTGTAAAATATTCTATGGTGGATGACTACTTCACCAATCGATGTATTTAATTTTTCATCCGTGATCTTATAGATAGATATAATATTGAATTTGATTTATATATATATACACACACACACTATATTTAGGAAATATTTATTCTTCAATAATTAAAATATCAAATATATCTTGTTACTTTCAAATCCCTTGTAAAATAAAAACATCATTATTTCGTATATGTGGAATACTGCAAGTGTGATGTGATGTGAAATGGCTTTAACTTTATTTTAACAGAGATGGAAATAATGATGAATTTTATAAAATATACAAGATATATATTATTAAAAATTTATTATATAAATTTTAATTAATATATTACTTTTATTTTTTCCTTTTATCAAGAAATTCAAAATAGTGTTCATCCATACGTAGGACAAATAGTCTCCCTGAACTTTATAATAAATTTTATATCCCCATCATTAATGGATGAATATAACTATGTAAATAATTAATTTAAATTATATTTATGTTATCAATAAAAAATTCATATGGTTTTTTCTTGATCAGGGTATATGTAATAAAATAACTGAACCATGACATATACGGAAAATAATGTAGAAAATACCTAAAACATATATTTTAAGAATGAATTCCTAATCAATGGTAAAAATAAATGTTTTGAAGTAAATAAAACATGGTATGATATATATTATATTGGATCTATAATAAATGTACAGTAAACCTATATTTATTATAAATTTTTTTTAAATGTGGAAAAATAATGTTGAGACACAGGGTTTGGGATTTTGATCTTAATTTTATTTCCCTGGAAAATACAATATAATTAGCATTTTGAAAATTTTAAGGTGTATATTAATCCCAATAATGAATTTTATAATTATTCAAATTAATATGATTAGATAAGAATATATATATACTGTTATTTATTATTTGTGTAATATGATTCAAATGTTTCCTAAGTGGTTTGGGTCTAAAATCACAATCCCATTTTTTATTGGAAATGTTTATGATCAGGTTTGAGATATTTAACACTTATAATATATCTATAGATAAACAAATAAAATTTTCCTATTCTACGGTAATTTAAGTATATTACCTATTATTCTTTCAACATACTCACATCACATACATACTATGTTAATATAATGTTTTCCTTTAAACCCAAACATAATTTTCCTACACGATCAAAAATAAATTCACTTAATAGACTACTATTTCTAAAAATACATGAATGAATTTTCTTAAAATTATAAAAATATACTCATATTCATTTTTACCCAAGATTAAATTTTTACCAAATTGTTTTAAAATAATAATATTATCTTTTTTAATGCTTTCAATTGTAATTTTAATGAGAATGTGAACGGAATATATAATTTATCATTTATGTAATGAAGGGTATTTTTTCCATTCATGAACGGTCAATAGTTTAGAAAATTCATTACATGCATCCAAAATTATTTTCAAAGAATATTGCAGCTTCAATATTATGGAAATTTTATGATTAGATCAATATTAAAAGAAATTATGAATTATTTTTATGAATAATGGTTTAATGATATTTTAATTGTATTTTTATTCATCACTTACAATAACCCTTGATTCAACATAGGAACTATTGGGGATAAAGTCCAATGAAAATATCCTTATTTTGTTTATGGATGGTGAATTGTTAAGATGAAAATATTTTTATGAAACTCATTTATATTCCATGGGTAATTCTATAATGAATTTTTTATCAAACCCTTTTATTTTTTATGGGTTATGGTATATGATGATTAATTTAGGATCATATGGAACACATATGAATGGATTGCCATTTTGAGATGTGTGGGACCATTATTATATATCTCTCTAATGTTTTGGAACATTTTGGATAAATCTTTTGTTAAATATGTTATTTGTGAACATGATTTCTTGTTCAAAATGTTATGCATGGACATAGTTTCATGCCCATAACATTATGTGTGGACCAATTTTCATGTCCATAAGGTTACATGTAAACATAATTTTATGTCCATGAGATTATTTGTGGACATAGTTTCTTATCCAAATGAGTTTTTGAGGTCCTATTCTATTGTCCATATGGATATTTTGGACCTCATTTTATGTCTATAAGGTTATTATTGTACATAGTTTCAAGTAAATACCTTCAAGCGAGGACATGATTCCATTATCGTTGCAAAATGATTAAAACAATTTATATTTTTTCATTGTCACAATTGTATAGGCTTACATTTTTCCCACATTCATATATTTATTTTATACTCACATTGATTATATCCCTTAATTTAGTTGATTATTATTGTCCTATAAATGTCATTGATTTATTCCAAGGACCATCTCTTATTTTTATGATATGTTGGGTATGGGTTTCAATTTTATTCTCACATAATAATACCATTATTCTATCTTATATTGACATATCCCATTAACACTGTTAATGAAAATATTAGTGTAACCTTTATTATATTTACATTTACCATGATTTTTAGAATGTGTTTTTAAATGATAGTTATATAAATAGATCTGGTTATGATGATCATAGTTGAAGCTGATGTAGTAAACTTATAAACAATTCCATTTGGTTTCCCTATTTCTAGATTCAATATACCTATAATATTATTTTACGTATTTCTATGTTAGGTAATTTATATTTATCAATTTTCATGTAATATTTATTCATGAATATTTTGTGTTTCAATAGAGAGTATCTGTGTGATGATTAGTTATCCTTTGAAAGCTATAATTAGAAATTATTTGTGAAATCACTTAGGATAGGCCTAGGTATTTCTCTATGTATATTAAAATTCACTAAATATATTTTTAAGGATTTTTAGAGTTTTACATTAAATTAAATTCCTTTTCATTATACATAATGTTTATTTGGCATTGCCACAATTTCATATATGCACAATAATTCCAAAAAGTATCCATTTTAATTTGAAATTATCATCACGTGGTACACAACAACATACCATTCAAGACACATGATTTAACTCACCTGAGAGATATGTTTTAGATATTCCCAAACACTTTATGAACAATCCAAAATTAATTGAATTTTTGATGACCATGAATTAGCTATGTTAAACCAATGGTGTCATCAATTTAAAATAATGCGTCATTAATTGTACATCCTATAAATCATTTTTCTTGATTATGTTTTTTCTTAATATGTTCATTGTTTCCCTAACTATTTTATTTTGTTTTATTCAGTGGTTGGAACAAGAAGGAAAAAATATAATTTTATAATTTATTGAAAAATAAATTCTTTTTCTCTTACGAAACAATACATTATGGGAGCTATAATTTATAATATCATATCTTTGATAAAAATAATTTTTTTCATGGTACGAATCATGCTGATCCTAGAAATAGGAAAATGATAGAACAAATATTTATTTAATCCATCATTAGGAAACACCCACAATATATTAGGTGTATTATGGATCCACATCTTACAGAGAAATTGATGAGTACCCTTGAAAATCAATTTTTTTTCTTGTGTATTTGGAGCATAAAAAATTTATTTCAGATTTCCATAATTTATAGGTTCAATAATATCAATTGTTGAGTTTTATCTATAATATTAGTCAAAATAATTAAATTGTACTCATTTATTGGAATGTGTTTAAGATAATATTAGTCAATAAGTACCCCCTTATATTATTTAAATGAAAATAGTGGAATTAAATGACCTAAAGATAAAGGATGATGAATTTATTGGTACGTGTGATGAAAAGTTAATAAGACATGTAATGCATGCTTCTACTGTTATCATCCATCATATAATTACGGTCAAATGATTCATCAATACCATAAAATCATTTACCAGTGGGGCCTTATACATAACAGAATTTCCTAGTTATGTATAAATCATTTAATGTGCTATCAGGGTTGAAATGAATATTAGTGTTACCAATCAATATCATTGGTTTAATACAAAAATAATAACCGAATTCAAATGAATCATCAAAAACCATTGTTAAAAAAATTATTTTCCTATCATGATTATAATATTGAAGTAATCATGGATGAATTTTATTTTGGTGGATAAAAAATATTATGTGTGAAATTTATGTTCATCAAGTGGATTAATACAATAGTTATTAGATGAAGTCATATAATTTTGGGAATACAGATAAGTCACATCATTATAAACCATCACTATTCTAGTTCATCAATTTCATGGAGTATACGTATTAAGAAATCTTATTCCAAAATTCTAAGGATAATAACAATGATCAATGTCAGAACCCTCTTAAGACAAAGGAAAATTTAAAATATATTTTGATCACTATTTCTATTGTGGGGTATTGTAATATAGTGGTGAAGGAACACATACCACATCCTATAGAATAACACATTTCTAATTTTAATATGGGTATTCCCATTATTTTATAAATGAATAATTTTCTATGGAAAACAAAACAACACCACATCATCTAGAAAATGATGTATTAGTGAAAATATATATTTTCATGATATCTCATATCAAGCCCATTAGTCATCCATAGTTAATGTTTGCAAAACTGTTCTTACATCAAATCTTTTTATCCTCTATCTACTCATATTTTCTGTTAGTTAATTTTTGACTTACATTCTATATAAGGTAGAAATCAGTTTCCATGGAAGCGATTTCATGTTTCATATATTAGTCAAACCTATAATCATATATTAGTGAGATGATATTTATGAACATACTATTGAAATCTAATCCATTTTATCGGTTATGATTCATATTCAAAATTATTATTTAGATCAATTTATTCAAAGAAACAGTCCATTTATGATATGTTTTTAATGTGAAAGTTTGATAGTGTTTTTGTAAAATATTTTCCCAATTATCCAATGAATCATAACGTTGATTATTCAATAGAATTTATATTAGGTTTTATGACTATTTCAAATATTCCCCATAGAATGGAAATAATTGAAATATAATAATTAAATAAAATTATCTAAGGGAATCATGACAAGGGATTTATTTATCCTTGTGTATCAACATGGGGTGATCTTATTCATTTTATTATAAATACTAACGGATCATTGTGACTCTACGTTGATTATTAAGAGCCAAACAAGATTAAAATTAAGAACAAGTATCATCTACCTATCTTGGTGAACTACTTGATCAAAGATAGTGGGGTCAATACATTTCTAGGTTTTTCCTTAATATTGGATATCATCAATTGAGGGTCAAGAATTAGATTAATCCAATGAAATCATTTCATATTACTAGTGGAAATTATGAATATATAGTGATTCCATTTGGGATTACTAATCCCCCTGATATTTTAATGAATTTAATGATTAGATTCATTAGAGATTACCAAGATCATTCTAGTGTAGTAGTCATGGAATATATTCTTATATATTCAATGTTAATTGTCGCTTAACATTATCCCTTCATAATTTTCTATAACGACATTGAGGAAGAGGAAATTGTATTAAAATTTACAAAGTGTTAATTTTTAATTTTTATTTCATTTTTTAGTCATATAATCTCACATATGGTATATAAGTGGATCCATCAAAGACCAAGGTTATTCGATGTTGTCCTAAACCCACTAATGCGTGTAATATTCAATGTTTTCATGTATTTCACAACTACTATAAATAGTTAATTGTTATTTTTTAATGACTATAAAATATACACATTGGTTTTACCTGGATGGGATCCATGTCCCTCTAAAAAGTCAAATGTGTTCTTCATATACCAAATTTGAAGGAGTTGTGAGAGTAAGATCAATTTTCTTCATTCACATTTGTGTGGTATGAGAAGAAGGATGATATTGTATTGTCTTAATATATGTTCTTGGTATCTTTTAATGTTTTGAAAATGAAAAATAAACATAATGGAATGTTACAATAATTGCACATGAAATAATGAATAGGGAAAACCTCAGTAGAGATTCATTAATTGGAATAAAAAAAGATATAAACAAAAAAAAGCTAGTTAGGTATTAGTTTTTATATTTACAAATTCAATATATTTAATTTCATACAAAAAATAATTCTTCCTATATCAACGTGGAAGAGTATACCTTAATAATGTGATAAGGTTTCATGACATTTCATATTCTATTATATCTAATAGAGATATCATCTTTAACAAGATGTCCAGGTGGCATTTGTTGTGAGCTCTTAAAATAGAGCTATTTTTATAACTTGGTATGTTCTTCATGTAGAATTTTATAATTAGAAAAACTTTAAGACCCAAGTGGGTATGTTATGATTTTTTTTCAATTGATTCAAATGGTGTTCTTGATTGATAACTTTTCCTAGTTGATTTTTTATACAATAGTAGATTTATCTCAGGAATTCAGAAGGATATTTATGAATAACTTTAAGGAAGGAATTGTATAACTCTATCATTATGGGTTGAATTTGGGGGAATAAAACAAAATAAACTAATCTTTGTTTGGAGACAGTATAAAATGATTGAACTATTCAACAAAAAATCAATGCAGCATATTATAGATTGAAAAGGTATGTTGAAAACCATCAGTTTGTTCTAGAATTTGATGATTATGATTATTTTTTTCAATAAACATATATATGAATTAATTTTTTTAGATTAATAATAAAATTAAATATGTTCCTTAGGTATATTGGATCATTCTATATGCTTTATCGAGTAAGGATGTTATCTTAGAATTTCCATTAAACCTATATCATAAACAATATATGTTCCATAAATTTATCATATGGAATACATACCCAAACCATAAAATGTATTGTAATCGGAGGTTATAACACTATAGATATGTTATTGTAATTTGAAAACCCCTAATGAGATTCATATCATTGAGTGAAATTTAAATCAAACAAGAACACGAACCTAGTCAATGCTGTTTGAAAAAAAAAATCATTAAAATGATTCGTGTAATCCAAAAGATATGAAATGGTCGATGTATAATCATTTTTTTATTAAATTTGTAGAATTTAACAGATGAAATTTTTTTAGATGGGGTATAAATGTAACACCTTGACCCAAAATCCTCTATATAGAGCATTGATCTAGTGGGTCACATTCCCTTAAGTGAATCTCCCAATTGATAGAGGATTCCAAATAGAATTTTGTTCATTGGGTCTGTATGTGGGGAGATTATGGCCTCATTTAATACATAAAACAACATTTGTAAAAATAGTAGTAAATTATTGAATCATTAAATAATACATATGTAATAAAAACATACAAGGAAATAATATTTCCAAAATTCAATGATTAAAGAAATATAGAATTTTGTGTCGTTTCATGTCTCTATAATGTTGGAAAACTAAGTATAAAAACAACAGGTTACAATACATGTATATAAATAACATAAATTTTTAAAATTATTATCCTAACAAGAATAAAATTATAACTCAGTAAAATTCTCATCTATAATGAAGAATATCTCAAACCAAGCATCATACTATGCTGCTTTCCCCGATCCCTTCATGTAACTATAATGTCTGGTTGGGTAACCAAGGTAACATGATTAGGGTGTGTGATAAAACTTAATAAGAAACAACTAATTATGTTTATAAAAAATACATGATATGGAATAAATGATAATGTATTATGAAATATAAAACATAAAAAATGGTAGTACATGAGAAATTACTAAAGAAAATGTGATAACTCTAAAGTGATATTGTTAAGACAAAATAGTATACCTGAAAATCTATATTTGGATCATATAATATGGTTAGTGGTAAAATATATCTAAAAAGGTAATGCACTCCAGTATACCAACACTGATTTGATACCTGAACTAGGGTTATCCAATATACATGTTAAATGGTCCTTTATAGCCACGACTTACAACCATGTAAAAGTTTTCCATATCAAATTTATATATTATAGTATATCATTAAACAAGAAAATGTTGTATAATCAAGACATCCTCAATGAAAATTACTTGTAAGTAGACGTTTCAAACCATGATGTTTTGGCCCATCGTATAGAAGAACTATGAATCATGTTCGACTCCTAAGATCAACTTGTTTGAATATCATTAAATACATGTGTGGAATCTAAAGAGATTGTTCACTGTTATGTCAAAATTCTTCTTTTAAATTTTATATCTTTTTTTGGAATTCAAAAATATATTCATAAACATTTCACAAATAAATAACATAACTTGAATATGATATTTCTGTCAATCATACTGACTCTGTCTAGAATATTTTCTCTATCTATCATACTGATTCTGACTATCGTACTGACTTTTTCTATCATACTGACTTTGTCTATCTTACTGACTCTTTCTATTATTCAGACTCTGTTTAATATAATTACATATTTTATTGTACTGACTATGATCATTGTACTCAAATTGTGTATTATACTCACTTGTCATCATATCAATACATTGAATTATGTAATATTAATGAAACTCCAAGTTTACTTTTAGAAAATGCATGATTTTATTCATTTATCATAACACATGTTCTATATAAATATTAATCATGATATCATTTTCATATACCTATTTTTTAAACAATTTCATGTTGTTTGTTATAAACTAATCAAAATTATGTTGTGTTTTCTTTTTCAATGTAACATTATAATAACATGTGTCCATGTCCCTCTGAGTTTTCTAGATAAATATGAATGTTCGAGAAAATATGACCATTGGAACCTGAGGCTTATAAATAGGACGTTATTTGATGTTGAGAAATAATTTTGATCAACATCAACTTTTCCATGTTCTAGAGAGATATTGCGTGACTTATCTTTTCATCGTGTGAAAGCCTTGAAATTACAAAACATGAAGAATCATTCTTAGATTTTCTAATTTCATTAACTTCTTTGTTATTATTTTTGAATCTTATAATGTAATAATGATCAAGGGCTACTATGGATGAGTATATTGTTTAACTAATGGTCATATCGGGGGATTTCAAGTGTCTAAAAGTAAAAGGTCTCAATTGCCTGTAAAATCGAGGGCTTCCAGGGATTTCAATATGGGTGTGTTGATCATTGTATCGAGGGCTTACCAGTGTTGGTGAGACATACCTATTATCCTAAGTGAAAAGATAACCTACACATTTGGATAAAGTAATTGTATAACCATTTAGCTTTTCACTGCATATTGTAAAAGAAGGAGAGTCATTTTATTTTTTCTTTATATTTATATTATTTTTTAATTTTTTAAATTATTGATTAAACTTTTAGTATTGATTATATACTCTATAGGGTAGAATCATTTATAACTTGATTTACTCTGATATGTGTATTCAACCCGAATACCATTGTCTCAATTATTTCAAAACATGTGGTATCATAATACATCATCAGTCTAATTGTATGTATTATCTTTTGTTTTCTTTTATAAGAGGCTCTGTGAATTGTTTTTAGTTATAGTAAACTAAAAATCTTTCCTAAAGGTTTCAATTTAAAATTTTAAATATACAATTCACCGCCCTCTTGTGTTTGTACCATCTCATATCCATTTCAATCCACGAATTGGTATCTAAGAGAGGTTTTTCCACTTCATGGAATATTTTTTTTATCATTTTTGTCTTTTAAATACAGTAACATGTATTTATGGAAATATAATTTTGTTTCTTTATGATGGAAGACATGATGAATGTCAGTTCAATCGATAATATTAACCCTAAAAGTACACCTATTTTTTTGGGAAATTATTTTTAATATTGGAGAGATTGGATGAAGACTTTTAACTTTAACACTAGGGTATATTGCATTGAAATGCTCACTAGTGAATATAAGATTCTGGGTAAAGAGGTCAGAACTTTTACTTCATAGGAAAAAGATGAATACCAGCTAAAGTACAAGGTACACAATACATTGTTGTGTTTATAGACTATGAAAATTTATAGTCAAATATATTCATGTGAAGCCTCAAATAGTATATGGAAGAAATTAGATATTACACATTTTGGTACATCAAAGGTTCATGAAACAAGAAGATATTTTATAAGATATAACTATCATTATTTAGAATTAATTTATGGTTAACTAGTAGATAATAATCAACAACTATTTATGAAAATATTCAACAGTCTTCAAGCTATGGAAGGAAAAATTTTATAAGATGTTGTTGTATTTGATAGGATCAATGATGTAATACTAAATGAAAGGGAATCCAAGAGGTATGCAAATTGATGAATATAGACATATTATTAAACATACTCTTGATGATCTAATTATAACTCAATTGTAATATGAAGCAAGACTTAAGAGAGACGAAGATAAAGTGAAAAAGAAGAATGGTGGAGTTGCATTCACTACTATATAAAATCCTACAAAATCTACATTACCAGTAAAACCCAAACCCAATAATAGAAATGTTGATGTATTATCAGATTCTAGTGATACTGAGTAGTTAAAGAATGATCAGTAATATCATGATAGAAGAATGATAACATTTTTGGAATGAGGAATCTCCAATATTGATATAAAAATAAATAAAAAAGAAACAAGGATAAGAATGATTCTGAAGTCACATGATATGAATTTAAAAGAGAGGGACAAATTTGACCTAATTTTTCATTTATTAAATGAAAGAATAGAAATAAAAAAGAATTTTTGTAGAATAATAGAATATACTAGATGTTCATGGGAATGAATTTATTGAATTTTAATGACTCTTAGAGTTCTAGTGGAAGTGATTATACTGAAAATTATTCTTATAGTGATACCTCAAATCAGAAGAATATTGGTCTTTTTTCCAAAACTTCTTTCTAATTTTTAATAGCCAAGGTACAAAGTTCCAAATCACTTACTAATTTTTCATTTAGTAACAATTATCCTCATAAGGATTATTCATCTGATAAAGAAACATCCTCATCAGGGAATGATAATTCTTTACCTTTATATGAAGATGTTTCCAGATTTTGTAAACTATTAGAAAATAAAAATTGTAAAGTATATAGAAAACAAGAAAAATAAAAAAAGGATTAATATTTTAACATGGTAATAGTAATATCATTCTATAGATCTTTATTCTAAAATTCTTGAGATTGAAAGACATTCTAAAAACTATAAAATAGTGTGTTTTGAAAAGAAAAAGAATTCTAATGATTTTAGTAACATCTTTTCTTAGAAAACTGGTTTTAAAGAAAATATCAATTCTAATACTAATAAAAATGAGAATTAAAATTTTAAATCATTATAAAATATGATATTTTATCTCATAATAATCTTTTATCAAAATTTACTACAGCAAGAAAATAGTTAGATAAAATTTATTCTCAAATTATTCCATTATAAAATAAATCTGGAATTGGTTATTCTCATTGAAAACTAGTT
Organism: Viscum album; assembly: GCA_963277665.1. Lineage (NCBI taxonomy): Eukaryota > Viridiplantae > Streptophyta > Magnoliopsida > Santalales > Viscaceae > Viscum > Viscum album. Next base: position 923,893,265 of record OY728156.1, read on the forward strand.
TTTTATAATAAATATTTTCCCTCAATGTGCTCTAATCTGCACCAAATTTAAAAGTGGAGGACATTGGGAAAGAAATGTTTCATTAAATAAAACAAAATAATTGGGTTTCCATGAAGATCAATTTTCAAAACAAATTTGGATTCCAAAAAAAATTATTTTTAATGTTTCCACACACAAATAATTTTGGATTCCTAAATATTAATTATTTTTTGCTTCATGAAAACAAAACCAAAAATGATAACAATACATGGTACAAGGACAGTGGATGTTCCAGGAACATCACTAGAAATAGAAACTCTTATCAAAAAATTTATCTATACAAATGGAAAAAATGATACCATTGAATACAATTCTCACAGAAATATTGTGGGTATTGGTAATACCATTTTTCATGGAAAATCATGATTTATATTGTTTTTTTATTAATTGTTTCTAAGAACAACCTCATTATCATGTGTATATTATGTGATGAAGTATACATTTTGAATTGTATGAATGATAAATTTTTATTTCACTATTCCATGGATAAATTCATTTTTTCTTCCCAACGGAATGAATATGTATCCACATTGGACATAGAATACCTTAGGATCCTATACATACCTTTTCAATGTGCAATAGAAGATGAATAATAGTTTTGGGATAGAATACTAGGACCTATTAATTATTAAAAATTTTATAAACTCTCTATGAAATGACTTGTTAAATTTATAACGATACTTATGATTTATTATTATAATGTTTTTGGCCCTTTTAAATATTTCAAACAACATTATTCATGCTTTAAACCAAACAGTAAAGTCACAACTACCGATGCAATACAGTTAGTGTAGAGGTATTTTTTGTCAAACATAAACTAGATGTATTTAGAGGATTGTACTATGTATTTTTCTTAGTTTATTATTATACTATATTTACATGGGTATATTTTCTTGCTAAAAACCCAGAATCCTTTTATTTCTTCAAAAATATGGTTTCTAAAGATAAAAATGAGAAAAACATACCATTCATAACTATCCGATATGATCATGGTGTAGAATTTTTAATTCTTTATTTCACAACTTTTTGTAGTAAAAATGTTATTACACACAAACTCTCAACACAACTAACACCCCCTAAAAGTGATGTTATTGAAAGAATGAATTGAATTATTTAAGAGATAAAAACATCCATGTTTATTAAATACTCAATTGAAAAACATTTCTTGGAAAAATCTATATGCACTGCTCGTTATAATATATATCGAGTTATAATTTGTTCTTTTCATAAAAAAACTCTTTATGAGTTATGGATTGGCCAAAAACCAAAAGTATCATACACCAATTTAATTGTTTGCAACGTACTTATTTTATATAAAAAATATAACTTATATATGTTTTCACCCAAATCTGGTGATGGAATATTTATAGGTTACTCCACCACTTCTAAGGCATAAAGAGGTTTTAACAAAAACACTTGTGTTGTTAAAGAAAATATACCTGAATCCTCAAAATAACACTACTAAAGTATCTTACAATACAGATTATCACCATATACATGAATATTGAAAAAATTTAAATACTCATGATATTGTTTCTGGGACATTTACACCGGAAGAATTATAAATTATGTTGATGAGTGTGTTTTTTAAAATCCAAATCAGCTGTTACTTTGAAATCATCCCAGTTATAAAATCATTGATGATGTAAATCGAACAGTAAATACTAGAATCTACATGTGAATTGAAATAGAACATCATTTATTTTCATCTCAATTTGATGTTAAAACTCCAAGTGAGGACAGGGGTGATGATGATTGGATTAAGGAAATTCAAGATGAATTAAATGAATATGAATGGAATAATGATTCGGCCATGGTTGAAAGGCCTATGGATACATATGTTATTATATTAAAATGGGTTTTTAGAAACAAATAAAATTAAAATTGTTTCACTGCAAAAAATAAAGCTATACATGTTACTAAAGGCTATAATCAACAAGAAGGCATAGACTACGTAGAAATATATGCTCCTGTAGTAATAGTCGAATCAAATAGAATACTATTATTATTTTCACAATTCGTTAATTTTAAACAATTTCGAATGAATTCCAGGTGTGCATTACATAATTGATATATCTAGGACGATGTATACATAGACCAACCCCATGGTTTTTAAGATTCAAAACATCATGAAAATGATAACAAACATACCAAGGACATTTATGGACTTAAAATTTCCCCTATATCATGGTATGACATATTAATAGGATTTTTTTGCATACTAATTACTTTAAAGGAATATATGATCCAACTCATTTTATAAATAATGAAAATAGAAATCATATGATTGTTGAAATTTATGTTGATGACATCATTTTTGGATGAAATAAATATTATTTAACAAATTCATTTGCAAATATAATGAAGTCTGAGTTTAAAATGAGGATGATGGGTGAGTTAAAATTAATTATTGGTTTTAAAATTTATCAAAAACAATAAGACACACATATATATAAATATAAGTATATCAAAGAATTACTCAAAAAGAATGGATATCGCAATAGTAAAAGTATAAGGACTCCAATTGGATCCTCAATCACTATTGATCATGATGATGTTTTACAACCAGTTGATCAAACAACATTTAGATGTATGATAGGATGTCTACAATACATTAAACCTAGTCGTTCATATATAATTTTTTTCTATATACTTATGTGATAGATAACATAAAAATCCAAAACTATCCCATTTAAAATATATGAAAATGATTTTTCAGTATTTATAAGGAAAATTTTATGTTGGCATTTTTTATTCTTCTAGAAATTATTTTTAATTAAAAAGTTATTCGGATTTGGAATTTGGGTGTTGCTGAATGGATAGAATGAGTATAACAAGAACCATTCATTTTATTGGAGATTATTTAGTTTCTTGTTCATGCAAAAAATAACATTCAGTTTCACATTCCACTACTGAAGATGAATATTTACCTGCTGGAAGATGTTGTGTTCATGTGTTGTGGACTCATCAAACACTCACAGACTATGTTATAATTTTTTCTATAACTCAAATATTGTGTGGTTACATAACTTCAATTTCATTAAGTTAAAATCCTTTAAATCACAATCATGAAAAATTTATAGATATTAAGCATCACTATCGATGGGAGCAAACCTAAAAATGAGATATTGTTTTATAATTCATCGGAATTCAACAACAACTTGCTGATATTTTTAGAAAACCATTACCTTCCAATAGATTTTAATTTGCTAAACAGAATCTACGAATGGTTACACTAAAATAATCATTCACATATACTTTTTGTTTTCACAACTCTCTTTATATTAAAACACTCTGTTTCTTAGGGTGAAAAAATTACTCTTTTTTACATTGTCATAACTATTATTATTATTAGTATTCATTATATCATATTATAATTTGAAATTTTAATATTATAGTTCTATTTGTTTTATATATTTCATTAGTTGTTTTATTTATTTTTGCTTCATTTTATTAATTTGTAGTATTTTCCTTTCGGCTTAAAAACTCAGACAATCATCTTTATAGTCTATCCATCATCTTGACAACCTATGGTAACTACTTTGTTTTCAATTGGCTTGACAACCTATGGTAATGATTTATTTTCATCAAATTGACAACCAATGGTATAACATTGTTTTCCATCGGCTTGAAAACCTTTGGTAATGACTTTGCTTTCCATTATCTTGATAACCTATTGTAATGAATTTTTTTTCCATCAAATTGAAACTCTATGGAAATGATTTGTTTTCCATTGACTTAACAACATATGGTAATGAATTTTTTCTCATCAGTCTGTTAACAAATCATGTTTACTTTCATTTCCATATATCTGACAACCGATGATATATAATTTCTTTTCCATCAGTCTAATGTTAGATTATTTCAACTATTACTTAACAGTATTGTATTATTTTTTTACATTTAGAATACTATGAAACGAACAACATACACGAAATATTTGATAGGTATATTCTCTTTTTTTTGTATTTTTTTTCCTTTTTTGTTATTCTTTACGATTTTTTATATACTTTTTTAAAAAAACCACCTCTTTTATTTTTAAGTTTAGGATTCATTAATTTCATAATCTTAATTGTAGAATAACTATGGTCATATAGATTCACCTATAAATAATGAATCCCACTTCTTGAACACATGTCGGTTCTTCAAGATTATCGAAATAGTTCTTCTCCCCTACATTAGAATTCGTATTATATATTCATTTTCCAATAATCTATATGTATCAGTCTTTTACCAACACACCTACCGATAAGTCTTCAATGACATTCAAAAACATGGATTTCTTCTGATAATGGATTGTGTCTCAAGATTTATTTGAAAATTATTACTCAATAATCAAATGGATTATTTTATTCAATGGATGAGAACATATTTGTGTTGATAAACCTATATCTCAAGATTAAATTCTGGTTTAAGAGGTTCAAAAATTCTAAAATTCGATGTATTTTGACATGCATATGATGATTAACTTTTTATTTTCTGATAGACCGATTGCAATATTAGTAATTCAAGTACAACATTTCATCAATGTTCCAACTAATGGTGATTCTTTCGTACCATCTCATAAGCTACCTGAGGAAGTCTGTATATTTAATAAGGAAAAATGTTGAAAACTAACTATTTTTATCAATGAGGAGGAATGAAAAGAATCCCATATCTCTGAAGAAAATTGTTTTATATTAGTATATCATTTAACACGACAATATTTTGTAATCAATAACTACTAAAAAATGGGCTTTATCACCCCTTAAAACGAGCTTCAATAGCACTACAAATCACTATAAAGCTTTCTGAAAATATAGGGTGTCCATTTTATCTACGCTCTAAAAATAATTGATAAAGATAACCTTTATCAGTGCTAAAAAAGCACTTATAAAATAACCCTTTATCAGCGCTGATAAAAGGGGTCTTCAATAAGACCTTTTAAAAAGCGCTGATAAAAATAATTTTTTTTAAAAAAATTATAAAAAAGAATTATATAATGTGGGGGGGGCTTTTAACAGTGCATTTGAACCCCTTTAAAAGCATCAGGTTGACCCCCCCTCACAGTCTCATGCGTTCTTCTGTTACCGCGCATCCCCAAATGCGCTCACAACTTTTCTTCCACCTGAACTCGAACCTTCGACCTCCCCCCTTTCGCAGCTACACCTTTACCACTAAGTCATTTCGTGTTTTCTCTATTTAATGATATATCTATTTATTTATTTATATATATATTTATTTATTTGTATATTTATATAGATTCTTATTAATATAATTATTTTTATTCAAATATTAGTATATATATATATTTATTTGTATATTTCTATATATTTATATTTAATAATATATATATTTTTAGTTATAATTTTTTATCCGTATATTTATTTTTATATTAATATATATTTATAAGATTAGTTTTATTTAAATTTATGAAATATTTTTTTAATGTTAATAATTAAATAAATAAATACATACTTGCATATATATACAGAACACACACACATAGACACACACACACAGAAACATATTTATTTACTAATAAATACATATATATGTGTTTTTAAAAAGCCATATAATATTAAAACGGTCATAAATTATAATCCAAGAAGATCATTTCAACTCCACAACTAGTAAAATCATGGAATATGAAACAATATTCAATATGATATGTGGTTCATAACTAATGAACATCAGAATCAGAAGTTATACTTGCTTGAATGTTAAAAAATCTGGGTATCCCGACTAAAAACTCACTTTGGGAGGCCTTCTAGGATTATTTTTCCATGATAATTGTGGAAAAAGTTTACCTTTGGTCACCACTGCATAGATCTCATCACATGATTCAATTTGATATGTTGTAGAGCTCAAATGGAAACTTGGATCAAAAGTTATGACCATTTGAAGTTTGATTTAAATTTTCAACTTATTTTAGATATTTTATTAATTGTATTGATTTTTTGTGTCTTAAAATTGTTATTAAATGATTTTTATAAATAATAACTAAAAAATTAATAATTACTAATATTTTCAATATTATTTAAAATCCATTTTTAGTAAAATTCTAATACATAAAATGTAGAAATATTTTTATGTGTATCTAAAACATATTTAAAAAATATATATTATATTTATATCAATATAAATATACTTATATAACAATAAATTATGTTTCATGATATTTTTGAAACATAAAATTTATAAATAGTAGAAGAAAGTGCTGATAAATCCTCCATTTATCAGCGTAACTAATAAAGCGTTGATAATGTGGTCCCCTTTATTAGTGCTAAATGAATCTCTGATAAAGTGTGTCCTTTTTTAGTGCTAAAAAAGTGATAATAAAGGTGTCTCCTTTTTCAATGCTTTTTTAACACTGTTTATAGTGCCCCTTTATCAACTCTTTTTTTAGCACTGGCCCCCTTAATCAGTGCTTTTTTAGCACAGATAAAAGGGTAATGCTTCCCTTTCACATTCCTGTAGTAGTGAAGTCATAATCAGTGAAAATTACATGTAATTATATGTTTCAAACCATGATGTTCTAGCTTATGGTATAGAAGACCCCATATTTCTAGTCAATTACTAAGAGAGTATTGATGGAATCTTAGTAAATAGTTGGGTGGAACTAAAGAGAGTTTCCACTGTTAAGTCAAAGGACTTCTTTTGAATTTTATGTCTTTTTTTTGGAAATCACAGATCCCATTATACTCATTTCTCAAATAAAGGACTTACATTGAATATGGTTTTTCGGTCTATCATACTGACCCTATCTATAATACCGCCTCAGTTTATCATAATGACTATGTATATCATATTGAATCTGTCTATTGTACAAACCCTATCTATCATGGTGACTCTATATATCATAGAGACATTGTATAACATACATACATTGTTTAACATATTGACTATCTGCGTCGTACTCACATTGTATATTATACTCACTTTTCATTATATCAATACCTTTAACTAAATAATATTAATCATAATCATGGTTTAATTTTATCACATACATTATTTTATTCATTTATGAAAACAAATGGTTAATATCTATATTACTCATATAATCATTTTCGTATACCTATTGTCTTAACGAAAACAATGTTGTCATGTTAGTTATATACTAATTATAAAGTTGTTGTGTTTTCTGTTGCAATATGTCTTTTATAATGACTGGTGTCCATGTTCCTACGAGTTTTTTGGAGAAATATTTACATTAGACAAAATATGACCATTAGAACAAGAGACCTATAAAGAGTAGGTCATTAAATGCAGAGATAAAATTTGATCAACATTAACTTCATCCATATTCTACAATGATATTTTCTATCATCTATCTAATTCATGAAAAATCCATGAAATTAAAAAACATGAATGGATCATTATTAGATTTTGTATTTCAATATGTTCCTTGTTTTTATTTGTGTATTTGATAAAGGGATATCAATTTAGGGCTATTGGGGATAGACAGATGGGGAAACCAATCATTGTATTGAGGGTTTTCTAGTGTCTGACTGATAGAGGTTCATATAACCTGTAAAATTGAGGGCTTTTGGGTATTGCAAGAGAAACGTACCGATCATTGTATCGAGGGATTACCAGTGTTTTCAAGACATACCTATTATCCTTGTTGAAAGGATACCATACACATTGGGATAAAATAATTTTATTACATTTTAGATTTTCACTGCTTATTGAAAATGAAAGAGAATATTTTTATTTAATTTTTATATGTTTATTCTTTAATGGTTTTTTTAATTACATAATAGACATCAAGTATTGATTATATACTATATATGGTAGATTAATTTATAACTTGTTTTACTATTAATTTCTTATTCAACCAAAATACAATTGTCTCAATTTTCTAATAACTTGTGGTATCATATTACATCATCAGACTGATAGTAAGTCATATATTGTATTTCTTTTATAAGAGGATTTTTGATTTATTTTTAGGTTATGTAAACTAAAAAAATTATCTAAAGGATTTAATTTAAAATTTTAAATATAAAATTTACCCCCATATTATATTTGTGCCATCTCATATCCATTTTGATTAAGCAATGGGTATCTGAGGGAGGTTTTTCCACATCATTGTATATTTTATTTACATATTATCTATTAAATTCAGTAATATGTATTTTTGGAAAAAATATTTTTTATCTTTGTGTTTACTTGCATGATGAATTTATGTTTAGTCAATAATATTAACCCTACAAGGTCAACTATTTTTTATGGTAATGATTTTGAATATTGGAGTGATCTAATGAACACCTATATCATAAACACCGGTTTATATAAGTATTTTATGCTCACTGGCCTCTAAAATATTCCAAATAAAGAATTCATAACTTTTACTTCTCAGGAAAAAATTTGAATATAACCTCAACATTAAGGTACACAACACATTGATGTGTTCTTTGACTATGAACATTTATAGTAAAATATATTCATGTGAAGCCGCAAATAGTATATGTAAGCAATTTGAAATTAAAAACTTTTGTAATTCCATAGTTGTTGAAACAAGAAGAGATATGCTAAGAGATAACTTTCATGATTCTTATTTTTAATGTTCATCAAATATTTATGAAAATAGTCAAAAATCTTCATTCTATGTGAGATAAAAATTTAAAAGATGAATTTTTAGTTGATAAGATAATTTATTTAATGAAAAAATAATGAGAACCAAAGAGGATTGTAGTTGATGAATCTAGAAAAAATAATAATATTGCACATGATTTTCTCTTTGGAACTCAATTTTAATATGAAGGAAGGAATAAGATATATTATGATAATGTGAAAAAGAAGAATGGTGGAGTATCATTCCACACTACATAAAATCCTACCAAATCTATATCTCGTAAAAACCAAATCCCAAAAGGGAATGATTGAAGTATAATCGGATTATAGTGATACTGAGTTGTAATAGAATGATAAATCAAATCATGCTAGACGAATGATTTTTTTTGGAAATATGGTTTTTAATTATAAATATTAAAATACCTAAAAAGGTAACAAGGGAAAGAAAGATTTTGAAGTCACATGTTATGAATGTAAAAGTGGGGGACACATTCGACCTAATTATCCTATTCTTAAAAGAAATGAAAGAATAGAAAGACATTCTATGAAGAATAAGAGGAAATATTGGAAGTCCAATGGAATGAACGTCTTGAGTGTTAATGACACATGGATTGCGAGTAGAGGTGATTATTCTAAATATTCTCCTTATAGTGATACCTCAAATCACAAAAATATAGGTCTTTTTTTAAAACACATTTTCTATGCTTGATGGCCAGGGTACATAGTTCTAAATCACTTACTAATTTGTCTTTGAGTTCTAATTATCCTGATAAATATTATTCTTCTGCTGAATAAACATCATCATTAGGTAATGAAAATTCATTAATTTCTTACAATGATGATTCAAGATTTTCTAAACTATTATAAAATGAAAATTTTAATGATTCTATGAAACATTAAATATAAAATAATAGGATTGATATTTTAACATGGGATGTATCATATCATTTTAAATTTTATGACTCCAAAACATTTGACATTGAAAGTTATTCAAAAAACTGTGAAATTTTACATTTTGAAAATAAAATAATTCTCAACATTATTGTAATATATATTCTGAGAAAAAAAATTTGGAAGAGAAAATAAATTCTATAATGAATACAAATGAGGATAAGAATTTGGTTATCAGATAAAAATATAATATATTTTCTTAGTATAAGCTTTTATCAAAATTTAATACTAGAAGAAAATATTTTGTTAAAATATATCGCAAATCATTCCTTTATGAAATAGTTCTGGTATTGGGTATACTCTTTAAAAATAGGTTTTTAATAATAACTAATTTATTCCACAATATGTTCCACTCTACACTTAATGTCTATGTGGTGGACATTGGGAAAGAAATTTCTCTTTGAATATAACTCAATCTTTGGGATCCCACAAATTGAACTTTTCAAATCAAATGTGGAATCCTTAAAAATTTCATTCTAATGTTTCCTGAAACAAATAGGTTTGGATTCCAAAATATTTTTCGTTTTTTTTCATGAAAAAAACTCTAAATAATTACAATACATGGTGTATGGATAATGGATGTACCAGGAACCTGACTGGAAATAGAAAGTTCCTTGAAAAAGCTATCAGGACAAAAGGGGGAAAAGTCACATTTGGATACAATACTCAATGAATGATTATTGGTATTGGTAATATCAATTTTCATGGAAAAATCATGATTTCTAATTTTTTTGTGGATGGCCTTAGAAAAACCTCATTAGAACATGTCAATTTTGCAATGAAGGATACCTTGTGAATTTTAGAAATCATAAATTTTTAGTTCCCAATTCCAAGGATGAATTCAGTGTATCTTCTCAAAGGCATGGGAATGATTTCACTTTGAACATAGAAGGTCCTAGGAGCAACAACATACCTCATCTATGTGAAATTGAAGGCCAATCCTAGTTATGGAATAGAAGTCTATGACATAATAATTTTATAAATTTGTATAAACTATTTAATAAAGGAATTATTAATGGTCAATATGAGCTTAAGATTGATTTTTATAATTTTCATGATCCTTGTCAATATGGAAATCAAAATAATTCAAGCTTTAAAAAAATCAAGGATGTTGCATCTATAGATGAATTATAGTTACATCATATATATTTTTTCGGTCTAATGAAAAATGGATGTATTGGGGTAATGTACTATATATTTTTTCTTAGTTGATGTTTATACTAGATTTAAATGGGTATATTTTCTTACTAAAAAACCCGAATTCTTTTGTTTTTTAAATATTTTATTACTAATTTTAATAATGAGATAAACCTTCAATTAATAACTATCTGAAGTGATCGTGGTGGAGAATTTATAATTTTTTATTTCGAATATTTGTGTAATAAAAAAGGTATTACTTACTACATTTCGGCACAAAGAACTCCCGAGAAAGGTTATTTTCATTAAAGTAGAAATAGAATTCTTCATGATATAACAAGAGCCATGTTGAGTGAATAGTAAATTAAAAAACATATCGAGGAAAGAAGATGTAAGTAAATATTTTTTTACTATAACATAGTTTTAATTAAATCTTTTCATTATTAAACTCTTTATGAGTTATGGTATGCCAGAAAACCGAAGGATTCATACATCAATGTATTTGGTTGCAAGATATTTATTTTAAAAAAATGGTAACTTGCACAAGCGTTCACAAAAAAATGGATGAAGGAATATTTTTAGGTTATTCCACCACTTCTAAATATTATAGAGTTTTACAAAACACACATGTGTTGTTGAAGAAATAATATAAGTTATGTTTGGTAAAACAGATCCTTTTGTTTTAAAAAATCCTTAAAATAATACATCTTAATTATTTTCCATAAATAATTTCCAACCTATAGAATAATATTTAAAATTTTTAAATACTCATTAGATTTTTTTGATATATTTACACATAATAAATTTCTACCTTATATTGATGAGAAAGATATTCAATATCCAAATCACTTATTATACAGTAATAATTACAGTGATACAATCATTGGTGATGTATATCAACCATTAAAGACTATAATCAACATAAAAAATGAAATAGAACATATTTATTTTCTATCTCAAATTCATGATAAAAATCCAAGTGAAGTATTAGGTGATAAATATTGGATTAAGGAAACACAAGATGAATTAATGAACTCGAAAGGAATAATGTCTTCACATTGGTTGAAATCAATAAGGATACATCTGTTAAGGGGGTAGAATGGGTTTTTAGAAACAAATGAAATCAAAAAGGTATTATTGTATGTAATAAAGAAAGACTTATTGCTATAGTCTATAATAAATTACATGGAATAGACTATGATGATACCTATTCTCTGGTGTCAATAAACTAATCTATTAAAATTATATTATACTTTACATCAATCTTTAATTTCAATCTCTTTCAAATGGATGAAATGAATGAATTACTTAATGGAAATGTTCATGAGGATGTCTATGTAGACCAACCCATAGTTTTGAAGATTACAAACATCATGAATATGTTTAAAAACATACCAATGACCTTAATGGGCTTAAACAATCTCGTAGTTCTTGGTATTGTAGATTAACACAATTTTTGTTACATATTAATTACAAACAAGAAAAATTTTATCTTACTCATTTTATATATAATAAAAATATAAATATTATGATTTTTCAAATTTATGTTGATTCCACTCAAATGTCATTAACAAATTAATTTGTGAATCTAATGATGAATGAGTTTGAAATGAGTATGATGGGTGAGTTAACATCCATTCATGGTTATAAAATCTCTCAAAAAACATAAGGCACTTATATATCTCCACATAAGTATATCAATGATTTACTCAAAAAGTAGGGATATCACAATACTAAATGTATTATTACTCCCATTAGAACCTCAAACATTCTTGATCCTGATGAGGTTTGACAACAAGTTAATGAAACAATTTTTATAGGTATTATTTGAAGTATACTATATTTATGATCTATTTGTCCAAACTTAATTTTTTTATGCTTATGTGCTAGATATAATGAAAATCTATAACAATCAAATTTAAAATCTATGAAAAAGATTTTTGGGTATTTAAAAGGAACATTGAATTTTTGCCATTTTTTATTCTTATGGTAATGATTTTGAATTTTAAAAAAAAATTGGGATGCGGAATGTGGCGTCTTTTGATTGTATAGAATGATTAAAACTATAACATGTCATTTTCTAGGAGATTATTTAGTTTCTTGTTCATGAAAACAACAACACTCAGTTTCACTTTCCATTACTAAAGTAGTATATGTAGCAGCTAGATGTTTTTATGCTCAAGTTTTTTGGATTCAATACACACTCACAGACTGTGGTATAAGTATTTATAAAACTCAAATATTTTGCGGTAACAAAAGTTCTACTTCTTTAATTAAAAACCACACACATCAATCTCATGAATAACACATAGAAACTTGGCATCACTTTTTTAGGTATCACACACTAAAATGAGATATTATTTTACAAATAATCAAAATGCAATATGAACTTGCAGATATATTGACAAAAACATTACGTAATGATAGATTTGAATTTATTAAACAGAATCTACAAACTATTACACAAAAATAATCACTAACATATACTTTTTTTTAAATTCTCTTTATATTAATACAGTCATTTTCCTATGGGGATAAAATTACTCTTTTGTTCTATGACATATCTATTATTATTGTTACTATTCATTATTTTATATTATAAATCTATATTTTAATATAAAAGTTCTATTTGTTTTATATATTTCAATAGTTGTTTATTTTTTTGTTTTATGTATTTTTGATTCATATTTATTAATTTTTGTTTTTCTCTTTTATCAAAAAATCAAAAACTGTCGGCATTATAATATATCCATCAGCATGAAAATATATGGTAATGACATTGTTTTCCATCTGCTTCACAACCTATGGAAATGAATTTGTTTTCCATTAGATTGAAAACCAATGGGTAGACTTTTTTTCCCATCATCTTGATAATTTATGATAACAACTTTGTTTTTCATCAGCTTGATAACCTATGGTAATGACTTTGTTTTCCATCATCTTAACAACATATGGTATAGACTTTATCATCCATCGGCTTGACAACCAATGTTAATGACATTGTTTTCCATCAGTTTAAAAACCTATAGTAATGCATTTTTTTCCACTTGAAAACCTATGGTAATGATTTTTTCTCATCATCTTAACAAACTATGCTAATGAATTTTCTTCAATTAGTCTCATAACTGATCTTTTTTACATTCTTTTTTGACGATCGGACAATCGATCGAATTTAATTTCATTTTCATGATTATAATGTTTTATTTTTTCAACTATTAATTTTATGTATTGTATTATGTTTTTACATTCATAATACTATGAAAAAACAAGAAACATGGAATCTAAAACTGGTACATTCCCGTTTATTTTTAGTTTTTTTCTATTTTCTTATTGTTTACATTTTTTAAAATTGTTTTTTAACACTCCTTTTATTATCCATCGTTGGATTCTTTATTTCACAATCTCAAAGGTGGAATACCAATCTCTATCCAAAAACATAAATTTATGGAGGACCCCTCCTTCTAAAACCCACACTGTTTCTTCAATATTCTCAAAAAAAGATCTGATCCCCTACTTAGGAATTCATACGATCTTTTCTTTTTCCAAAAATTATTAGGTCTCCGTCTTCTATGAATACTCCTACCGATATGTCTTCAAACACATTATCAGAATTGTATTTCATTAGAAAAAGGTTAGTATATTAATATTTCTTTGAAAAATATGATTCCAAAATCAAATGGATTATTTTATTCCATGGTCGGGAACATCTTTGTGTTGAGAAACCAATATATTAATATCTGATTCTTGTATAAGAGGATATAAAATTCCACAATACAGTATCTTTTTACAAGGATATGATGATTAAAATTGTTGTATGTGATAGAAATATTACTATTTTTGTAAAACAAGTAGCAAATTTCCTCAATGTTCCAACTGAATGAGGTACGTTTTTATCATTATATAAGCTACCAGATGAAGTTTGTACATTTAATAAGGAAAAATATTAAAATTCACTATTTTTTTTCAATGAGGTTGAATGAAAAGTAGCCCATCTATCTGAAGACAATTGGTTTTTTGTCTTTTGGATTCAAGGGATTCAAACTCAAATTAATGGGTATAGATAAACATTTAAGTTATCAGTTATATTTGTGTTAAATTTCCTAGTATATATTATCATGGTAAATACTATGGGATACATTTTCGAAACAATCAAGAATGTGATGTCTGGAGTAGTGAAGTCTTATCTTGTCATGTATCCATCTATTCTGAAAAGGTTATTTATTGAATGAATGATGTTTTGTAATATTCTAATGAAATGAGAATAGAAATAGTTGAAGTATTCGTGGATATGTATGAATACGTTAAAGAAATTGAATTTTTGTTTTAATGAAAAAAATAAATACTATACATCCAAGACGTGGAAGAATCAGAACCAAATCAATCGACACCACATATTATAGAATCATCTGAAACAATTATTACATCTCCTAAGTGAGATCCTCAAATCAGTGAAAATCCAAAAAAGAAAACCAAATACAGTAAGGAGGATGTTACTATGTACATAAAGGATAAAGTACAATGAAAATAAGGTTATCATTGATTTGGTCTTGATCCACCTGAAGCTCTAGGTGATAAGAGAAGAATAGAAGATAATCTACAGGCTCAGTAGAGAAAGAAAATTAATTTGAAAAGGAAATCTCATGATTCTGATGTTACCAAAATCATAAAAAGTGTTGAGTTTTCACGTGACCAACTGATAGAAGTGGTTCAACTAGAACCAATCATACTAACATTTCCACAGAAAGAAAAGGGGAAAAATAGTGTAATAATTTTTTCGATCATCTTCACAACAAGAAGTTGTGAAAGAGGATTATGAAATTATTTTGGAATATCATATGTGTTATAAGAAGAGTATCAAAGAGTATTCTCTTCAAAAAAGTTAAGGAATACAAAAACTAAACCCTCATGGCGATCGATCACCTGTTCAATCCTTAGAAACCCATTTCGACAGAATTACTTCTCTAGTCACGAATTGAGCTCAATGTTCGGATAACTAGAAAATAATTTTCATTATTAAAAAATATGAAAAATAAATATCTAAAAAATAAAAGGAAATGGTTTTAAAGGAAAAAGAGAATGGAATAGGAAAACTATGTGATAACGAAATGATCCGATCAAATGATCTTGAATCATGCGATGATTATACGAATTTAGAACATACAATTTCTTTGATGAAATGAATTTACATTGTTCCTGTATTAAGAGACATTGAGAAGAATATTACATACATTCCAAGAATAGAAGTTATGATTGATTTTATTATAAAAAATCAAAGGGTGAAATTTGGTTCATTATGATAGCTTAGATATTGAGTAATGACAATAGAGGTCGATCTATAATTTTTATGTGGTAGATATGTAGCTCATAAAATGGATTGGAACAAGATGATTAAATGGTCATAATAAACATAATGCTTAGTCAATGAACGTGAAGAATGTATTGGATACATAAGGAGGATTTCAAATGATCTTACCATATCATTTAGTAAGATTAAAATGGAATATATTGACGGGTTGAATCAGATTTCAAAACCAATGAATATTTTTTTCTTTTTTTTTCATTCTTGATTGTCTTTAGAAAACTATAGATCTTTTTAAATTCAATGAACTGTATGGTTATATATCCATTGTTTTCCTTTTTTGTTTCTCTCTAATAATTTTAGGAAACTCAAGACAACCCTATACTTTTTGAAAACCACAAAGGGGTATAATGTTTTATGAAATGGGGATAAAGTTTTATAAAAGGGGAGAATGTTTTGAAAAGAGGTATAATTTTTAATGTTTAGCTCAATTGTAATACATCTAAATAAAGGAAAATATAAAAATACAATCCTTAGTATTATATATATCTAATTGAAAGATAGTTTTATTCAATTTCATATTCAGAAAAGTTTTCAAAACTCAAAGGGATATATGTAAAGACCCGATAAATTCAACGGAAATTTTTTCTTAATTTTCATTGGGATTTTACATGAACGAAGTTTCTGACGACACCTGATTTCGAGGCCCGGTGTGCTCGGGATCATTTTCCGAAGTCTAGCTCGGGTACGTTCAGTGAACGAACATGTGGGTTTTTCTAACTTTTGAACCGGTGCTCGGAATTGAAATCTGAGGGAACTGATGGAATCACAGCGCCAGTAATTTCTTAAAAACACCTTTTCTGGAGTTGTGTTTTCTCGGGTGGAGTATTACTTAATTGGGTTAACTAAAAAATAAAATAAAATACTGTGCAACAGATGTTATTTTTATTCAATGAAGTGTTAACCTAAGATAAGTGGTTGAGTGGGACCCACATCCAAACTAATCTGCTAGGTAGGATATTAGTGGGGTGGGGCCCACATGAGCCCCACCCTTTCAACTTCCTCAACCCCTTTTTGATTAAAGTAACGCACCCACACCCCCTATTAAATGAAGTCAACTCATGCATTTAATTAAATATTAAATGCCACTATTAATTGGGCGGTTTAAAACTTTGTAATTAATTGAGTTAATTATTTGATTCAATTTTGAATATCAAACTGAAGGCATGAGTATTAAAATAAGAAGGTGTGTTATTTTATTATTGTTGTTTCTTGGGTTTTGCGGGAGGATTTTGGAGAGAACAACTAAAAGTCTCGAAGTTCATCATTCTTCGTTGAAGAATGCCTAGAACGTGAAGAACTAGAAGAATGCCAACCTCTGACGAAGGTCGTAAAGAATGTCCGATCATCGGAGATCGATGATGCGACGCCGACGAATCTTTTCTCCGCAACGTGATGATCCCCCTTCTGCGACGCCTTCTTCCGCGACGTGCAATTCCGCGACCAGCCTTCGATCGACTACACTCGAGGTAGAGAATTTATTTGGGATTTTTAGTGAACCCTTGTTTACATCGTTATATATATAAGAACGCGGATCAACTAAATATTAAGTTAATCCGCGAAGAATATGTTTGCGGGTTGAGAATTCTTGATTTGGGGGAAAAATGGTTTGGGTTGATTACTTTTTTTCTTGAAAAATTCTTGTCGTTCTTCGTCTTTTGGGACACTTGTTATCAACTTAACGGGAGGAGGTCGGATAGAAAGAACATGGCCGACTCTCCTCCCCCTTTTTTGTTTTGTTCGTTGCTACACGAACAAAGGCGGCGCGGTGCAACGGCACTACGCAGAAACAAGAAATAACGCGACGAAGAAGCACGTCGCCAGTGAGGCCGAACGAAACCGCGGCCAGAGTCGGGGCCGCGGAGGCTATTCGAAGACTCCGCTGGTTGATCATTGTGCGCGGATTAACGAGCAATGACAAACGTGGCCGCAATGTCAATTTGATGCCTCCTCAGTGATGGTCGGGTCCCGGGAGGACCGTTGGCGAAGGCTGCGAGCAAAACTGACCACCGGAGCACGTCCGGTGGTCCGCGGATAATCCTACCAGCAGCACCCGGCGCGTCGGCGGGAAGGGTCATCGCGGCTAAAGCCACGGTGGTAGGCGTCTGGTCCCGTGGCCACGCGGGACCAAGGAAGACATGGCGCTGGGCCGCGTCCCTAGCAGAGAGCGGCCCCCACGCTGGGTCCGCTGCTTCTTTCATGGGGGTGGGGCAACCGCACCCCCAAGTTCCGCTCAGCCGGACAGCCAAGCGGCCACGCGGCTGCGCCAGCCGGCCGGGCCGCGCCTGAGCCAGGTCGGGCCACGCCCCCCCGGGCCAGGCCGCGCCCTATTAGGCTGGACCCAGACCTAGTTCGGGTCGACCCGGTTCGGGCCGACCCAGGGGGTCTCGGGCCGGGTCGGACCGGTCCCGAACCCCCTATTTTCGGGATGTTTCCGTTCAAATGCCCATATCATTGTCCACAGACCTTCGATCGATGCTACATCTATTGCGTAACGATCCTTGGATCGACACAGTCATTTTGGTATATTACACTCAGGGTTTCGGAGAAATTTGGGTATGTTCAGGTTGGTTCGAACACGAAACCAACCAGGCCCTCGGAGCAGAAACACTTATATCTTGAGCTCCGGACGACCGATTGATGTGCCGTCGACTTTGTTGGTTTCCCCTAGATGAGACAGAACATTTGGCATACTTTTTCTGAGTTTTGGTTGCAGTTGGATAGTGTTCGGATTGGATTGTACCCAAAATCCAAATGGGCCCTATGAACGGAAAAGATGATAACTTTCAGACTGGACGTCTATTTGACGAACCGTCAGCAGCCTTGGTGATCACATTGAGAAACGGTCCCTATGAGTATACCATATGAGAGTTCGGGGTATTGTTATGATATGGTCGGGTTGGTTCGCACATGAAACCAACCGGGCCCCTGGGACAAAAAGGCTAATAAAACACAGACCGGGCGTCCGATTGACGCGTCGTCTGTTGCATTGAGACCCCTATGACGAGGAGGTCCTTTGAGATACTTCTTAGTGGGAATTTGAGATACATTGAGTATCGACCTGTAGCTCGTGGAGTGGACCATCCCGGAGACGAGGGTACGGAGTACGCAGACCGTGTAACCGGTTGAGACCTGATGACTGCTTCACCGACTCGACATGGAGTGAGTCGACTAGCCCAGTGGACGGAGCACTACGTGTTTGGGTGCAGAACCATGGTGGATGGAACACTACTGTAGGACAGTGCCGACCCGCAGTACTCATCCAAAAAGTACGTCTGCAGGCTATTAGGTGGTTTGCACTACTGTGTTTGGGTGGGATACCCCGGCGAGAAGTACTACCGTGTTTGGGTGGTTGTCCTGCAGTACTCGACAGGAGGAGTACCTCAGTAGTCTTAGGTTAGTGAGCAGTACCTCGAAGTCATGACAGGACAATTTTACAATCCAGATACGGGGCTCTTCAGCAATTCTGGTTTTGATAATAAAAATATGAGTTTGAGCAGAGTCTATGACCTTTGTGTTTACCTCATGATTGAGATGGATCACTTGATAACTTCGGTATATGTATGGGCATATACCTAAGTAGTGGTTATCCGTTGATTTAATATCCTTTGTGTTTCCTCATGAATGAGATGGGTTACATGATAACTTAGGTATAAGTTTGGGCTTATACCTATGTAAGGGTTATCCATTGAGATCCTTCTATGTGGTTATACTTGTTGGATTTAGGGAGACCTGGAAGGTCTCAGGGTCCCTACTGAGTATCGTATACTCACCCCTGCATGGGCTATGCTCGAACCTTGTTGTGTTTGTTGCAAACGATGGGTAGTGCTGACAGAGGCCGAGTGTTCAACGACTGGACGGTACCCGGAGGTGGATCACACGACGAGTCAGTATCCGGAGGTGGACTTCTCGGCGATATGACACTTGGAGGAGATTGACAGGAGAGAGTGTTGTGGTGGCTATCTGTACCTACCCTTCAGGTAGGATCTATGGTGGACGATCCAGGAGCTGCGCTATCTGTACCTACCCTTAAGGTAGGATCTGAGGAGGATGACCCAGGATCTGCTTACTTTCGTCCACTTGTTTGCATTTTTCTATTGTACTCTCGTTGAGTTGTAGTTGTACTTAAAATTGGGTTTCTATTCTGGCCCATTTACTTTTCAACACTTTCTTTTTTACATAGTGTTTTACTTCCGCTTGTACTATGTGGTGTTTTGTTTACTTTTATAAAGGCAATGGCTTCCTAGTTATTGGGATTTACGCTTTTGGTGCTAGTCGCCAGCCCCTGGCCTATGGAAGGAGGGCGTGGGGTAGTCACGACACGGTCCCCGAGGACGGGTCGTGAAAAACTGGCTTCAGAGGAGTCGGTTCTACCGTAGAACTTATAACTCTGATTTTTTTTCTTTCTGTGAAGAAATAGTGTTAAGGGTACCGAGTGTGGTTTTAAGTTCAGGGAGTCCAGTGTTGGTGCGGGCGACCGACGTATCCATACACTAGGACCTTAACTTCTGATTTCTGACTCAGTGCACGAAAATATTAATTGCGGGTGTGGGTTTTCCCTTAAAACAGCTCAAACCAGGTCAGATCACCATGTATTAATCGTTTAATCGTGTCACATATGTTGCTTTCAGGATTCCTTTCCACGGATGACCAGCTAGAGGCTAGAGGGATGTGTGTACTCACAACATGCCGATCTATGAGGCTTTGGTACAGTTCCCTCTTGCAGTTGAGGCACCAGCGGAGGCACCAGCGGTACTACTATACGTTGGTCCACCAATGCCTCTAGCCCCAGCAGTAGGCATTGCTTGCCGCTTGAGCGCGATGCACGAGTTCCAACACCATAATCCACCCAGGTTCTGGGGAGAGACGGACCTGTAGGTGGCTGATGATTGGCTGGAGGCTGTGGTGAGAGTCTTCAGGCTAGTGGGGACACCAGCAGACTTCATGGTGATCTTTACTGCGAGCCTCCTTCAGGCAGCAGCATGCAAGTGGTGGAGCCTCTTGTTCCAGTTTTGCGATAGGATGAAATTCACATGAGGATACTTCGATACCTTTTTCAGGGTGGAGTTGTACCAGTAGCTCTACACCCCGAGGGTGTTCAGGAGCTGCTGCCTTTGCCGCATGGTTTCCCATCAGTATTCGAGTCATCTGTAGGAAGTACACAGATGATGCATAGGTCCAAGAGGAACAGAGACAGCCGTACGTGGAGCAGGAAGGTTTATGAATACGGTAGGAAGGGTGACCTGCCACTTGACTATCTGACCCCCGCACAGTTGATCTGTGGGTGTTGGAGGAGCCACCAATTCAGAAGCTGCGACGGGTGCTTGAGCAACAGCCGAGTGGTGGACAAGCCAGTAGAGCTCTGGGAACAGCTGTACAGGAGAGGAACTTGGGGATTTCTTTTGTTCTTGGTACTTCTAGTTCCATGTTGATGTTGTATTTGTGTGTTTGTACTATGAACTGCAGTAATAAAAATACACTTAGCTTTGTGATGATTTCTTTCCTGTCCTATTGTTTGGTTGATTCTGAGAGGTCCCAATTAAAACTGTTGACTTGACCCTCACTTATGAGATTTCTACTGGAGGAGACCCAGTGACCTCACACTAATGCCGACAGCGTGACTCGACCCATGGAGGCGAGAGTGACAGTTGGATCTCTTGGTAGTTACGTTGAGGCCTTATGATGTCTTCCATGGCATGAATGCATCATTCATGTCAGGATTGACTGTATTAGGCAATGGGTGTGGTTAATCCGGAGGATGAGACTGAGTTTCTATTTTCAGCAAGGGAGAATTCTTAGCAGCTCTATCAGATCGTATGCAAAGAAGGTGCAGATCATCCAAGAGTGGATGAAGACTGCATAGTGCAGTAAGAAACAATAAACTGGTGCCAGTCATAGAGACTCGAGCGTGTTAAATGTTTCAAGATGAGTAAGCATTAAGGAGAGATGAGTCTGCGAAGCAGCAGACATGGAGGTAGATCTAGGAGAGCAGCATGAGGTGATGTACATTTTAACATGATCTAACCACCCACCTTAGTTATCCTCGCGAGGCTCAGGGAACTGGAGGGTCGAGGAAGAGTGCAGCTACATGCTGTCAAGGAGTGTGACCCAATGGCTCTAAAAATGATTCAAGGGATAGTCTGTGTCCACTACTAGCTGCCGTAGTAACAAACGTCAATATGAATCATTCCCTGCTTTTACAAATCTTTCCCCAGACCTAGAGTTTTTGGTAAGACATAGACTTGACCCTCACGTCTGGAGATACCTTGGGAGAAGACATGATAATCACACTTACGCCAATGGTGTGGTCATACCCTCGAGGCGAGAGTTTCGGTTAGAATCACTTGGTGGCAGCATCGAGGCCTTACGACGTTGGTTTGAGTATGGACTGGGCAATCATAGTTCATACACAAATTGACAGTATTAGGCAAAAAGTTTGTGGTTTAACTACGACTTCGGGATGGGTTTTCCTTGTTCGGCGAAAAGAAAACCCCAGGCAGCACAAGATAAACTCATGCACAAGATGGTGCGACCGATCACTCTTGATTCAGTCAACCTTACCCTCATGGCAGCTGTCGTTTTGAGTTTCGGTTCTAATAGGAATTGGAGACCTATAGAGTATGAGTATAATGATCACGTATTTATACGGGTCTCACCTCGACAAGGTTTACGGAGATGTGGCTGAGGCAACAAGTTATCTCCGAGGTTCAACGAAACTTTCTAGGTCCTCAGTTGGGTAGGCGAGGTGGTTTCCCGCTTGACCCATCGACCTCAGTTGTACCAGGTGCACGACGACTTCCATGTATCTCAACTGAGGTGATACGTGCATGATCTTTCACACATCATTGTCCTCTGGGAGTTGGACGTCGATGATAGGGTGACATATGCAGAGATTCCAGTGGGGATCGAGGATCAACAGGAGTGGATCCAACGAGGATGGTCGATTTCTCAAGTGCGCTTTCACTAGCATTACAGGAACCTCCAGGTAAGCAAATGGGAGCGGAAGGCTCAAATGCATTCTCAATACCGCTTTTGTATCCCTAGTTGGTGTTAATGATTTATGAGGACGTAAATCCCTGAGGTGGGAGTAATGTAAAGACCCGTAAAATTCAAGGGAAATTTTTTTTAATTTTTTGTGGGATTTTAGGAGAACGAAGTTTCTGACGGCACCTGATTTCGAGGCCCGCTGTGCCTGAAATCATTTTTCAAAGTTTAGCTTGGGTACGTTCAGTTTACGTACGAGCGGGATTTTATAACTTTTGAACCGGTGCTCGGCATTGAAATCCGAGGGAACCGATGGAATCATAGCGCCGGTAATTGCTTAATTACAGCTTTTCTGGAGTTCTCTTTCCTCGGGTGGAGTTTTACTTAATTGGGATAACGAAAGAATAAAATAAAATACTGTGCAACCAATTTTATTTTTATTCAAGGAAGTGTTAACCTAAGCTAAGTGGTTGAGTTGGACCCACATTAGCCCCACCCTTTCAACTTCCTCATACCCTTTTTTATTAATGTAACGCACCTGAAACCCCTATTAAACGAAGTCAACTCGTGCGTTTAATTAATTATTAAATGCCTCTATTAATTGGGCGGTTTAAAACGTTGCAATTAATTGAGTTAATTGTTTGATTCAATTTTGAATTTCAAACTGAAGGCTTGAGTAATAAAATAAGAATGTGTCTTATTTTATTATTGTTGTTGCTTGGGTTGTGTTGGAGGATTTTGGAGAGAACGACTCAAAGTTTCGAAGTTCATCGTTCTTCATCAAAGAACGCGAATAACGTGAAGAATGCGAAGAACACCGACCTTAGATGAAGGTCTAAAATAACGCCGAATCCTTGGATATCGACGTTGTGATGCTGAGGAATCTTTTCTCCGGGACGCGACGATCCCCCTTCTGCGAGGCCTTTGTCCGCGACGTGCAATTCCATGACGAGCCTTCGTTCGACTACACTCGAGGTAGGGAATTTTTTTGTGAATGTTAGTGAACCCTTGTTTAATTTCTTCTAAATATAAGAATTCATTTCAACTAAATATTATGTTAATCCCCGAAGAATATGTTTGTGGGTTTGGAATTCTTGATTTCGGGGAAAAACTGTTTGGGTTGATTACTTTTGGTCATGAAAAATCCTTATCGTTCTTCATCATTTGGGCCGCTTGTTATCAACTTAACAGGATGAGGTCGGACCGCATGAACACGGCTGACTATCATCCCCCTTTGTTGTTTTGTTTCATGCAGCATGAACAAAGGCGGCGCGGTGCAACAACACCGTGTGGAAAAAAGAAAGAACGCGACAAAAAAGCACGGCGCCGTCGCGCAGCGCCGTTGAGGCCAAAAAAAACCGCTGCCGGAGTCGGGGCCGCGGAGGCGATTTGAAGACTCCGCTGGTTTATCGTTGTGCGTGGATTGACGGGCGATGACAAATTGGGCCGAAAAGTCAATTTGAAGCCTCCCTACTGAAGGTCTGGTACGAGGAGGACCGTTGGCGAAGGTAGTGAGAAAAACGGACCACCGGAGCGCATCCGGTGGTCCGCGGAAAATCATGTCGGCGC
Source organism: Viscum album (assembly GCA_963277665.1). NCBI lineage: Eukaryota > Viridiplantae > Streptophyta > Magnoliopsida > Santalales > Viscaceae > Viscum > Viscum album. The sequence continues at coordinate 923,917,863 of OY728156.1, forward strand.
GCCACACCGGGCCGGCGGCCAGAGGCGGCGGCACCCGGCATGCCGCTGATGAAGCCGCGACGGCAGGCGACTGGTCTCGTGGCTGGGAAGGACTAAGGATGACGCGGCGCAGGGCCGCGGCTTCTTTCACGGGGGGGGGGGGGGGGGGGGGGGTAACCGCACCCCCTATTCCGCTCAGCCGGACCACCGAGCGGCCACGCGGCCGCAACAGCGCGGAAGGGAAGCCGGTCGGGCCGTTCCCTATCGGGCCGGACCTGGACGCGGTTCGGGTCGACCCGGTCCGGGCCTCCCCAGGGGGTCTCGGGCTGGGTCGGACCGGGCCCGAACCCCCTATTTTCGGGTACTTCCCCTTCAAACACCCATATCATGGGACACGAACCTCTGATAGACACACCATCAGTTTCATAGCGATCCTTCGATCGAGGTGGTCGTTTCGTTATATTACACTCAGGGTTTCGGATAACTTTGTGTACGGCCAGGTTGGTTCGAACATGAAACCAACTGGGCCCTCGGAGAGGAAATGCTTATATCTTGAGCTCCGGACGTCCGATTGACATGTAGTCAACTTTGTTGGTTTCCTCTTGATGATATGGAACTTTTGTCATACTTTTACTGAGTTTTGGTTGCATTTGGATAGTGTCCGGGTGGTATTGTACCTGAAATCCAACAGAGCCCCTGGAACCAGAAATTTGATAACTTTCAAATTGGACGTCCGTTTGACGAACCGTCAGCGGCGTTGGTGATCACGTTGAGAAACGGTCTCTATGATTTTAACCTATGAGATTTCGGGATACAGTTGAGATATGGCCGGGTTGGCTCACACAAGAAACCAACTGGGCCCCTAGGACGAAAAGGCTAATAACTCACAGACTGGGCGTCCGATTGACGCACCGTCTGTTGCATTGAAGCCCCAATGTCGAGGTTGTCCTTTGAGATACTTATTAGTGGGACTTTGAGATACTTGGAGTATCGTCCTCTATCTCATGGAGCGGACCCTCTTAGAGATGAGCGTACAAAGTACGGAGACCGTGTAGCCGGCTGAGACCTGACGAATGATTGACCGACTCGACTTGGACTGAGTCGACTAGCCCAGTGGACGGAACACTACATGTTTGGGTGAAGACCCATGGTGTAAAAAACACTACTATGTGACAGTGAAGACCCGCGGTACTCATCCGGAGAGTACCTCTTCAGGATATCAGGGGGTGTGCACTACTTTGTTTGGGTGGCATACCCCGGCGGGAAGCACTATTGTGTTTGGGTGGCTGTTCCGCGGTACTCGACAGGAGGAGTACCTTAGAAGTCTTAGGTTAGTGAGTATTACCTCGGATACGTGATAGGACCACTGTACACTCTATAGACGGGGCTCTTCAGCAGTTATGGTTTCGTTAATAAAAATCCTGGTTTGAGCTGAGTCTATGGCCTTTGTGTTTACCTCATGATTGAGTTGGTTCACTTGATAACTTAGGTATATGTATGCTTATACCTAAGTAAGGGTTATCTCTTGAGATCCTTCTTTGTGGTTATCCTTGTTGGATTTAGTGAGACCTTGAGGGTATCAGGGTCCCTTCTGAGTATCGTATACTCAATCTTTCATGGGATATGCCCGCACCTCGTTGTGTTGGTTACAGATGACGGGCAGCACTGACAGAGGCCAGGTGTTCGGGGACTGGATAGAACCCAGAGGTGGACCACACGATGAGTCAGTATCCGGAGGTGGGCTTCATGGCGAGACACCACTCAGAGGAGGTTTACGGGCGAGAGAGTTGTGGATGCTATCTGTACCTACCCTTCAGGTATGATCCATGGTGGATGATCCAGGAGCTGCGCTATATGTACCTACCCTTCAGGTAGGATCTGTGGTGGACGATCCAGGAGCTGCGCTATCTGTACCAACCCTTTAGGTAGGATCCGAGGAGGATGACCCAGGAGCTTCTTCCTTTCTTCCAGTTGTTTGTATTTTTCTATTGTAATATCATTCAGTTCTAGCTGTACATTCAGTTGGGTTTGTATTATGGCCCATTTACTTTTCAGCACTTTCTTTTGTACTTAGTGAATTTCTTCTACTTGTACTCTGTAGTGTTTTTTTTACTTTTATAAAGGCAATTCCTTCCCAGTTATCGGGACTTACACCTTTGGTGCTAGTCGCTAGCCCCTGGCCTATGGAAGGCGGGCTTGGGGTAGTCATGGCACGGGCCCTGTGGATGGGTTGTGACAATATATGTATGACTTTATATGTTTTACTTTGTGTTTTTTGATTTCTAAAAAGGGGATATCATTATTTTGAAATTTATGTATTTTGTTTTGAAAATATAAAATCACTTTATACTCATTTCCCAAATAAATTACATACTATGAATACAGTTTTTCAATCTATCATACTAACGCTGTCTATCGTAGTGACTCTATCTATCATACTAACTTAGTCTATCATACAGACTCTTTCTATTGAACTTACTCTATCTATCCTACTAACTTTGTCTATTGTATTGATTCTATCTATCATACAGAATCTATCTTATGTACTTACATTATTTATCATATGGAATGTGTTCATTATTATCACATTGTGTATCTTACTCACTTTTCATCATATTAATAAATATGACTATGTATTGTTAGTCATACTCATGATTTAATTTTATCACGTTCATGATTTTAATCATATATCAAAACACATGTTCTACATCAATCATACTCTTGTTTTTATTTTCATATACCTATATTTATAAACAAAATGATGTTGTGGACTAAGTTATAAACTAATCAAAATGAGGTCGTGTTTTTTGTTTAAATATAACTGTTCCAATTCCAAGTTTCTTAGTCCCTCAAGGATTTCAAGAGAAATACGACTGTTGGAGAAAATATGACTATTAAAACTAGTGCCTATAAATATTAGGAAATTTGAAAATGATAAATAACTTGGACCAACTTCAAATTCTTCCAATTTCTAGAGAGATATTGTGTGACTTCTCTCTTCTTCATGAAAATTATATGAAATTAAAAAACGTGAAAAGCACGTTCATAGATTTTGTATTTCACTAAGTGAATTTTTTTCTTTGTAATTATGATCTTGTGATAACAATCGAGGGCTATCGAGGATAGGCATACAGTTCCAATAATCATTTTATAAAGGGCGTTAATTTTTCTCAAAGATATGGGTCTTCTTACCTGTTAAAATGAGGCCTTGAGGGGATAGAAATACAGATGTGTAGATCATTATATTGAGATCATACTAGTGTTAGTAAGATAGACCAATTTTTGTAGGTGGAAGGATACCCTACTCATTTGTATAAAATAATTTTTTTCCTTTTGCTTTTCTGTAGGTTATTGTAATAGAAAAAGAATCCTTCTATTTTGTCATTTTCATTTTTTTTATTTTTATTAATTATATATTAAAATATATTTTTTTTGATTTTATATGATATATGGTAGAATAATTTATTACTTGTTATACTCTAACATTTATATTCAAGACAAAATAAAACTGCCTCAATTTTCTGAAAACATATTCTATCATATTGCGTCATAGGTCTGATAGTATGTCATATCTGTTGTCTTCTTTTATAATTGGATTTGTGAAATTTTTTAGTTATAGTAATCTAAAAACCATACCTGACGGTTTTAATTTAAAATTTTAAATATAAAATTCCCCCCACTTGTAGTTGTTCCATCTCATTTCCATTTCAATACATCTTCCACTATAAGCCTAAAAAAATGTGGATCCAAGGAGTAACAAGTCCCAACACAATATATTGAATCATGATCCCTGAATAAATCTAATAAATGGTTTCCACTACTATAATCAGGATCAGTGGGAGAACCATAGAAAGAATATAATGTAATTTAAACCCATGGTATACCGACCAATTCCTCTACTACGATTTCAATTCAACACAAAATTTCATTCAACAATTATTAATAAATTACATTCCATGATTTCTACAAATTCATAACTACCATTCCATTTATACAATTTAACAGAATCAAATCATGTACTACATTGAAGTTGAGGAAAACCATATCCTAATATGTCATTTCAATTTAATAAAATTCTAAAGGGCTTAATATAACGAGGAAATAACACCCCCATATGTGGAATCATAATAAGAAAAGTTAGAGGTTCACCAAATTGGTGGCCTAGGCTAGGGTAACAACATCAAACAATATCAAATGAAACTATCAGTGTCAATAAATGGATCCAATTATTTCAATTCAATTATTAAATTAAATAAAAGGGTTCGATAATAAATTTTGGCACAAGAAAACACTGGAAATAACGAAACAAACCACTCCTCCCTAAATAAATAGTATATATGAGTTATCGTAGGTCTTTATTATTTAACACCTCCAATATCGTCTTTTAATTCGGTCCAAATTATATAAACATTTATGAATGGATGAATAAAAAATAAATATGATGTATTATATTTCAAAATAAAAAATTTATTGATGTGAATTCAAATTAATAATGGAAGTACAGGGTCAATGAACATACCTACATGAATCCAGTTTCACAAATGAATCTAGATTCCGTGTCTTGATGAAAAAATGGTGAGTATATATTCCCATTGAGATTATAATCAACTCCCACAACCATGCTTTATTCTAACAGAGTATAAATGAAGTTTTCAATGATATAAACTTATTATGATAAAAATATATTTTAACTCAAAATACCTATCCACAATGTTTTTCCACACAGTTTTCCAAATTATGAGTCAACCGTGTTCCCTCCATTTCATTATATAGAACATTTCATGGTTAGTGTGCACATTTTTTCTATGTGATCCCAAAATATGATTTTATAATCGATTAAAATTATATAGAATTTGGAATCAGTGTGCAGCTGATGATAGACTGTTTTATGATATTTTTCAACCATATGCACCCTATTGTCAAGCCCCACATGTTTATGTGTAACTCTGTGACCTATTGCACAAATATTCTCTAAAGTATATATCCCTTACTTTTATCTCCAATATTTTTAATCATGGCTCTATAAAAAATGAATAAGACCCCAAAACACTCTTGATCTCAACAAGAATTTACATTTATCAATAAATAATAATTTAATCCAAAATAGTGATATGTACCTCATGAAAACATTGGATCATACACTATTCTCCAATAATGAAATTCATCCCATAATTTTTCATTATAGTGTCTTCAAAAATAACCTAAGATTAACTTTATGTATCATAATGTACCTCGATATACCACTCGTAGGTCACATCATGTAAATGGATATGATTCCACAACAACAATACAAGAGTAACAGACCGTCCTAGGAGAACATTCATTCTCCTATAAACTATGAAAATGGGGGATTCTCAATGGATGCATCAACCAGTAACTCAACGTCATAAGGATGGATAAAACATGATGGGTTTGAGTGATAATGGTTTAGATGAGATAAATTGATGATGTTGTTAAAGGATCAGTACCCTTAAGGTATCTGAAACTGATACGCTACCAACCTGATACTTTCTATAATCTCAATCTGACAGACATATCATAATCAATGATTACCCTATCACGTGACCCATTTGTGTCTTGGGCTCTCTATGATAAGTAAAATACACAATCAATGGAATGAAAAACTATAAGTAATTAATAGAGATTGATGATCAATTTCTATTGATATATTGTTGTATAAATTGGCTTTATTCTCCACTATACATTCAATGAGGTCACAAACATGAGACACTATGCTAAAAAACTTCCACCCAACACTCTAACATGTATAGGGGTGTTCAACATGGCCCTCTATAAATTGCCTCCTAATGTTCCTTGTATATCATGGCCTAATTTCTATTATTGTAGCAATCCTCAACTAGAAGAATGTGTATCTCCTAAGAAACCCTAGAATATTATATACATTCATTCATCATGACCTCAATGAAATGATTTTTTTACTGACTAGCCATCACACTGAGTGTGTTTTTACAGGCTCTAATGAACCTATGTACCCATGACACTTTAATGTTACTTTTAGAAATGATATGTAAACCTGACATCCCAATCCAATTCAATGGTGTTAGGGAAACCATGAAGTCATACTAACTCAAAATTCTAAAACCACTCAATCTCTTCAACAATTGATGTCACTCTAATTAGTTTGACATAATAACCTTTCATGATCCAGTCCACAAAAACCCAAATAACATCACTTCCTAAAGGTAACCTCAATTTATCAGTAATGAAATACATCATTAGATATTATCATTTCATCTTAGGAATGGATAAATTATTGAAAATAATAGATGTCCACTTATGTTCTACCCTCACCTACTGATAGGTGGAGTATCTTTTCACTAACGCATCTGCCTCACACTTCATCACTAACAAACAATATTTGAAATGTGAATTTCGATACATCATGGTAATTCAAGGATTCATTTCCCAAACATAGGCATGAATATCTCAACTCATATCATCATTAATTTCAGCTAGAACCCATATTAAACCATGTATAGATTTAATTTTGTCTTCATGAATAGTATAATAAGGTTGTGGGTCCTCTCTTGAAACACTATCCTATAGAAATGTACCATGAGAATCCAAAAAATGTGTTATCCTCCATCAATCTAGATGGGTATATGCCATTACTAAAGATTAATTATTTTCTATCAATTACTATTTTTAATTCCCATGTGAATCTAAAATATATATTATAAGTTGAAACTCACTACTTGCCTATTGAAATACCATTATCTATGTCCTCCTGCTCATTTCCCCGGCCAGTACACTTACCTTTCTAGTCGTATTGGCTAACATGAAGCCAAAAGTCTGTATGTATTAAACCCAATCTTGATTATTAAAATTTATTTCATGTTCCATAAATATAAACATGATTATTTTTTTCTATGTATAAAAAATGTCACCAAATAATTACAGTTTCGAATAAAAAAACCATCAAATCCACAACCCACTAATGGCCAGGCATTAGGTAATTCCAATTCTACGGCCTTAGCTCCATAGACCTGTATTTCATGACACTATATTGATGCTTTAGAAATACTCCCAAACTGACACATAATTTTTCACATTAAACAGAGTAGCTCGGGTCGAAATCTATAGAATTAGGACCTGTAATGAAGCATGTCACCCTTTCAATTCCTATAAGGATATTTATAGTTTGTATCTGACTCTACAATATTCACACCATTCTTATTCGAACCCATCAATTATTATTTAGTGATTGTAATTTCAAATATAAAATTATTATAATATCATTCTACCCTTAGAATCTTAGTATTCCAAAAACATCCTTGGGTTGCACTGAGGAAGCATCATCTGTCACATTCTCTAAGAAACCAAATACTCTTGATTGTGATATAATATACTGAATTATATTAATAATATCCATCAAAAAGTTTAAATTTATCACCATAACATTTAACTTATGCACTCTATATATATCCAAAATTTGATCATGATGTTTGGACAGCTCGTATGGATTTTAAAAATACCAAAAGATATCCCACATGAAAAACACAATAAATTAAGCCTGAATAAAATGTAAGACTCAATTAATCATCCCCTTGAAAACTGCTATCACATTCTTGATACATAACAACATAAATAGATTCCCATATAATACATACATTCTATTTAAAGCAATATGTGGTACTTCTATTGGTTGAACATGCAGAAGATGAAATCCTATTGTTAAATCAATTTTCGAGAGGACCTAAGATCCCCATAGAAAATTAAAAAGGTGATCCATTAATGGTATTGGATACCAGTTTTTATCTTTCAACTAGTTAAATATTCATTAATCTACTCATTCTCAAATGGTATCATTCCCATTAATGAAAAAATGCATAGGGAACCCACCAAAAGATATAATGGGTCATATAAATCCATTTTCCTCTATGTCCCCATGCTACCTCTTCATCTCCTACAATATTTTATAATCCATCGTATATGGAGGAATAGATAGTAATTGTAATATTAGAACTACTCGATGGATAACTACATCAGTCACTTAAGCGGTACACTTGAAAATACATCCATGAAATCATCCATGAAACGATGAACCATTGGACAAGAATTTTCATTTTGTGATCATCTATCATCACAGTACAATATATATATAGTATGTTTTTTATAGATCATCATTATCTTTCCGAGATCTACCTTCCTAGACATAACATTCACCAGTTTCTAAAAATACACTTCTCCTAGGTGTTACAGATGTCACCCTTATGGGATAAAATTAATTGTGTTATTGATAACCAACTAGCTTTTTCCTCCCATGTATGGATTTAAAACAAATAATATCCCGGAAAAATATCCCTTATGATGTAACACCCACTAATCTCAAGGGGAAACTCCATAAAATGATGTACATCTGCTATTTTGATCCCCAAAAAAGTTTCATGTTTCTTGATACCATCTAAAAATATGACCATGATCCCAAGTCTCTTTACCGTTGGTAAAAATATAAATTACAATGAAGAACCTATATCAAAATCCATACAAACTAAAAATGTGATTTCAAATTAATTACATCTAATAATGAATATCCAACATATTTATATATAAGGGGTATGTTGTAAAAAATTAAAGCATTGCACAATTGTGGCCTTGTGACAAAACCTCAATACTCAGAGAAAACCCACTCTTATATCTATTATCAACAAGTTTGTTGATTCCTCGTAGATGTCCAGCACCTCATCCTAATCATCATTTACATATCCATATCCCTACCAGATGGTGACCTCTGATAAACACTCATGAAATGGGATTTAGAATTAGTCACCATCCATTGACCACTATAGGGAAGGTTCTACAAAAGAACTACATGTGTCGCATCCTACTGTAAGCACAACACTCAACTAGGCCTCAATAAAATTTCTTCTTACTACTCCCTATAATACTAAACTGATGAATGAAAACATCACAAATATGATTAAATTATTAACTAGTACTATTTTCATAGGTAGACTCAAAATATCACTTCATACAACTAGATGTTGAACAACTGGCTCATGTGGATAAACTGCCTTAATATTAAAACACTTACGTCCCTAGGGATACACTCTACAATCACCGTGTGATTTACTATCTATTTAATATATGTAAACCTAACCTTGTTGAGGTGAAATTGAAATAAATTTATAATACATTTGTTGAAGATTAATTACCTTGATGCCTCATATACTAGATATGCCTTTGAAAACCCCTACATATTATAATATCATGTCGATATATCTATATAATTAATCAGACCCTGCTCTAGATGAAAAATCCCAAAAACTCTCTCTTATTTAACTAGATTTGGTGACATGTTGTTGTAGAACCCATTTTTGAAATCACCCAAAACCATATATTGTATCCTTTCATCAAACTTCAAAACACCCCACATGTTCTTTACTACTTCGGGATGATTGAATGTTGAATGGTTCACTCTCATCTCAATAGGTGTCTATAGATTCTAAAAAATATATTACATAGTTCCAATCTAATTCATTGAATCCTATGGACCACCATTCCCTAAAAACATGTGAGGATATTTGTACTAGAACATGCATCTCAAATCCTCAATAAAAGAGGAATTATGTGGTTGTAACAACCCAACATTTTATAAGATATATTCTTTTAATTTCATTCATATCTTATGTTGTATGCTACACCAAGACTATCTTTCACTATACACGACACCGTATTAGCTTGTAGTATACACAATGCTATTCTTGGATCATGTTACACACAATTTGATAGTTGTTATTCTAAGAAACATTGAATATATATATATATATATTCAATGTATAAATGAAAAATGGTTGGATTATGTTATAAAAGTACAAAAAAAGAGTCTTCCATAACACGCAACCCTGACTTTGCTTGCATTACACACAATCACGACCTTTCCTGATAGCGTCAGTAGTACGCAATACCGGGTTTCACTAAACAACGATATATTATCACAATATTATTATGAACTATACTTTATGATTAGCATCAACTACATTTTGATTTTTATAACATTATTATTTATCGTACACATTTTATAAAACATGGTATGAGAACAAACTCAATTTTTCGAGTAAAATAATATTTTTTTAAAAATGTAGTTTGCCGCCATTTGATGGAGCACCCACTTTAAATATAGTTTTTGACATTTTTATAAGTTCAATTTGACAAAATAAAATTCTCCATTAGAATCATGATATAAAAATTTAACTTGGATAAATTTTTCATATTATTCTGATAAATTTAATATTTTGATGAATAGTAAAAACACGATATTTTTTAATTAAAAACAAATTTTTCATCGCAATAATTTATATGGGTAGATTTTCTTTTTAATTGGATTTAAATATTAATTAGAATATATTTTTACAGTTTAATCCAATGTTGGTCAATAGAATTAATTTCATTTTGAAATTGGACATAAACAAGTATCAATCGTTTGATAGTTACTGTTTCTTAAAAACACAATATTTGTTTTGATAATGGGAATTAATTTTAAAATTAATTAATTCCACTTCAATGTTTTGAATTTGGAAAAATAGACATCATTTTATAATTTTTAATATCAAATATAGCTTAGGCTGAATATTTGGTATTTTTTTGAAAAACTACAATTTTTGGTGAATAGTGAAAACACTGATTTTATGGTTAAAACTGAATTTTTATTTAAATAATAATTTATTCGATTTAAATTTATTTTAGGTCAAAATATATTCAAAATACTTATATAAGTTTAATGAAATTCATTGGCGTCATTTTATGATAATTTTAGATTTATAACAATTGTATTGAACTTTTCACCATATTTTACCCACCTCCTATGAGTTTTCTCATTTGTTCATAAAACTAAATTTTACCGCATATGTGAGTTGAATTTTGAAAATCTAAGAGACAAGGTTAATATAATGGAGTAAAATGTGGTTCAATTAGATAAATTTTTTTGGGTCAATAGTATCTTTTTACTTTTGTTTACCACGGTTAAAGGTAAATAGGTAAATTCAAGGGTAAAAGAATATTATAATAATTCAAAATTATCATAACACTTTTCCAAACCTTATTGGAAGAGTAATGGCCGACCATGGGCATCTTTGGGTCGATTATGGGACCCCATGGAGCCACTTATTAAATAAAATGGTACATTAGATTAATTAATTAAATGTAAAGTCAAAATTGGCATTAACAAAAATGTTTTGGTAATTAATTTTTATAAGGGGCTATATAAATTTTCATTTCGACTATAAATATTAATTTTAAAGATACAAATATTTCCTACATGTTGGTATTTTATTGATAATATTTAGAAATCAAATAAATTAAATTATTTATTACACAATAATGATTTAGTATTTACCTCATTAATAAATGATTTAAATAAATAAGATTATAATGACTATAAGATTATCAAAAACATGTCCAATTCTAATTGGATTATTTTATTTCGACCATGAGTAATATTATCTTCATCTTTAATTATTTTTTGATATTTTGAGACTGAGGATAAGTTTATAATAAAATAATGTTTTCACACTTTCCTAAAGAGCCCATCCTCTCCATTATAAAAGGAGGCCACTTCTATGCAACTCCACACACCTCTCAAGCCTTCTGCCTCATCCAAAATCTGCCCAATCAGGCATTATACATCCCTCTCATCCTCCATGAAGCCTTAAATTAGGCATATGGAACTCCATTAAGTCCTTTTGGTTCAATCCAAAGGATGTTACCCAAATTAAAGGTAACAGTTTATCTTATATTGTTTTCTTTATTCTACTTCTCCAACCCCTAAACACTATTCAATCCTTTATTTTGTAACATAAACAGTATGAAAAATATACTAGGATGTTTTTATTAGAAGGATTCTAACTACACTTACACACATCTCCATCTAATGGATGATGAACATAATGTTTCTGTGGATAGGAAAATAACGCCTCACGAAATGATGATTGTTCGATTTTCTCGTACCGCCTCTCATGCTGGCCATTATGATAGCACTTCATTTATATATGATATATATTATGTTTATGATTTCCTTATGATTCTTTAATTCCCAATTATATCAAGCCATTATGGTTTCCATAGTGGGTAAATACGATGATCTCATTTGAGAAAGTGCGGACTACTGCCCCCTCAATGTGATGTGATTCTTTATTGACTTATATGGGATGTATAAAGGATGGATTTAATGATTTTATATATGATATTATACTGGAATTATAAAATACCTATTCCATTAAAATAATAAATAGAAATGAAAGTAGCGTTCATGCGTTCGTAGAACTTACCATCTCCATGAACAGTGTATTTCATTTCATACCACCATATGTTATGTACTATTATAAATACATGTATATGCAGGATATATAATGAATATATATGATATATAAATAATGATTTACATTATGGATGTAGTTAAATCATGATATATGTAATAATAATATCAAGAACAACATGTCCAAACACGTACGATAAATTAGATGATTTTACCAAAAACATTACTTAAACATGAGATTTACAAAAGAACGGGTAATATAAAGTCATAAGTAAACCTTATATGATATCATAAAAATTAATGTGATTCATTAATTAGTCAATGAAATTATTTAAATCATTATTCATGAGGATCAGATACGTACGAAGCATATCATCTCTATGGTATGGGATAATGTTGCAATATCAATTGTTTTCTATCCGAGATTGATTATATGTTAGAATTTACAGGGGTTATATTTATCATCCATGTCACAATTTTCTAAAAATGGTTTCATGTATGTATAATGACCTTTTTACCTATTTTTGACTTTTACTATTTGGTATGTAAGGAATCTTTCTTTTACGAGGTATATTTTTGACTTTTCTGGAAAAACTACGAGAAACGTGTTTTTTAACATATACAACATGAAAGGAGTTTTAAGGTTTTATAATGCTTTATTTTCATGAATATTACTCTAAATGATATCATGAATATTTTAGAAAAAAACCTTTTCTTTTAAAATTGCATGGCATTTTGTGAAAAGAAAATGATTTTGAAGAAGAAAGGTTATTTTCCTCAAGAATTTATTTTATGTGTTTTATCAAAACCATTTTCCATATAAGATGGAATTATTTCATATGTGTATGTTTCAAGAATAATGTATCTATGATTTACATGATTTCAATTTTCTTATGATGAAATGATATCCATTTCTTTTATATGGATTATGTTATGATGGGATGATGTTTATGACACCCATTTTATTCTTTGGGTTATGATGAATGATGTATGTTTATGTTGTCGCACACATAAGAATGATTTCATTATGAGATGGGTGGGACCTATATCTCCCTCCAATGCATTGGGTAAATATTTATATCTCATGATATTGACATGGCTGGAAAGGAAAGTAAACCTGGTTTAGTAAGGGACTTTATCCACTAAAATGGTCTTGGCAGCAATGCCTTGGCTACTATGGAAATCATATCATGTGCTTAATGGTTGCCATAATTACATGTTTTATTTCCATTATATTTTATCATGATTAATTCTTCTTAATGATTTATGCCTTACGTACTGCCATGTTTTATGTCATTGCTCTCGATTTTGATGATTAGATTATATGTTCATGTTTTTACATTCAAATGTCTAAGGATTTTTTTTATGTTCTCTATGCTTACCCTTACTGAGAATTTGAGATCACCCTTTATATTCTTTATTTTCCAAAGGATTTAAAGAAAGGTTTTAGGTAAGAAAACAAAAGGGGAAGATCATTAATGGGGATGTTGAAGATCTTTCTCCACGATTAGAATATTATGTTCAGAGTTTCCAAAGACACTAAACTATTATGGTCCTTGTGTGTTGGTTTTTTTATGTATTAATTATTCCACTAAAGTAATGTCATTTCCATGTACGTCTATATCTGGGTCTCTACAGTTTGTATCAGAAGAAAGGTTATGTTAACCTTTGGAAACTAGGATGCGAAAACTTTAGTGAGATCCCGAGAGATATTTCATAGGTATATCTAGGTATGTCCCTAAGGTTAAGTATAAGTATAGGTTATAGTCCTACGATTATGGTAACAATCATAGAATTAAACCTAGGATGTTAGATATTGTAAGTACTCCCCCGTTATTATGTTGTTTTCCTTAGCATGATTTTTCCTCTCACGCTATAATTTTTTGTTTTTAGATGATGGCTGGAACCCGATGGAACCGTGTTGATCAATGTAATGGAAAATGGAATGATTGTCCTCCAGAAAAAACCAATGTTATGGGATATTGAGTCAAAATATTATTTCTATACTTACGTAAGCTATGAATCATTCTGAACTTCTGAATGAGCAGAGAAGGGAAAAATATTCTACTGAGTCCTTCATGAGGCAACGTTCACCTTCTTTCAATGGGCCTTTTAATCCACATGTTACTGATAAATGGATTAGTACCATTGAAAAGATATTTTCCATACTTCACTATTTGAAAAATGATAAATTCATTCTAACTGTATACCATTTAAAAGGTGAAGCAGACCAGTGGTGGACTCTAATTAAGAATACAAGGCCCTGAGATGAAATTGAATCCATGGAATGGGATGAGTTCACGAACTTGTTTTTCAGTGTGTACATCCCTTGTATTCTTCTAAAAAAGATGGAAATGGAGTTCCTTGAGCTTAAAAAGATGGATGATGAATCTGTTGGTATATACGAAGTGAATTTTACAAGACTTTCATGGTATGCATCTGATTTAATCATCCATCCTAAAAGTAAAGTTGATCTATTTTTCAGTGGCTTAAATCAAAGTCCTCGAAGGGCATTATCTATTAGAGACTTCAGTATCTATAAAGAAATTGGGCGTTGTGCTATCAAGGTAGAAATGGAATTTGGTGTTACATATCCATCTCATGGTTTTGACAAGAAACGAATGATGGAGTTCAAGGAGATATCCCAAAATAATGGTGAAAAGAAGATGAATGTTTCTTTATGCTCAATGTGTGGAAATAATCATGGTGGAGATTTTATTAAAGGGACTAGAAAATGTTTTCAGTGTGGAAAAGAAGGTCATCGAATAATTGAGTGTTGAAGTAATGATGTGAATAAAGAAAAGACTATAGAGAACGCACCACCAACACCTCAATGTTTCAAGTGAAATTAAATGTGGCATTATGCTAATCAATGCCCTAATCCAATGGTTAATGATGATCGACATGAGAAACCACTTAAGGAAAAGGACAAAGGGAAGTCACATGCGATCACTATTTGAAATGTTGAATATTACAATGATTTTGTGGAATGATTATGTGTTTATGTAATGAGATTATAAAATAAAGTTGTATATAGTATCGTGGAATATTAGAATATTTATGTATTGGTCTATTGTGGTTTTCAATAATTTCATGGTACCGGTAATATTTGAAAGTGATTGAGATATTTTTGGAAATAAGATGATATGTGCATAATGATGGGATAAAGGAAAAATGAAATGAGCTTATGACTGATATAAGGACCAAGTTATATAAATGTTTGAATATATATCAAATTTTGGTATTTTGGTATGTGGAAAGTTTTAAATTTTGATAGCATTCATGTTTTCACTAAGGTTCAATGGGTATTCATTTTTCAAGATAATAAATGATTAAGGTATTCAAATGTTTGTAATTTGACAAACAAGATATATCGTAAGATATATGGGGGATAAATTATGGTATTCACATGCTCGGCAGATGACATTTCTAGTAATTGTTTCCTTTATACTATGATCTTGGACATAAGTATTTTAGATAAGCCTAAAGATTGGAAATATTTATGTTGGACATAAGTTATTATTTTTTAAGGCTATGAACTTTTTTCGATATTATTGATGGAATGTTATAATAGTGTAGCTTAAGAAAAGGGACAACATGCAAAATGGGCGAGAACCCATCACGTCGGATACATATGTGGGAATCGAACCCACAACCGAAGTGAAATAGTCCTTTATCACATACCACTGGCCTACTGGTTGTCCCTTGTTAGTAGAAAATAGTTTAATTTTCTTAAGCAGTATGATAGTTGAAGTATAAGTCCATTTTTGGAATCATATGCGATTAACCATACCATAGATGTACTTATGTATATTTGATAAATTTTTCTAACCTTTTTGTTTGAAACAGATGGAATGACTCATCAATCTATCACATGATCTTATAACACTTCACGAATGAAAAATTCAACTTCATTTCGTTAAGAGATGAAGTGGAAATTGTTCAAGGCACGAACAACGGTGATATTCTTCCAAAATCAAGTAGGTATTTATTTTGATTTGAAAATTTTTCAGCATTTGGGAAATGACCTTGAAAACCCAAAATGTCGTCCTAGTGCCCTCATATCTGATGAATCAGATGGTACCTTAGAACATCACAAATTTATGGCTTTGTAATTATTGGATTTTTCATAGCCATGTTCTCTACCACTCACCATCAGAACATGATGGTTAGATTTTTCTTCCATATACCTATTTTCACATTAGTTCTTCTTTATGGAAACCCAGTGATGAGTTACATTGGGTAATCGTTACGTTTCATATTTTATTTTTTAAAATTAAGTTTTAGTATTCGTTTTTATGATGTGGGTTTCTTTGAATAGTAAATGATTTATAACCCCGACGAATTTCGAGGGAGAAATTAATTTTAAGGGGGGTAGAATGTAACAAACTGAGATTTTATAAGATATATTATTTTAATTTCTTTCATATCTTCTATTGTACGCTGCACCATGATTATCGTGCGCTATACGCAACACCGTATTAGCTTGCAGTATACGCAACGCTATTCTTGGATCTTGTTACACACAATATTGATAGTAGTTATTCTATGAAACATTGAATACATATATATATATAAGTTATATTTATAAATAAAAAATGGTTGGATTCTGTTATAATGAAACAACAATAGAGTCTTGCACAACACACAACCCTGACATGGCTTGCATTACATGCAATCACAACCTTCTTCGATAGCGTGTGTAGAACGCAATACCGGGATTCACTAAACAACGATATATTATTATAATATTATTATGAACTATCCGTTATTAATAGTATCAACTACATTTTTAATTTTATAACATTATTATTCATCTTACACATTTTCTAGAACATGGTATGACAACAAAATCAATTTTTGAGTAAAATAATTATTTTTCAAAAAATGTAGTTTTGCCGCCTTTTGATGGCACACCCACTTTAAATCTAGTTTTTGAAATTTTTATAGGTTCAATATTACAAAATAAAATTCTACCTTGGAATCGGGTTATAAAGTTTTAATTTGGATAAATTTTTCATATTATTTTGAAAACTTTCATATTTTTATGAATAGTTAAAACACAATATATTTTAATTAAAAACAAATTTTTTCGTCGCAGTAATTTATATTGTTAGATTATATTTTTAATTGGTTTTAAATTGTAATAAGAATATATTTTTACCATTTAATTCAATGTAGGTCATTGGAATTAATTTCACATTAAAATTGGACATAAACAAGTATCAATCTTTTGATAGTTATTGTTACTTAAAAACATGCTATTTGTTTTGATAACAAGAATTAATTTTAAAATTATTTAATGCCATGCATATGTTTTGAATTTGGAAAAATAGACATCATTTTTGAATTCAGAATATCAAATATAGCTTAGGCTGAATTTTTTGAATTTTTCTGAAAAACATCAATTTTTTATGAATAGTGAAAACATTGAGTTTTTGGTTAAATCCGACTTTTTAAATAAATAATAATTTATTTTATTTAAATTTATTTAGTTAAAAATAGATACATAATACTTATATATGTTCAATGAAATTCATTGGAGTCATTTTATAATAATTTTCGATTTATTAATATTGTATTTAACTTTTCACCATCTTTTACCCACCTCCTATGAGCATTTGCATTTGTTCGTAAAACATAATTTTACCGCTTCTATGAGTTGAATTTAGAAAATCTGAGTGACATGGTTAATATAACGAAGTAAAATGTGGTTCAATTAGAGAAAAATAATTTTTGGTGAATAGTAACTTTTTACTTTTATTTACCACGATTAAAGGTAAATAGGGTAATTCATGGTTAAAAAATATTATAATAATTCAAAATTACCTTAACACTTGTCCAAACCATATTTGATGAATAATGACCGACCATGGGCATCCTTGAGTCTATTTTGAGACCCCATGGATCCACTTATGAATGACAGTGACACATTATATTAATTAATTTAATGTAAAGAAAAAATTGACATTAACAAAAACAAATTAGTAATTATTTTTTATAAGGGGCTATAAAAATTATATTTTAGACTATAAATATTAATTGGAAAGATTAAAATATTTCATACATGTTGGTATTTTTTTAATATATTTATACATCAAATAAATTAAATTATCTACGACACAATTATGAAGTAGTATTTACCTCATTAATAAATGATTTAAATAAATTAGATTATAATGATTAAAATATTATCCAAAACATGTCCAATTCTGATTGGATGATTTTATTTCGACCATTAGTCATCTTATACTCATCTTTAATTATTTTTGGTCGTTTTGAGACCGAATATATCTTTATAATAAAATAATGTTTTCACGCATTCCTAAAGAGCCCCTCCTCTCCATTATAAAAGGAGATAACTTCTATGACATTCCACACACCTCTCAAGAAATTTGGATAGTCAAAAATCTTCCCAATTAAGCTCTAGACATCCCTCTACTACCCCTTTAAGCCTTAAATTAGGAAGAAGGCACTCCAAGAAGTTCTTTTGGTTCAATCCAATAGAAGATACCCAAATTATAGGTAACAGTTTCTCTTAAGTTGTTTTCTTTTATTCTACTTCTCCAACCCATAAACTCTATTTAATACTTTATTATGTAACAAAACCAATATCCTAAATATTCTAGGATGTTGTTATGATAAATATTCGAACTACACTTACACACACCTCCATCTAATTGATGAATAACATATTGTTAGTGTGGATGGAAAACTAACGCCTCACGAAACGATGATTGTTCGATTTTCTACTACCACCTCTCACGGTGGCCATAATGATGGATCTATATTTATATATGATATATATTCTGTTTAATATTTACTTTTTCTTCTTTAATTCCCAATAATATCATGCATTTATGGTTTCTATTGTGGGTAATACGATGATTTCATTTGAGGAAGTGCGGACTACTGCCCCCTCAAAGTGATGTGATTCATTAATGCCTTATGTGGTATATATAAAGGATGGAGTTAATGATATTATATATGATATTATACTAGAATTATAATATACCAATTACATTAAAATAATATATAGAAATGAAAGTAGCGTTCTTGCATACGTACAACTTACCGCCTCCATGAACGGTGCATTTCATTTCTTACCTCCATATGTTATATACTATTATAAATACATGTATATGATTGATATATAATGAATATATATCATATATAAATCATGATTTACATTCTGGAAGTAAGTAAATCATTATATAAGTAATAATAACATCAATAAAAACAAGTCCAAACACGTAGGATAAATAAGATGATTTTACCCAAAACATTGCTTTAACATGGGATTTACAAAAGAACAGGTAATATAATGTCATAAGTAATCCATATATGATATCATAACAATGAATGTGATTCTTTAAAACTTCAATGAAATTATTTAAATCATTAAATAGGAGGTTCAGATACGTACGAAGCATATCCGACCTAAGGTAATGGATAATGCTGCAATCTCAATTGTTTTCTATCCGAGATTTCTTATACGTAAGTATTTACTAGGGTTATATTTATCATCTGTGTCCCATTTTTCTAAAAAAAAATTCATGTATGTTTAATGTCCTTTTTACCAATTTTTTACTTTTACAATATTTTATGTAAGTAATATTTCTTTTACGAGTTATTTTTTTACTTTTCTGGAAAAAGTACGAGAAGCATGTTTTTTTAACTTATATGGCATGAACAGATTTTTACGGTTTTGTAACGCCCTACATTCATGAATATTACTCTTCAAGATATCTTGACTATTTTAAAAAAAAATCCATTTATTTTATAATTTCATGGAATTTTGTGAAAAGAAAATGATTTTGAAGAAGAAAGGATATTTTCCTCAAGAATTCATTTCAAGTGTTTTATCAAAACCATTTTTCATATAATATGGAATTATTACATACGCGTATGTTTCAAGTATAATGTCCCTATGATTTACATGATTTCACTTTTCATATGATGAAATGATATCCATTTCTTTTATATGGATTACGTTATGATGGGATGAGGTTTATGAAACCCATTTTATTCTTTGGGATATGATGAATGATGTATTTTTATGTTGTGGAACACGTAAGAATGATTTCATTATGAGATGGGTGGGACATATATCTCCCTCAAATTCATGGGTAATGATTAATATCTCATGATATATACATGGATGGAACGTCATGTAAACCCGGTTCATTAAGGGACATTTTCCACTAAGATGGTCTTGGCAGCAATGCCTTGGCATCTATGGAAATCATATCATGTGCTTAATGGTTGCCACAATTACATTTTTTATTCCCATGCTATTTTTTCATGATTAATGTTTCTTAATAATCTATTCCATACGTACTGCCATGTTTTATGTCATTGCTCAATATTTTTATGTTTACATTTTATGCTCATTTTTTAGATTCAAATGTCTAAGTATTGTTTTATGTTCTCTATGCTTACCATTACTGAGCATTTGAGCTCACCCTTTATATGTTTTCTTTTCCCTATGTTTTAATGAAAGGTTTTAGGTAAGAAAACAAAAGGGGGTGATCATTAATGGATATTTTGAAGCTCTTTCACCATGTTTAGATGATTATGTTCTATGTTTCCAAAGACACTAAACTATTACGATCCTTGTGTGTTGGTTTTTGTTATGTATTAATTATTATGCTAATGTAATGTAATGTCCATGTATGTCAAGCTCTAGGTCACTATAGTGGTGATCCCTAAAAGTTTTTTATATAACATAAAAACCCCACATGAAACATTGACTCAACTCTGGTGTCTATTAAAATATCATGGAAAATATTAGAAACTATAAAATGATCGATTGGTATACCAATCCCTACCAACTATGGAGAATGTTCATATCCACACTCCTGGTGTATGATAGTATGACTACTTTGTGGAATGTCTCTATAATTCCAAACACAGACAGATAAGAATATATATTAGCAGAATATCACATATAAAAGTGTACAAATTTTAAAATCCATCCTACTACCTAATCACACCCCTCTACCATCTCTGAAATCCAATTCCTGGTAAATATGAAAAAATTATAATGTCACTAGAGACTATGAAAATTTTCCTCCCAATATCTATTTCATGTCCATGTTCGTTGATTACAATTTAAATTTAAATTTAAATACAAAATTATTACATATTTTTTATGAAATTAATGTACCAAATTGTTCATCACATCTGATTAATAAGGGCCCATAGACATTATGAAACAAAATATAATGTCAACATAATTCATACGACATGAGACCAGTGGTCCAAGACCCAATAATCCACAATTATTTTCATTTGGGTTTAATAGATACATAATATAGAAATAAATTCACATTATATGGATGAAAATACATTGACCAACCCTTTTTCTCAACTATATACATAAATAAACAATCAATCCAATTGTATGTCAAACAGGGAGAATATCTCAATGACTTTCAGTCAAGAAACAAAACATATATTTCATGGAATAATGTATGAAATGTGAATCATGACAGTTTCCAAAGAAATTTCATGAAATTCATACCTTCTTATCATCGAGAAATGATACAATATATCCTACATCAGATCAATTATAGCATAATAAATAAGATGAATCACCCAATAGATGAATCAAATAAAGGATAACAGGGAAAATCTAAAGAATATCAATTTCCACTCAAGTGGATTTTTTATTTTCAGTACATGTCCAATAAACTCCTATGAACATATCCTTTTGAAATCCAAATTCAATCATAATCCCCTTTGTATTAGCCCAAAATATCAACGAATAAAAATAAACTCATCTAATACAACTTTTTAATGTCCTGAAAAAGATTTCAAGATCTAATACCATGATTTGTTGGGTTATATGATCTCATACACTTATTCCCAAATACTAGAGGAAGATGAGTATAATTGAGGGTCTAGTTTGTGTTAATGGGATTTCTATTTCATCATGTAAGAGTTTCGATCAATGATACTAAATATTGTAGTCAAATATAGAATCAATAAAACGTCTAGATAAAATATAAACATTCAACACATGATTATATAAATAATTCCAAGAGAAAACTCATATATAATGACATCTAATTGTAATAATTTAAGAATAAATCAATTCATGTACATATATTTCATGAACAATAAATGTATCAAAATACCCAAAATATTAAAATAACTATCAGAGAAAACATCTTGAGCCTAGATCAGTCCATTTCTCATCTTCTCCTATTCATTTAAAAAATCAAGAATCATATTAATAGGTATTTCTTGTGTCCCTACCTACATCCATGATGTCTATTTTTCATACCCAATGGTGGTCTGAATTGTGTGTGAGATAGCACTCTGTTGGCCTTCAACAATGCTGTCTATAAAAATCTACATTGTTTAGTGCATGTTAATGTAGTGTGAAACATATAACAGATATTATAGTACTATAAGATCAATTATTATGGAAAAAAGTGATAACTATAAAATTATATTGCCAATCAAATCTAGGCTCTATGGAAATGATTCATGTTCCCATATCTTGGGAATATGTAAATTATAACTAAATAAGTAATGTTATAAAGTGTACTAATAATTAGATGATTCCTGAATAAGAGAAATACAAAAAACATCTCAGAATATCCTATATATCCATTCTGTAAAAATTTGAAAACATTTACCATGTACAAACCCTATATTTTAATATATCATTAACATTTTCGATGATTATAGTCATGTTATCAACTATTGACTTTCCAATTAATAATATGTTTGAGACACAACGTGTCATAACAAATAATTAGAATACCGCATATTCCTTGTTGAGTCACAAAATAATGTTAATGAAATATTATTAAAGAATTCGGTGGGTCCCATGATCATTTCTACTATGATTCCAAGAAATACGGATCCAATTGGTGAAAATTCCCAAGGCATCCTACAAAATCAAGCCCCAATAAGAAATATCATTGATGGAATCTACCTCTGTAAACAATATAAATAGGAGAAACATCCATGCCATCTAATATAATTAGGGTCCTATGTATACCATCCATAGAATCCACATTAATTTCAATCATTCAACTCATTTCCTTCAAAAATTCATAAACACTTACATTTAATTAGTTCCTCCAACACATATAAACATTTCAATTTGAAAAATTTTCTAATAAAAAACATTACAACATAAGAAAAAAATTTAAGACCTTTTATTAGTCTATCTTTTAAATTTAAATCAATTGAAAATGGTATTCCTCTTACTTAGAAAGAAAAACCCCGTACACTAACAGTGGTTTGAGAATAGGAAAACATAATTTCACACACTGGGGGTGGCGTAGGTTGTTGAAACAACCTCCAATAATTTCAAAGGAACTAACGGTAATTCCAAATACGTTCCAATTTTTTATTTCTATTATTAAATTAATTAAATACATGCCACTAGGGAGCACAACATGTGGAACAACTACAACTATGAAACTAAAACACCAAACATGGAGGAATTGTATAAACAAACTACAATTAGTCTATAGTAGAAAAATCAACAAATATCATCTTTTTATTTTTTCTATATTATAAGAAAAGTGAATAAAACATGAAGTACCAAAAAATTGGGAATATTATCTTGCACCAAAATAAATATTTCAATATAAAGTCAAATGAACAATGACACTATATAATTAAATAACTTAACGACATAAATCCAATTAGTAAAACATCTATAGATACTATGTTTGTATAATAATCTATGTAAAAATATATACATTGAGATTCGGAAAACAGCCAATGGCCATGGAAATATTAAATATAAGAAATAAAAAAAATTTGTTAACAACTCATTATCCGAAAAATTGGACATTTTGACTCGAAATTCTAGGACCCATGATTTGGATGAAATTTCCATGGCCCATCCCCCAAGGGAATGTTATGTGACTACCACAAGGCCGCTTCCCACTGGCCTGGGATGGAGCCTAGCACAAGATATTAATACCCCTATTAACAGGAAGGCGTTTCCATTATTCCTGCAAGAAAACAGTCCCAGAACATAGTAGGATACAAGCACGAGGTAAACTAAAAAGAAAAAAGAGAGAGTACTGTATGAAAAGGTATCTAGAAGACAAGCCCAACTAAAATGTACATGTAAAATAGAAAGACTGCTCATGTGGTCATCGACCAAGGATTCTACCTGAATGGTAGGTATAACTCATGATCGGTCTTCTCGATGGCAAGTCGCGTCAAATAGTCCACCTCTGAGCACCCAATTGTCTTGAATCCCTCATCCTCCATCAATGATCTTTGTCGTCTGCCCGAGAAATAGCAAGGTGCGGTCATAGACCATGCATGGGTGAGTATAAGAATACTCAGTAGGGACTTCAAGACCCCATGGTCATATATAATCTACAAAGGATAAACCACAAAGCAAAACCACAAACCCAACACATGAAGAAACAGTCAACCCTACGTAGGAATATTCCCATTCATATACCTAATTTATCAAATATAATCATCTCATTTTTGGGAAAACTAAAGGCACCATCCTTTAATCCATTAGCACAATTGTTCCTTGACGGAAGGAACACCATGAAGCTAACACCACAAGGGTATGTACCAAAAAGTAACATCACAAGTTAAACAACACAAATGTAATACCCTGAATAAATGCACCACAAAGGTAAAGACACATCTCACACCATGTATAACTTATGTACATAAGTATAGATGATTATACATATCACTAGATAATCATAATTCGTCGAGATGATATGTTATTATCCCACACAAGATTCATATATGTTGACCCACACATGATTCATAGAAGCTGACACCCACAAGATTCTTAGAAACATACCCTCACAGGGTTCATATATGTTCACCCACATAGGATTCATATAATTTTTCCCATGCAGGATTTGTATAAGTTCTTCATATACAACCATCCACAGGGTTCCTCACACCCAGTGCGCTCAAGTTTCATAGAAATTGTTCTTTGAGTCACCGGTCATAACTCGACCACCACAATGCTCCAAAAAGCTCCACAATGGTGTATCCCAAATGAACGCCATGTGGTAAGGATACCAACGCGATATATGGTGCGGCAATCAGACACCCAGTCTGAAAGTAATTAGCATTTTAGTGTCGAGGGACCAATTTTATTCAGGTTCTATTTAACCCATTCTTACTCCATCATTCATCAAAAGTCAAGTGGTGGATAACATAAATGATTTTCATGATCCAAGGATCACAACACCAATGATGGTTTGTAAAATGGACATCTGGTTCTCATGATATGGCCCTTTATGTGTTTCTAGGTTTGGATGGGCCCAGGTTGAGGCCAACCCGATCGGAACAACCTGACCCAGTTCGGTTTTGACCCGGTCGGGCGCAGCTTCGGCGGGCATGGCCCATATGGTCACGTTTTGACCCAACCCACAGGGGGCGCGGCCTAGCCCGCAAGGGTGTGGTCTGACCCTCAAGGGGGGACGCGGCCTATTCCATATGCGGCCCATCCATGTGTGGTGTGGCCTGTAGCTAGTTGGAACCACCCGATGTGGTAGGGCCCGCCCTAGCCACCAGTCGTTGTAGTTACCCCTGGTTTTCCTGAATGACCGTAGGGGTTGTTCGGTCTCCACCGAAGTGGCAGAACTATGTGGAACCAATAGGTGTCATGCGGGACTCGATGGATCAGGTCCTTCCTCCCATCGCAACTGGAAGGTATTGGTGGTTGTCTCCAGCGGCGCACGACAGAGAGACGCTCCGCCAGCCTCGGACGGTCGGTGTGTCAGACGCCTCCTTCGGTCCGCCGTGGCTGATTAGACATCACCTGTAGCCTCCAGCGATGCGATAGTCACACCACCCTCCTCTTCTATGGTCAGCATGTGTGTCAGATACCTCCTCTGACCATCGTGGCTGATGAGCCGCATTTGGATCCTCCGACTTCCAAGGTGGGCCGCCTCCTCCCTTGCGGCTGGCTAGTGCCGGCCTCATCCTTGGTCCCCGCTAGTTCTAGTTGCTAGTACCAACACGCCGCCAACTTTCCATGGGTCATTGGGTCAGCTCTGGTGTCCCATTTTTCCTTTTGAATGCTTCGTTGAACTTCCCAGGACATCAGCATCCCTTTTAGCCCTTCAAATTGGGTTCCCTCCAACTTGATGAATTTCTCGTGAAAAACGGCCAAATTAATCAAGATAGAAAAGGGACCAGGCCTTGTTTATTTACCATGCGCCCTCCACATTATCTTGAAAGAAATAAGTTGAATATATTGAATCATACATACTTTAAATAAAAAAAATTTAAATTCCAACCATGATTCGTTGGATAGAGCTCGCAATTGAAGAAGAAGATCAACGTTTGTCATTCTACAACAAGATTCAATGATAGCTCAAACATCAATAATCTATTATTTTCTAGGTGGATTTGTTCGTGCAAAGGTTCTCCAAAGGTTCTGTAATGTTCTCTCCTCCAAATTCAAATGTTTTACAAAAAATGACCAAGAGGAAGGAGTGAATTCTTACTCATTAAATTATGTTAATGGTTTCATTAACTTGTCAATAATGAGGCTTCATTAAATGGTCAGTTTCATGGTTACACTCTTTGTGTAACAAGGTATTTAATGACCTGTATTAAATGCCCATCCACCATCATGTTTCCCCTCTTTCAATGAATTAAAAAAGAGGGAATGATTTTAATAAAAAAAATAATATTTTTAAATTTAATTCTCCCTAAAAACCAGAAAAACCAGATCATCCCCTCGACCTACTGCTATCGATGTGAAGGCTCTTTTATGCGAATACTAACGTTGTGTGTTCAATGATGACCTCAGATTCAAATTCTAGCACAATTTGATATTCTAGGAATTCTCACATAGTATGTTTACATGACGGAACTTAAAGATTATTTGGAAATTCCTTTCGGGCACACCGGGCCTTGGAATCCAGCGCAGTCAATTTTTTCAAAATTGTAATAAACCCATATGAAATTAATTTCTAAAAATTACTTGAAAGAAAAATCCAGGGATTTATATTGTCCCCAACTCAGGACATTTCGTTCCCAAAATCCACAAAACTATCATGGGAAACATGTACGAGTACTGAGCATGTATATCGGCCTCTCACTCCAATGAGATCTCCTGGACGTTCCTGTGCTTCTAATGAACATGCACTACTGGTATTGATAATCCACAAAGAACCATCTCCTATCAATCCTCAATCTCCACTTGAACCTTATTAAACATCGCCCCATCATTGATATCTAGCTCACCCCAGTCCATGACATGAAATGTATAATGCATGTACCTCATCAGCTGCTATACGTGAAAAACATCATTAACATAGTGCATATTAGCGGGGAGATCTAGGAGATATGCCACCTCACCAACACTGCTGAGGACTAGAAATGGTCTGAAGATCCTTGGTGATTACTTGTCACCCTGTTGAAATCTCTGAAAACCTCGTCGATGCGGGACCCGAAGAAAGACACGGTTTCCTCATCAAACTCCAATGGTGTTTGTCTCTGGTCAGCATAAGTCTTCTTTCTATGTGCGGTCTTCATCCTCTCCTAGATGATCTGAACCTTCTCCATGGAAGCTCGTACAAACTTTGGACCCAAAACTACTTAATCCCCTAGGTCTGTCCAGTACAGAGGTTATCAGCATGTTCAACCATACAAAGTCTCTTATTTTACCATAATGATGGTGTAGTGATAGTTTTTGTTGTACACAAACTCCACCACAGGAATGTGACCATTCCAACGGTAGCCAAAGTGTTGCATGCAAGCATGAATCATTCCCTTGACTGTCTCTATGGTCTACTCTGTCTAACCATCAGTTTGATAATGAAGGGAGGTGCTCAAACGTAGTTGAGTACAGACCACCTCTTGTAATATGATCCAAAAACGGGAAGTTAAAAGTTCATCATGATCAGATACATTCGTTGACGGAAATCCATGATATAGTATAATTTATTGTATGTAGAGGTGTCACAAGCCCTCTACTGATCCCTCCTCTCGGATATGTAGGATGTGGGCTGATGTGGTGAGTTTTTCAATTATTACCTCGATGAAATCATGTCCCATGGACATACGTGGATGTCTTATCCCAAATTATAATTAAATATCATCCCAAATTACACTATAAACTCTTGTGGTTGGGAAAATCATGACGTAACCTAATGCTTGTTCTTCACTTACTGAAAAATGAGGCATCATGAGACAAACTCTACAACATATTTCTTCATTTTTTAGCGAACAACATTGATGTCGGAGGTCCTGGTATATCCTCTCTTCTCTAGGATGTACTACCGGAGAAGTCATATGGAACTCCCTCCACACCACTTCCCGTAGCAGCACTGGTACCATGGTTCGTCCTCAGAAGAGGATGACGTGCTCCCCACCTTCAAAAAATCTATTAGGTTTCTGTCATGTGGATATCTAATGACACCTTGTGTCATAGTAAATGTCCCCACTTTGTGCCTCCCAAACTCACTGAAGATATGGGGGAGTGATATTCAAAGATAAGAGGTAATCTCCTCTATCACTATCCACAAAGAATATATGCATCACATCTAGCTGCTCTATAACCTCACTCAGTAACTATAGACTAGACCTCCTTCTGTGTGCATCTTCTTCCATGTTTCCTTTCACAAGATTATAGACATTCACAATTTCATAGTATTGGCAGATCTCTTTCCATCACCGATGTCTCAGGATCAGTTTCTTATTATAGATGATATGAATGAGACTCTTTTGATCAGAGTAGACTATTAACTATTCACACATAAGCTAATGTTACCAAATATTCTTGGAAAATACCACTGATTCTAATTCTATGTCATGGGTAGCATAGTTCTTATCATGTTGTATAAGCTGTCACGAACCATAACTGATCACTACTCACTTCTACATTAGGACACAGTCATGTCTGATCCCTAATGAGTCGCACTATACTACATAACCAACACCCTCTTCTGATAGCCTCAACATGGGGGAACTCATCAGTCTCTACCTTAGCTTCTAAAAACTCTTTTGGAATCTCTCCATACATGTGAATGGTTGTCAATTCTTCATCAACACTGACAAGGGTTCCGCAACTCTAGAATATTTAGGCATGAATCTTTGATAATACCCATCCAACCCTAAGAAAATACACACCTCATTCACAATCTTGGGCGACTCCCATGAATGAACAACCTATATCATCACCAGATCCACTGCAACTCCCACCTCTTAGATAACGTGTCTCAAATGTGAACATCTCGTATCTAGAACTATAACATCAAGAGATTACCATCAAGCTAGTGCACTCTGAGTGTATCCAGAACATTCTACAGATAAAAGGCATGCTCCTCCTCCGACATCAAGTATTTAAAAATTTCCTCAATAAAGACAACCACCAAGCTAATGAGGTATTGATGAAATATATTGTTCATGATTTCCAAGAAAACTATTGAGGCATTGGTAATGCCAAATAGAATAACCAGGAACTAATAGTTTCCATAATGATATTGGAAGGCCATATTTTTCACATCCTCATCTTGTACTCTGATTTGATTGTAGGATGATCTATGGTCTATAATTGAAAACCAATGAGATTCTTTCAGATGCTCGATGTGATAATCAATACTCTAATGTGGATACCTATTCTTCACAGTCACTTAGTTTAGGCTCCAATAGTCCACACAGAGTCTCAAACACTCATATGCCTTCTTGGCGTACAAAATCGGGGCATCCCATGGGGAAACACTGGGCCATATGAACACCTTACTCAGAAAGACCTCCAACTGTACCTCTAACTCCCAATGATCCATGGAAACCATCTGATATGCTAGGTTAGATATCAGTGTCTTACTGGGGTACAAGTTGAGGTAAAAGACTACCTTTCTGCGTGGAGGTAGGCCCAAAACATCCTCCAGAATTATATCAGTATACTGGTCCACCACTACTGGATAACTCATACTCCAATCATCTTCTTCTCTGAGAATTAAGCTATCCATTTATGAGTGATCGGATGCACCCACATCTGGGTATGTCTATCAAGTGCTGAAAAGGTTACTTTTTCACAAGAGTAGGATAAACTGGTCACATCCTTGCAGACACACATCACTTTGCGCCTAATACTGTCAATCCTCCTAGAGTAGGGCCTCGATATTACTACTAGAAGATCTCATCTAACTCTCAAACCTCCCAGAGTAATCTCACACTGTCGGCACCATTGTTTAATCATCTAATCCTATCATGTTGGAGTCTCTAGCCGTAAGGATCAACCCAATGACTCCACAAAAATCCTTGAGCTCCGAACAAGGGTCGTGACAATAAAAGAATGACAGACCCTTGTGTCTATAAGTACTTCAGCTATGGTGGAGTAGACATAGATCATAGCTCTAATCATCTCCAGAGCACCATGGTTGTAGGTATCAACTACATGGAGCTGAGCTCATCCAGTTCCACCAGCTCCATGTGGTCAGGGTGGACCACCTAGAGGTGGTGGCAGTAAAACCTCAAATGGCCCCAAACACCTACTACATGACCACCTCCACTGCCACAACCACAGGCTACTTGTGTACCTCCATGATCGAACCTTTCCATCTTCCATGGTGGTCCCTTGACCATCTGTTGGTCATCTTTAAGGAGAGTCGGGCAGTCAGGAACCATGCAACCTTACCCACTGCACGACCAGCACTGCCTACCCCTCATATGTCATGTTCAGTCCTATGAGACTAGTAACACTGACCCTATATCATGTGGTCATCCCCCTGAAGGTGTAGTTTTCATGGACAACTATGTCATCTTCCCACTTCCAACAGCAGATTGATCCACTACATGTCCTCCCTTAGTGGGTCTCACACGATGACTTCTCAGAAAGGAATATCTCCACTAAGAGTGCTCGCTTTAACACCCCCACTTGCATCGGGATGCTGATTGATATCATAAAAACTCTGATATCCCATCGAAGACCATTTACAAAGGTCTAGGCCATGATGAAAGTGTCTTGTATCGTGTCGATATAGTAGCACGAGTGGTCAGGGAACCTCACTGTGTACTGGGCCATGTTCATGTTTCCCAACGGCACGTGTTAGAGCTCATGTATACACACAGATCATAAGGTCACCAGGATTAACACTCCACTAAAAAGGCTCTTAAATTCCACTCAGATGATGGTCACCTCGTCATGTATCTAGAGCATCCCGATCCACAACATCCCTAATGATGCCTGAAAAAGAAACACAACTATGATCTCCAAAAGGTCATCTGGTGTCACAACTAGGTAGAAAACTCTGGCTACAACCTCTACTAGTCCTCAGCCTCCTATTTGTGTACCTCACCTTATAACATCAGAGGCCTCTGATGTTGGAACTCATGTAACACACTCAGTCAGTATGCACTATCTACACCTAGGGTTGTCACAAACGGCTTCCCAACAGGTAGTGGATTCACTGGTACGCCACCTGAAGGTATATATTCCATAAGTGGGACTTTCACCAAAGCCTCATTAATTGGTGGGATGTCATGAAAAGCTCTAACTAGAACCATCGATGGCTGTCTATGTGGGGGAATCTTAATAGAAAAAAGTTTCACCATGATCAATAAGTTATACATGGCGATCTGACTAAAAAGATATCAAAAAGAAAAACTTTTCAAAACACACACAATCATTGTTTTCACACACTGAGTCGGAAATCTGAATTCAACGTCCCGGTGTATAGATACGTTGGTCATCGTAACAACCATGTATTCCCCAAACTTAAAACCACAATTTTAACTATAACCACTATTGCTAAATTTAATAAATTATAGTCCTAGTTATTTGGTAGAACTGACTCTTTTGAAACCACTTTGACATGTCCCGTCCCACGGGGCCCATTCTGTGACTACCCCAAGCCCATCTCCCATACTCTAGGGGTTGGAGACAAGAACTAGAAAGGCATATCCCTATACAAGGGAAGGAATTAAATTTAAACCAGCATGCAGACAATCTATGCCCACAACAGGATACAGACAAAAAAGTAAACTATAATGCAAAAGATTGAGTACTATAAGTAAATGGGGTCTGAATACAAGACCAAATGAAAAGTACATGTAAACCTGAAAGACTTATCTTGTAATTATCTACCAAGGATCCTACCTAAAGGGTATGTCATGATCACTATCAGTCGTTTCTCGGACACATCACAAAAAATAGTCCACCTCCAAGAACCCTATAATCCTGGCTCCCACATCCTTGATTTACGCTATCCATCATCTGCACAAGACATAGTAAGGTGTGGTCATATCCAATGCAGGGGTGAGTATAACAATACCCAGTAGGAATCCTGAGAGGCTGATGGCCTCATAGAATCCACAAAAGATAAACTACAAAGCAATACCCCAAAAACAATGCTAGAAAAAACATGTCAACCCTACATAGGTATATCCCCATACATATACCTATGTTACCAAATATAATCATCTCATTCATGTGGAAACTAAAGGATCCCATCTTTTAGCAATTTGCATAGCAGTTCCATGAAGGAAAGAACAACATGAAGGTTACACCACATGGGTAATTACCACAAAGGTAACATCACAATTCAAATACTACCAAGGTAATACCACGTTGAAAATTACTACAAAGGTAAAGACTCAGATCAAACCAGTTGTAACATAAGTACATAAGTAAAGATGATTATACGCATCTGTAGATCATATTACTTTGCCGAGAAGCTCTGCTGTTGACCCACACATGATTCTTATATGTTGACCCACATAGGATTCATAGAAGATGATCCGCAAAGGATTCATAGAAACTTACCCACATAGGATTAGTACATGTTTACCCACACAAGATTTATATAAGTTTACTCGCACAAGATTTGTATAATTTATCATGTAAAACATGTAACATGGTTACTCACACCAGGTGCGCTCATGTTTCATAGAAAGTTCTCGTTGAGTCATTAGTCATACCTAGACTGCCACAAAGCTCCACAAAAGGTGTATCCCAAAGGACATCTCTTTCATAATGGTCACAACGCGACTAAAAACGCATCAATCATACACCTAGTCTGAATGTTATTATAATTTTAGTGTTATAGGACCGGTTGGATTCAGGTTCAATCAAAGTCGGGTGTACTCTAAAATTTTCCAGTACTCAATTGGAGTACATCAAAAAGGAAGTCTTGATCCTAGGATCCTAGCACTGCTGGATGTTCTTTAAAATAACGTCTGGTACTCAAGATATGGTCCTTTAAGTGTTTCATGGACTGGTGGTGCCCGTGTATAGTCCGAATAGGTTGGACTGACCAGTCCAGTTTTGTGTCCAACCCGGCTATGCTGGGCCGTGGTGGGAAAGGCCCACTACGCCGCTATCCACTCAAGTCCCCAAGAGAGTGGCCCGATCCACAAGGGGGTGGCCCAAACCACAAGGGAGTTGTGGCCTAGCCCCGTGAGGCGTGACCCATAGTTGGGTGGAGCGGCCGGCTGTGGCAGGGCCCGCCCAAGCCACCACTAGGGGGACTGACCCCCGTGTTTTTCGAATGACTGTGAGGATCGTTCGTCCACCTCCATAGCTGTGGTGGCACGTGGTGCTTCTGTGTGTCATGTGGGACCCACTATAGTGGATCCTACTTCTTGTCACGACTTTCCAATTCCTAGAACCATTTCGAGCGGCGTGCCACTCTGCCACCCGCGGTCGGCCGATGTGCCGACACAACTATCACTCTACCGTGGCTAACGATTCGTGGCATGCATCCTCAGGCGGGGTGTTGGTCGTGCCTCCCACCACTTATGTGGCCTGATGGTTTGCCAGCCACTTCATCTGACCAATCCAGCTGACGATCCATGACCAGTTCCTCCAGCGGTGTGGGAGCGCTTCCTCCTCCCTCGTGGTCGGTCAGTGTTGACCGCCTCCTTGGTCTCTGTCGGCACCGATAGATGGTATCGCCACACCAACAACCATTCACATGTCATCTGGTGAGCTCAGGTGGATCGTTTTCCCTTTTGAAGGCATCATAGAACATCCTAGAACATCATTGTCGCTTCTATCCCCTGAAATTGGGTTCTTTTCATTACAAATAATATCCCACGAAGAAAACACATTTTAATTAACATTTCAGAGGGACATAACTTTGTTTGTTTGGCCCATGCCTTCCGCCTTAGCATGATAGAAATAGGTTAAAGAGATTGAATTATCCATACGTTAAATTAAATAATTTCAAATCTCTACCTCAATTCATTAAAGTGTGATCGCAGTTGAAGTTGATGGGTCGATGATCATCGTTCTACAACAAGCTTCAAAGGTTTCTTGAACATTGATCCTCTATTCTTTTCATGGTGAATTTGTTCCTCCAATGGTTCTCCAAAGGCTCTCCAAAATTAACTCCTTGCAATTCAAATCTGTTCCAATGAATGAACACGATGAAGGAGATAATAATTACTCATTAATTGAAGTTAATGTTTTCATTAAATATTCATTGAAGAGAATTCATTAAATATTGGGTTTCTTGGTTACAGACATTTTCTAATAAGGCATATAATTCCCAGTATTTAATGTCCAACCACCACTGTGTGGTCCCCACCTCCAATGAAATAAAATGTATGGAAAGAGTTAAATAATATAAAACATTTTTTTAAATTTAATCCTCCACAAAAAACTACAAAACCAGATCATCCCCTCAACCTACTATAGTCAAAGTGAAGGCTCCATTAATCGAATATCGGCACTATAACTTCAATAGTGCCCTCAGATTTCATTTTCGATCACTTATTCAAGAGTTAGGAATTCCCACTATGTACATTTACTGAAGGCAACATAAATAATGATCGGAAATATATTTGGGGCACACCGGACCTCAGAATCACATGCCATCAATTTTTTCAAACTCTAAATAATCCCAAACAAAATTATTAAATAAATAATAAAATTTTCATTTAATAAAATATGGGACTCTACATTCTCTCAACATCAATAATTTTTATCCCTAAAATCCACAACAAAAACATGGGAAATATGTGGGGGGTACAGAGCATGTATATGAGAATCTCACTAGCATGTGCTCTCCCAGAGGTTCCCATGATACCAACGAACTTGTACTAGAGGTATCGATCATCCATGAAGGCCCCACTCCCGTCGAGCGACAATATCTTATAGAATCTCCATAAAAATCACCTCATCATCGATGTCCGGCTAACCCTAGTCTATGATGTGCGATGTATCATGCACGTACCTCATCAACTGCGATACATGAAAAGCATCAGGCACCTGGTGCATCTGAGGGGGAACAGTTAGGCTATATGCCCCCTCGCAAACTCTAAGGAGGACCCAAAATAGTCTAATAAACCTCGGAGATAACATGTTTCCATGACCAATTCTCTGTAAACCGCACCGAGGTGAGACCCATAGAAATACATGGTCTCCCTCCTCTAACTCCAATGACCACTATCTCTTATCATAATAAGACTTATTCTTTCTCTTTGAAGTATTCATCTTCTCTAGGATGATCTTCCCCTTCTCCATGGTAGCATTTTTAGACTCTGGACCCACAAGTGCTAACTCCCCAAGGTTTTTCCAGCATAGATGAGATCTATAAGGTCAATCGTACGATGCATAAAATTATGTGATACCGATGTTGGAGTTATAGTTGTTGTTTTATAAAAATTCCACAAATGGAAAGTTACCCTCCCAGCTATGGAAAAAGACTAGGACACAAGCACAAAGCATGTCCCCGAGTGATTGTATGGTTCGCTCTGTCTGACCTTCTGTTTGAGGATGAAAGTCAGTGCTCAAAAGAAGCTGAGTCTAGAACGCCTCCTGAAATCCCTTACACAAATGGGAAGTAAAAAATATGTCACAATCAGAGACAATCATCAAAGTCACTCCATGAAGACGTATAATTTCAGGTATATAGAGGTATCCCAAGCCCTCTACTGATCCCTGGTGTCAGATAGGTAGGATGTTGGCAGACATGGTTTGTCATTCAATGATCACCAAGATGGAATCATGCCCCTTGGACGTACGTGGAAGTCCTGTCAAAATTTCCATTGAAATACCATCCCACTTCCACATTGGCACCTCTAAATGCTACACTAATCCTAGAGTAACATGATTCTAGGCCTTCCCTTGTTGACATGTGAGACATCGTGATACTAACTCATCCACTAGTTTCATCATTCTTGGCCACAAGTGCTAACGATGGAGGTCTTAGTACATCATCACCACAACATGATGTACCACCTAAGGGGACATATGGAACTCCCTCAACACCTACTCACATAGTTCCACCAGTACCATGTTGCGTCCTCTAAAGAGGATGACATGCTCCCCAACTTCATAAAATCATTCATGTGTCTGTCATGTGGATATCTGAGCATGTCATGCCTCACAGTCAATGTCCCCATGCTATGCCTTCCAAACACGATGAAGATGTGGGGGAGAGAATTTCATAGACTACATGTAAGCTGATACATCTCTATCAACAAAGGATATCTGAATCGCGAATAGCTGCAATGTCACCTCACTCAGCAACTGTATACCCGACCCTCTGCAGAGTTCATCAGCTTCAATGTTCCCCATACATGGTTTATAGATTAAGTCAAAGTCATAGTCCTGGAGGTACTTTATCCATCGCCGCTATCTCAGGTCCAGGTCCTTCTGAGAGAAGAAATACATGATACTCTTGTGATCAGAGTAGACTTTAAAATGTTCTCCCATCATGTAATGCTGCCACATCTTTAAGGGAAAGACCAGTTCTAAAAACTCTAGGTTGTTAGTAGTGTAGTTCTTTTCATGATTTCTCAAATATCACAAAACATAATAAATCACACCTCACTCTTGCATCCGGTCACCACCAAGTCCATTCCCAGATGTGTCGTAGGAGACTAAATAGCCAATACCCTCTTCTGGTAGCCTCATGATGGGGGCACTCTTCATTCACTATATCAGCTTTTGAAAACTATGATATCATCTCTAAATCCATACGAATGGTTGTCCCTTGTTCAACTACACTGAATAGGGTGTCCCCTCTCGGTAAAATTCCAGCACGAATCTCTGGTAGTATCATGCCAACCTCAGGAAACTACACACCTCGGTCACACTCCTATGTGGCTCCCAAGCGTTCAAAACCACATTCTTCTCCGCATCAATAGTAACTCCATCCTCCAAGATAACGTGTCTCATAAATTGAACCTCTCGTATATAAAAAATGCACTTCGAGACCATACAATAAATCTAGTTGTCTAGGATTGTATCTAGAACTCACTATAGATGATATGCATTCTCCTCATCCTACGCTGAGTATATCAAGATTACATCATTGAAGACCACCATAATGCAATCGAGGTATGGATGAAATATTCTATTCAAGAGTCACATGCACATATTTTGGGAATTTTTCATGCAGAATGGAATATCCAAGAACTCATTGTGTCTATACCGATATTTGAAGGCCATATTATGCACATCCACATCTCGTATTCAGAGCTGAGTGTAGCCTAATATGATGTTTATCTTTATAAACCAACGATCTCCATTCATCTAATATAAAAGATCATCAATCATCAGAAGTGGATAATTATTATACAACGTCACCTTTTTAGGCTCTGATAGTCTACAAAGAGTCTCAAACTCCCATTTGCCTTGATGGAGAACAAAATCGAGGTTTCCTATAGAGAAACACTGGGCCTTATGAGCCTCTTCTTCTGCAAGTCCTCTAACTGTACCTGTAACTCATGAAACTCTGCGGGAGCCATCTTATATGCCAGTGTAGATATCGGTGTCATCCTGTGGATCATATTGATTAAAAATTCTACCTATCTACACAGAGGTAGTCCTGAAACATTATTAGGAATGACATCGACATACTGTTCAACCACTATAGGATAACTCATACATCTCACATCAACTTCTCCAAGGGTAATGCCAACCAAATTTTAACTAATCGTCTGCACCCTCCTTTGTGAAATTCCATCATGAGATGAAAATGTTCCATTCATGTAGTTTAAGGAAAACATGGTCACGTCCTTGCAGACATACCAGACTTTGATCCTTATACAATCAATCTGAGTATGGACTGTGGATAACCATTCAATACCCAAGGTGATGTTGTAAGTCCACGATGCCTCCACTAAGGAGATCCCAGCTAGATCTCTCTCCACCTAGAGTATGCTCACACTGCTTGAAACAGAGTGTAATCATTGAATCCTATCCCGTTGGAGTCTCTAGCAAATCGAATCGAGCCAAGGCTCCACTAGAATCCCAGATATTCGATTGAGGGTCCTGGAAATAATTGAATAACATAAACCTTTGTCTATAAGTATTTTAACTAAGTTAGAGTAGACACATACCATACGTCTATTCATATATGGAGGTCTGTGGTCGTAGGCCTCAACTACCTGGAGATGAGCTCATCCCTGTCCACATGCTCTTTGTTGTCGGGGTGGACCACCTAGAGGTGGTGGCAGTAGAACCTCAAATTACTAGCCACATCCTGTTGCATGACCATATCCTCTACCATGTCATCCTACTACTTTCGATCATCCCGGATTGAACCTCTAGCTCTGCCACAGCGGTCCCTCGACCATTTGTTGGTCATACATACTGTGGGTTGGACAGTCTCGAGCCATGTGACCCTTTCTGCCGTTCGAGTAGCATTGACTACCCCTCATATGTTATTCTACGTCTCATGAGCCCCAAACAACCAACCATGTATCCTGAGGCCATCCAATTGAAGGTATGGTCAGCATTGAACTTTGTGCCATCTGCCTAATTCCAGCTACAGAAAACACCACTACATGTCATCCGATGGTGGGTCTCGCTGATGGGGACTACTCAGAAATGAAGCTCTCTACAAAGAGTGCTTGCTCTAACAGCCCAGCCTATGTCAGGATTTTGAGAGATAAAATCTAAGCTCTGATCTCTCCTCGGAGATGCATCTCAAGGATCCAGACAAATAAAAAATGGTATCGTATCATGTTGGTTGAGTAGTGTGAGAGGTCAGTGAACCTCATTGAGTACTATGACACATTTTGGTTTCCCTGATTCATGTTTTAGAGAACCTATATATGAACATAGTGTATGGTTGCTGGGATAAACTCTACCTAGAAATGTTCATCAAAGTCCCCTCAAATGAGTGGCACATCGTCGTGTATCTGGAGCATCAAGATTCACTATCACTCTATTGTTGCCTACAAAAATGGCTACTAGGATCACCATAAGATTAGTTGGTGTCCCAAACAGGTGAATAACTCTTGATAAAGCCTCCAACCATTCCTCATCTGCTTGTGGATCCATCTCACCTCAGACTCTCGGAGGACTATGACACTGTAACTAGTGCAACATGCTCAGTCCGCATGCACTATCTGCTACTGGGGTTGTTGGAAACGGTTTCCCAATATGTAGTGTTTCCACATGTACACCACCCGATGGTACATCTGCCATAAGGGGGCCCTACACCGAAGCCTCATTACTCAGTGGTCCATCATCACAAACACTACTAGGAACCCTGGCTGGCTATCTATGTGG
Organism: Viscum album; assembly: GCA_963277665.1. NCBI lineage: Eukaryota > Viridiplantae > Streptophyta > Magnoliopsida > Santalales > Viscaceae > Viscum > Viscum album. The sequence continues at coordinate 923,957,567 of OY728156.1, forward strand.
GGGAATCCTAAAAGAAAAAAGATGCACCATGATCAATAAGGTATACCTTTTGAGCTAACTCAAAATAGATCACAATGAAAAACTTTTCAAAACACAAGCAAGCAATGTTTTTCATTACTAGGTCAAAATCAGAAGTCAGGGTCCCATTGTATAGATATGTCGACTGCCACACCAACTCTGGATTCCCAAAACTGAAAACCATACTCATAACACTTAATACTATTTGCCACATATAAAATATCAGAGTCCTATTTCATAGTTACAACCAACTCCTATGATACATATATATCATGACCCATCCCTGGGGGCCCATTCTGTGACTACCACCAGACCACCTCCCATAGGCCAGAGCCGTCAAATAGCACCAAAAAGTTATATCCCTATAAACGGGAAGGTTTTTCTTTTAAACCTGCAAGAAAAAAGTCCAAGCACACCGAAGGACACAAGAAAAAAGTAAATAATAATGCAAAATTGTGAGAACTATACGTAATGTGGGACAAAATACAAGACAAACAAAAAAGTAAAAGTAAAAGTGAATGATTGCTATTACGATCATCCTAACATGATCCTACCTGAAGTGTAGGTACAACTCACGATTGGTCTTCTCTATAGCACATCACATTAAATAGTCCACCTCCAAGCACCATCCAATCTTGGCCCCCTCATCCTCGATCAATGTTGTCTGACGTCTACACAATACAAAACATGGTTTGGGCATAGCCCATGAAGGGTTGAGTATAACAATACATAGTATAGAATTCCAGACCTCGAATATCTCACAGAATCTACAACAGATAATACACAAAGCAAGACCACAAAAATAAATAACAAATAAAAAGTCAAACATACATTGGTGTATGTCCCAACATAAACCTATTTTATTAAATATACTCATCTCATTCATAAAGAGACAAAAGGCACCATCCATATACCCATTAGCATAATAGTTCCATGTAGGAATTAACACCATGATTGTATCACCACAAGGTTATGTACCACAAAGGTAACACCACAATTAAAACACCATAAAGGTAATAGCACAATGAAAGGTACCAGAAAGGTAAAGGCTCATCTCACACAATGTATAAATTTTGTACATAGGTACAGATGAATAGACGTATCACAAGACCATATTACATCTTTGAGAAGATCAGTTGTTGACCCACACATGATTCATATATTTTTTCCCAAAGAGGACTCATAGAAGCTGAACCACATTGGATTCATATACTCTTACCCACACAGGATTCATAGAAGTTTAACCACATATGATTCATATATGTTTACCCACACATGAATTGTATATGTTCTTCATGTATAGCCTCCAACAAGGTTCCCCACACCTGGTGCACTCATGTTCCATAGAAACTACTCCCCCAGTCATCGGTTATACCTCAACTGCCACTATTTTCGCAAAAGATGTAACCTGAAGGACCACCGTGTCTTAATGCTCCCACCATGACATATGGAACATCAATTGGATGCTCGGTTTGAAAGCTAATATCATTTTAGTGTCGAGGACTCGATTGTATTACGGTTCGATCCAACACGGACAATCATCAAATTTCCCAAAAACATAGGTAGAGTATACCAAAAGGACTACCTCGAACCAATGATCTGAGCGCCATAGAAGGTTCGTCAACCAATTTCCTGGTTCTCAAGATACAACCGTTTAACATTTTTTGTGTCTGGTTGGGACAGGGTCCAGTCCTATCCGGGCGGACCAACCCGAACAGACTCGGCCTATGCCGACCCGACTCGGTCCAGGTCTGACCAGACATGGTTAGGCCGCAGTCCAGTCCGACCCGCCGGTGGCGCGACCTGACCTGCATGGGGGTGGCCTGACCAGCAAGAGGGGGGGAAACGTTTGGGTGCGCAGCCTGCGACTGGGTGGATTGGTCTGTTGGGGCGGTTCCCTCCCCAGCAGCAACATGGTGGAGTGAACCTCGTTTCTCCCAAATGGCCATGAGGGCCATTTGGTATCCTCTACAGCGGTGATGCCACATGGCACGACCAGGTGTCATGTGTGTCCAACTATAGTAGGGCCGACCTCTCATCACCGCCATCCGGCATCGGCCGCCATCTCCAGTGGCACGTGACAACACACCACTCATCCACTGACAAATGTATGGTGTGTCAAATGCCTCCTTTAGTCCACTATAGCTAACGAGGTGTGACCTGCATCCTTCAGCGGTGCGCTGGCTATGCCACCCTCTTCTTCTGCAGCCAATTGGTGTATGAGCCACCACCTCCGACTACCATGACAGAAAACCTCAGCCAGTTCCTCCATCGGTGTGGGTGTGACGCCTCCTCCATCATTTTTGGCATGTACATGCCATTGCCCCAGTCCCCACCAGTGCTAGTAGCAGGTACTGCCATGCTGGCCGCCTTCTGTGGGTCACCAGGTGTGCTCTGGTAGCTATTTTTCCATCCGAAGGCTTCGTTGAACATACCAGTACATCTCTTTCTCTTCATTAGGATTAAATTGGGTTCCATCCATCCCGAAGAATTTCCCATGAAGAATGCACAAATTAATCAAGATAGCGGAGGGATCAGGCCTAGTTCGTTTGGCTCGCGCCCTCTACGTTAGCATGAGAGCAATAGGTTGAAGTGATTGAATAATCCCTAATTGAAATTAAACCTGTTCAAATAACTACCTAAATTGGTTGAAGAGAGCTTCTGGTTGAATATGATGGGTCGATGTTCAACATTCCACAAAAATCTTGAACGATTGATTGAGTGTCGATCATCAGTTCTTTGCTTGGTGGATTTGTTCTTCCAATGGTTCGCCAATGGATCTTCATAGTTCACTTTTCTAAATTCCAATCCTTGAAAACAAATGACCAAGGGGAACTAGAGACTCCTTATTCATTATCTTAATTAAATGGTTTCTTTAATTAGTCATTAAAGAGACTTCATTAAATGTTGTGTTTCATGGTTACACACTTTGTGTAACTATGAATTTAATTCCCAATATTAAATTCCCAAGCAGCCGCATGTGTTCCCAACATCCAATGAATTAATAAGAATGTATGGTTTTTAATAAAAATAAAACATTTATTTTATTTTAATCCTCCACGAAAACCCCCAAAATCATATCTTCCCCTCGACCTACTGCGGTTGAAGTGAAGGTCTTTTAATAGATTCCTAGCGATGTGAGTTCAATGGTGCACCCATATTTCAATATTGAGAACTTGTTCAAAAATTAGCAATTCTCACTCAGTACGTTTACTTAATGTACCTTAAAGAATGTGAGGAAATTCATTCCAGACACACAGGGGCATGGAATCATGTGCCGTCAATTATCCCAAACCTATAATAATCCAAAAATAATACTAAATAAAATAAATAACATGAAAAAAATCTAGTTCTTTACAGAATTGATGGAAAAATAATGTACCAATAGTTATCCCATTACTAATTTAAGGGGTACCTCTCAATGTTTGGTTGGAATATTTTCTTAAAAATGTTCCCATCATGAGTTTATGAATTGTTAAAATTATAAAACATTTATCTAAGGTGTGCATTTAAGTTTTCACCGAATTATCAAATTGTACGATGTCTGAAACCCCGTAGATATTACCCATTCAATTAGGGGAAATAATGTTTCATATCACAATCATTTCCCCCAAACCATGCATCTCGTCAGATTCTATCAAAATGATGGGATCTGGGCTCTGTACAAGACCTAGAATCCACAGAAACACTTGTGATCTCAACGAGCATTTCAATTAGAATCTATAAATTAATTTAACATGAAAAAATAAATGGATTCATACCAAAAGATAATATTGGATATTATAAGAATGTAACACCAAAAGATTTAATAAATATTTTCCATTAGGTTTAATTACATCCATTTTATGTTTTCTGTGAAACACAATATCATAATAAACTGCAATATATAGTTAGAAATATTATTATATAGACATTGAAAATTATAACCACGAATTTTATATAGCTGGCACTAATAGGATAAATATATTCTAATCATTGTTTTAGAAGGTTTTAAAAGAATAAATTATATTTATAAAAGGCTACGTAATGCTTAATGGAGTTTTTATATCCTTGGAAAAAATAATTTTATGAAAAAAATTATATTATCATTTTTCATGAACAAATAATGATTTTTTTTAGTTATTGCAAAATTATTCTCAAAATGGATTTTTTTGTAATAAAATTTTCTAAATTAACCAAGTAATATATTGAGAATTTTCCAATAACAGTGTTTTTTCAATTCATACTAAAGATTAAAAATTTCTACTAAAAACACATTTTAATTATATAATTTATAAGATACAATATTATTTAAATAATTATTTAAAATTATAAATTGTTTTTTAATATTATTATTAATTTAATTAAATTAATTTTATTCAACATCATTATTAATTTATATCTAAAACCATTTTAATCTTATGACAAGATTATCTTCATAATAACTTAATTTCTTCATGTCTATTAGTATAATTTGGAAATAAATTATTCAAATTTTGTGAATTTAATTTCATAAAATGGATTCAATATTGTTAATAATAATAATTTATAATATATAATAATTTAAAATATTTTTTGGTTATAAATAATATTAAAAACATTTCAAATTTATTACCATACATAAGGTAAAAAAGTGTTTACTAGAGTAAGGTTAAAAAAATATAAGGGTTTCAATTAACTAAGAACATGTAAATAACCTATTTTAAGGGAATATTTTTGCCTTACCTCCAATAATGATTGATAATGATCCATTTTCATTATTTTCATTATTTTTTATCACAATGGAATAACATTAAAAAAATTAATGTGTTCAGTATCCCCACTTATAAAAGGGATCCAAATATCCTATGAATATATGACATAAAAAGTATTCTCATTTGGAATATACCTACTAAAATATATTATATAATTTCATCCTCATTACCTATTAGACATTTTCTTATAATGTTATTTGAAGTGAGTATGATTTGGATGTATTTGACCATGTAATATTTCTATGAATACATTTAAAGCATGAGGTAGAGTCATCAAGGGATTGAGGGAAATAAGAGCCTCGATATAAGATGTCACAAATATTAAATATACTAAATCACATGAATATTGTTTCATTTTAAAAAAGGAATAACTCAGTTGTAGGGACTCATATTGAAAATAATATTCCATAGTTTAATTTTAATGGTGTCAAATACTAAACGCAAGACATAAATTTTTTTACCACTAGGTGCTGGGTCGGAAGTGAGTTTTCAAGGAGTTAAATTGGGGGTGTTGTTTAATGAAAAATATAACTATACCATCAAACACCCTAGTGATCACATGAAATTAAAGTGTGGTATGTAACCTCCCCTTGTGGGGTGATAGTAAATAAATTGAGGTGTATCCAAGGAGATGATGCAAATTCCTATCTCCAATCATGATGGAGGTCAATCTTGAATCATGTTACAGTAGTATATTTTCATGGTTGATATGTATATTCGGTGGGAAAATGGTGTTATTTGGGATAATCATATATAATTTTATTTTAGAATTCCCAATCACAGGGCATGTATTGTAGGGTCATGCATTGTGTGTTTCTCATATTTGAGTAAGATAATAGTTTGGGACTACAAGCCTTGTACAAGGGTTACATGCAATGTATTGACCCCAAAATATGTGGATAGGTAATATTTTATGGGAAACTACATCACGGTACATGATTTTGTGAATTTAAATAACTAGTTATTATAGACAAATGAAAATGATGATAACCTGACCATGTGGCTAGTTAGGCGGGACACGACTTGTAACATGGGGTACATGCTGTGTGTGGGACACCGATTGATAAGTTATGTCTTAGAGGACAAGGACGGGTTTTATGGTGGGGTTACACACAATCTGGATCCCCATAAACAATATGTATCTATTTGATGGAATATTTTCCTAGCATATCTCTATCGTCAGGGAATGGATGAAGGCCTCTGATTAGCCTATAATGAGTGGTTGTCTTCATAGAACATGACTGAATTTGTCATTGAAGATTTAGGGATATGATGTGGCATGATTATATGCAAAGGAAAAAATAGTGGTGGTGGATCTTGGATAGTGATCAGGTTATATCATTGGGTTAAAAATGGGGTTGGTACAATTTCACAATAATTTTGGGTTTGGTTTTACTGGACTCTTAAGGCTAGTATAGAAATGCTCCACTATCATATCAGGGTGCTGGCATTCTACCTATGGTAGTGTTGTGGAATGAGGCATGGAATCAATGATAGAGTTATGTTTTTTGTATTAGAGTGGAACTAGTACATGTTATCCCCTATTGTACTGAGGAATGAGTTACCCTTACCTCTCATATCTAAATGGAGTGAACTACCCATTACATAGGGTGCCGGTCTACTAGACACAATGTAATTTTCATAGGGTCAGTACTCCAATGTTTGTCCAAGGGACATGTTACATGTGATGACCATGTACATATAGATAGACCTCCCAAATGGTACAGAGGAGAAGGACCACCATAATTATTTAAGAGAGAGAGTAGGTACACTCCTTTAATTAGAGGGTGTGTTTCCCCTATACATGGATTCATTACCCCCCATTCCTTTTCAAGGAGAGGGTAATCCAAATGTAATGTATAGAGAGAATTTCTATACCAATTTCATGATTGGGAGTCAGTCCTCTATCAATAGAGTTTGAACACCTATATCGTTTAGGGGTATGTGTCCACCATATGTGATTTTCTAGTATAGTTTTTACTCCCCTCTCATGCCGTGGTGTCAGTCCTCTATCATGTGTTTGATACTCACTTTTTGTACCATGATGATGTTACCCAATAATGATCAAACTTGTAGAGTGGTAATCATATATTGTACTACTGTGTGAGTTCTAAATCTATAGAGTTTTACTCCAATATTGTACCTGGGTGTGTGTAATCTAGACATAGAGGGATACTACCCATTTTTTTACAGGGATTTTGACCATTAACAACTTATTAGTACTAACCATCTAGGTAAATGTTAGGGTCCTTTATCAATGGAATTTAACTCCCCCATTTTTTTGTAGTAGTGGTAAGCAGTTTTCACAAATGAGTAGGATCTTCCTTGACTATGTATAATTGTTAGACATATGATCATCCAGTTATTGCATGTGGTAGCTTCTTAGGGTTTTGTTATCCCATGATGCATTTAGTTAGATGTCACTACCTATGTATGTTTTAGTGGAATCATATAATTGTCAAGAACTGGTACATCATAAATTGTGGGGAAATGGAAAACTACAGGTCCCCCCTCTCTCTATCCCTCTCTATATATCTCTCCCTTAGTAACGGTTCACAATGGTCGTAATTTGGATCATTCGTCCTATAAATATTTGCGACGTCTAGTCTATTCCACATGGGGTTAAATCAATTTTATAAAGTTGAAAGGAAATGGTAGTAGGACATATTTCATGTGGAACTATAGTTGGATCTATAGAGATATTTTGAATGGAGTGTGTTATACCATTAAAGTTCTATATGGGATGGAAGATATTATGGAGTGTGTTATCATGGGTGTGTGCTACCTTTGAGCATCAAGTTTAATCTTGTGGCTAGATTGGAGGATATGACATCATAATAACTGGATAATGTTATTTGTATACCAGGGTTATTTTGGGAGTCCTTATAGTTATGTCACATGACTTCTTTGACACCCTATGTAGAATGAGACAGCTAGTCTTGTATAGATGATGATGGGTTTGAGATGTATTTTTCTCTCATGAATGGTTCCCACTAGATGGGTGGACTGATTTGTTTTCATTTTAATTGATCAATTTTACTTATTTCATGGGGAACCTAATCAGTATTATTATACTCACTATTTCATGGGATTTCCCTACACATGTTGTGTCTTTTGCGGACAAAAGGCCCTTTGAGAGAGTTCCATGATGACAATAAGCTACTACAACATAGTGAGGTAGAAACCATTGTGTTCCATAGAGTGTGTAAAAGTAGTTATCCCATAAATCTATTTGAATGTTATCCCATCCTTATTAATAGTTTGGAAACATTTATAGTTTTTTTGGGATTGTAATTGATTGACTTTTCATGCATTTAGTGTTTACTGAAACAAACCAAACCTTTATTAATGAAAATTATTATTTATTTTATTAAATGTATTATCATGTAAAATGTTTATATAAAACATATTCACATCCGGGATTTTATGCTTTTGGATTTTAAAATACCATTATGAATTTTTATCATATTTAATATAGCCATTGAAAATTGATCACATAATTAGTATTAATATAGGGCTTTAACAAATTCAATTTACATAGAAAAAGGATGTGATGGACTCAACAAATAGAATCTCCCTATATAAAACCAATTTTTCAGAGTTTGAATATATAGTAGCATCACTGGGATTCACTCTTCACCAATCCCATTAAAAGAATAAATACATTAAAATTAAATGAGATTGCCTAGGGAAGAAGTTGAAGATAATAGAGAGTACCATAAGTGCGATGATATTGAAGCCACCCCAAAAGATATTCCACCATCACACACCTAACCCTTATAACTTAGGCGAGTGTTATAAGGGGTTATGTAACAAGACCCATGAAACTATGATTATGTGAATTATTTTCCTATAGAATAAATAATATACAATAATTTTATTATTGTTACCATTTATATAGTTTTTAAAGAAAAAATAGTATTTTTAGTTTATATTCTATAATTAAATATATTTGGATAAAATAATGGATTTATTAATTAAATAATATTGTATTAAAATATTATAATCATATAACAATTTAATAAATATAAATTAGTGTATAATTTTTATGAATAAAATGTAATTTATATTAAGGTTCAAAAGCTGTTTTCTTCAAAACCTATGAATTTTAGATAAATGCTGGTTTTTATTTTAAAATTAAAAATTATCATATTTTGAAAATTCTTTAGATAAAATGAATATTAATTTTGGATTCAGGACATCAAAATTACTTAAAGGTGAATTTTTAATACTTTTCAAAGACATTCAAAAAATTTTCTAATAATTAAATATCTTTTAAATATATAATGAGTTTTATGGAATCACAATGACCAATTTTTTATTTAATAAAATACTATAAAAGGGATATAAGGAAAATATATGTTTTCAATTTTAAAATAATTTTATTTTAAATTATTTTTATTATCTTTATGGTGCCTTAGTTTACCCTCAAAGGCTTATAGAATATTATATATTTTTAAAATGAATTCCTTGAGAGTGTGACACACCTTCATATAAGAAATACAAATATTTTAATAACATAAGAAATTAATTTTATAAAATTATTTTAGCTAATCCAATTTGGAAAAAACCATTCAATGAAACCATCGGAGGGTTTGTGGTTTTGATTAGTTTAATGTGTAGTGTAAAAATCCTAAATAATAATGAATTCCCTCCTATTTCCTATATAAAACCACTCAATCTCCCCTTTCAGTTCACTCAAACCATTTTGTACTAAACCAAACTCTGTCATAATCTCTCTATAATCCTCCCAAGGTTCCCCAATTTCCTATGAATCCTCTCTCAAGCCACTACGATGCCTTTGGGATCACAATTTTATGTAACAGATCCTCACTTTCCTTCCTTCCTTATTTATGTCAACGCATCCTTATATTGTTATGCCCTTTTATTTTTAATTTCAAATGTCGCAGTATGATTTATAACCTAGCCTATAATTCCAACCATATTTTTGAATGATGATACACCCTTTTCCATCTTTTTAATTCCACCCATGAACACCCGTTACCGTGCAGAGATTCCTTAATAGGATTCTCTCTCCAAATTTACATTCATGTTTTTTTATATTATGCTTATAAACTCCATTACATATGTTAGGATATTATATAACATGACCCGCTTACTTTCCTATTCATTTATAGATGTTGAGAGACCCTTTTCTCTCCCAGAAATCTGTTTTACGATTTCTATTTGACGTCGTTGTGATGCCGATGTTACATAAAATTTTCTCATGCCAAAATCATTTTCTAAGTGAATACCAAACCCATTTCTCAATCATGGTTATTCAACTTTATTTTCATGTACTTTTTGATTCAGGAGTTACATTGATTTATTCCACATCCCTTTTTCTTGTAATAACTTAAGATGTTTAATGAATCCATGTTGTATGATCTATGTGGCACACTAATGAATGAAATGAAATATTTATAATGGTTGATCCCTGATACCACTCTAGTGCATTGGGTAAAGAATAGTATCATGATGCTCCATGTTAAATGAGGGTTAATTCATGATAATTCATTTTTAACTGTGGTTTACTTAAGATAATTCTAGGGAAATGAGTTTTCACACATTCTTTAGGTTCACTGAGCCTTGCCTCATGATAATATCATGTTAAATATTTTTCTCCATCTCCATGTTATGATAAACGTACTATATCATGCATTTGTGTTAATTCTTCTTTAATGATCAATTGATATTACTATTTACTTACATGTATTTATTATTCATTTTATAAATTTTTACTCCCATTTTATGATTTATTGATCACCCTTTTCTTATGTTGTCCTTAGTTTATCCCATGCAATGCTATGTACGAAGGAATGTTGTGGTCATGTAAAATAACATTCCAATAAAGATGTTGTATTTTTAGGTCTTAGGTAGTCATGTAATGTTTTTTATCCCAAAATACCCTAGAACACTCAATTATCATAGTTTTCATAAGTGATTTTTTTTTTGTAATAAATCATTTTTAAATGTGTAATGAAGAGAAGGGTTAAATAGTTGGTTTCCAAGGATCAGTTTGGTTATTTTTAGTATTAGGATTATAATACCCTAGTAAAATCATTATGTATAATAATAAGTATAATAGAAAAACCCTATATTTTGGTGAGTATAGAGTAAGTGTTTTATTAATCAAATACATCTCAGTCCGGATATGAAAAAGTAAAGGTGGCTCAGGAATAGATGTATCTGCAGTTGCAACCCAAAAACACTACTTTGATCTAGACTCGATGGATAAATGGTGCACGACAACATTCCTTACGGAAATATTGGTTAATACACTCTTACGATATGTGATTTTGGTAAATTTATAATCTTTGTACAAACCATTTTTAATGGAAAAAACCCTTAAGAATATATTATAGGAGATAGATCATGGATTAAATAGATTGAATACAATAAATTCATAAGTTAATGAAATTAATGTAATAAATAATTTACCCCTTTTTATTAGATTCTCGTTTATGTTTTACCCATATCATTCCATTTATTATAGACAATGGCCAGTAATAAGAGGAATCGGGCTAATAATAGATGCAAAGATCAATGTGATTACTTTTCTAATGAGTTTCCCAATCCTATGTGACTGGGAATCAAAAAAATTGTCATGATACTCTCTTAGTTAACTCATAAATTGATTAGAAACATGGATCAAGGGTAATTTTAACCACCTCCTGAACCCCCAATAAAGAACGAGCTATAGTCAAGAGCTTCACGAGACAAAGGCCTCCTACAGTCAATGGATCATATGAACCCTCAATAGTCAAACAATGCATTACCTCCCATTAAAATGTCGTCATAATCCTTCAATGTTATGAACAAGAGAAAGAAATTCTGGTTACATATCATATAGATGGTGAAGATGATCAATGGGGGACATTGATCAATAATACCAAGCCGGAGGAATAGATCAAGGAATTGGAATTGAATGTTTTCAAAAAAAAATTTCAATAAATATTTTCCTAGAACCCTCCGACTTAATATAGAAGGGGAAATTACTTACCTAAGGAATAAAATGATGAAACCCTCATATTGTACAAGGAAAACATCACAAGGCTTGGATGATACACCTATAGATTTGTTGTTACCCCTGAATTCATGGTTTGTAGCATATTTTGTGGGAGGAAACCTAGACTAAGGAAAAACCTAGTGATCCATGACATCTATAGCTATGTGTAAATTGTTCAATGTTCCCTCAAAGTCGAAATGATGATCAAAAAATTTCAGGGGTATCATGGGTGTATGAAGTACAAATTGGACATTAATTCTGGCAGTCTAATGGAAAAAACCAATGGTGCTATGAAATTACAGCACCCCAGTTTCCCATGTTGAGATAAGAATCACCCTATAAATTTCACAAATTGGATGAGAAAACGCATTAGGTGTGGACGAGAATGGAACCTGGGAATTAATTGTCGACAAAAATACATGTTTATGTGATAGAGGAGAGGAATGCTCGGTTCGACCGTCAACACATTGTTCATTTCTTCATCTGCATAGATCTTGGGAACTTGACAACCAATTCTCTAATATAAGTGTTTTTTGAGGCATCAAAAAACCTCCATGGAAGTAAAGGAGAGATTTATTCATCAATACTACCTTATAAAACCATGAAAATTAAGTGGAGATAGGTATTCTAGTTATTCATTCAATAATATAGAACATACTTTTGGATTATTTTTCTACACATTCTTTTATATCCGGAATGTCTAGAAGAAAAATCCGAACACCACCACTATCATGGATGAAATGATGTTAGTGAAAATGGAAAATGGGGAACATATTTCATCTGATGAAATTAACACATCCCCTATCATAATTTTTGGTTTTAACTTCCCAGTGAACATTTTCCTAATCCACCTAGTGGATTTTGATGCAATTATTGGCATGGATTGAATTTCCCTCAATAGAGCTAACTTAAATTTCCATGGGAGGTAAATCACTATACATATAGAAAATCAACCCCTCATTCTATACAAGTTCAAGGAGAATGGTGAATCTTCTTTAGTACCATCCTCTCAAGTGTGGATATTACATCCCTTTTATAAAGAGTATCATTCTCAAATGATTTAGTCTATGCAGGAAACCATCCATGAATAAATGCCTATTGTGAGGGAATTTACTGAAGTGATTAGTGGGGAATTTCCTGGTCTTCCACATAGAGGACATGTTGAATTCTGTATTGATCATATACCTGGGGAATTTTCAATATCCAAGACACTGTATGGAATAAATGTTGTGATATTTAGGATCTAAATAAACAACTATAGAAGAATCTGGATGAAGGGTTTATATGACCAAGTTCTTTTCTATGGGGTGAACCAATCATCTTCTTAAAGAATAAGGATGGGTATATGTTCCTCTTCATTGATTATGTGAGCTCAAGAAACCCACGATAAAGAACAATTATCCTCTGCCTTGAATTGATGACATCTACTTTAAGCTATGTGGGGCTCAATAGATTTCCATTGTGGATTTTCGGTCAGGTTATTACCATGTAATGGTGAAAAAAGAGGATATCCCCAAAACTACTTTTCGTATAATGTACAGGCATAATGAATTCATAGTAATTCCTTCCAGCCACACTAATGCTCCAGTAATCATCATGGAATTGATAATTTTATTATTTACATATTACCTCATCAACATTAAGGTATTTTTCATATATTATATTCTAATATACTCAAAAAACAAGGAGGATCATGTGGAGAATCATGGAACTATACAAGATACCTTGGGAAAGGTGAAACTCTAGGAAAAGTACAATCGGTGTGAGTTTCTAATGAAGGAAGTCTCTTTATTGGGTCATATCATCACAAGCAATATGATATCTATGTATCCCATCAAAATAGCTACAATTGAGGGATAAATTATGCCAATAACTTTGAGGATATCTATAGCTTCCTAGGGATAGATAAATATTATTGACAATTTTTCATAATTATCTCATGTTTGTATAACATTTTTACCAATCTAACTCAAAATGGAGTCTAGTTTTCTTGGAGTGATCAATGTGAAGATATCTTTATTGTGTTTAAAATGAGGCTTATCACGGTGCTCATTCTCACCCAACCCACATTGGGAGACCTTTTGGTGGTATTCAACGATGTTTCAATGAAGGTCAAGGGTTATGTGTCGATGAAAAATGACAAATTCATTGCCTTTACATCATGGAATTTGTATTTTAATGATCCGACCTAACCAAAAAATTTTATGGATTTGACTGTAGTATTCTCTACTTTATAAATATGGTGACATTTACAATTTTTGGATAAGTGTTAAATATAAATGGATCACAAAATCCTAAAGTATATATTAACATAGAATGATTTTAACATGATCCAGAGAAGATGGTTAGAGCTGATTGAAGACTTTGAAGGCTCAATCCATTACCACCATGGGATATAGATCAAGGTGGCATAAGATCTAAGAAGAAAATAACCATAAATTTGGTCATTGGTTAGAATTGAATAGGTTCTGGTATTCTTATATTTGATGAATATGTATATTGGAATTGTAAATAATGGACCATCATCAATAATTTCACAAATTATTGCTCAACTATATCTTTTAGAATGGTTATAGGATGATTAAAAGGATGATGTTGGAATTTAGAAGAAATTGGAAACTATTAGAAAATGAAAATCCTAGGTGATTAATGTTAATGAAGAATTATTTCTGATATTTGGGTAATGTCTAAGTGTTGAATGAAATCATGAGTTAAAGAAATTACTTTTGGATGATGCACAGAGTTAAAATTTATCAATTCACCCAGGAAAAAATGATGTTTCGAGATCTCCAAGAGAATTATTGGTGCGATAACATGATTAAGGAGATCACTAAGTATAAATCAAAATTCCTGGTATGTCAGCACTTTAAGGATGAGACGTGGAAGTATAAGGGGATTCTGAAACCAGTACCCATTCAAATATGGAAATGGGAAACAACACTACATACATTGCCACCAAAAATCTGATGACACCAATGGAAACAATGATATCTGGCATCCTGTGGATCATCTTACGAAGACTACCAACTTCATTTCAATTTCATAGGATTTCTAATTGGATTAACTGGCACAGATATAAATCAGATAAGTGGTAAGGCTACATGGAGTACCTCTATTGATTGTATCTGATCATGATCCATGATTCACTAGTATGTTCTCGAAGAGTCTCCAACATGCTCTGAATACTGAGCAGAACATTAGTATGGATTATCATCCTAAAAGTGAGGTCCAATATGATTATACAATCGAAAAACTTGATGAAATGCTAAGAGAAAGATCAATAGAATTCCAAGGAGGATGGGATCAACATATTCCTCAGGTTGAGTTCTGTTAAAATAATTGTTTCAACTCAATAATCCAGATGGTTCCTCATGAAGCCCTTTTTATGATGTGGTGCAGAACACTATAATGTTGGGATGATGTTGAAGAGTGTAAACTCCTAGGTCCTTAAATGGTCAAAGATAAGGTAGAGATGATTAAGACCATCAAAAATGACATTAATGCTTCTCAAATTCAACTACAGATCTATGTTGATAATCATTGACGAGACATAGATATTGATTGTAGATACATTTTATTCCTCTCCATTTCACCATGGAAGAGAGTTATGAGATATCATAATAGATGAATTGTTAGAACAAGGTATAGAAGAACCATTGGGATCCTTTATTGCATTTTTGTAGTGGTATATCGACAAGAACTCCCACCAAACCTATCTCAAATAAATGATGTATTTCATGTATCACTCTTGAAAAAGTACATACCTGACTCATCGCATCTACCCAATCTAGAGGTGGAATTATTATTGCATGACCTCTCCTATTAAGATAAGCTAGTAAAGATATTAAATCGTAGTGAAAAAGTTATACGAAATAAAATAGTTCACCTCATCAAGGTGGTGTGGTGATACTAGAAGTTTGAATAAGAAATGTGGGAATCAAAGGAAGTGATGAAGTAAAGTTACCGTCTTTTATTTTAGTGTGGGAAAAGGAAACATTGAGGGAAATATTTATTGGTGGGTGATTTTAATGGCCCAATCCTTTATTAATGAATATTAAAAGTGATATAATTAAGTGTATTATAATTTAAATTTATTATATAAAACATATATACTTACCAATATTTATGTAATTAGATTTTAAAATAACAACAATAATATTTACCATTGAAAATATATCCATTGAACAATGATCACATTATTAGAATATATATAGGGCTTTAACAAATACAATTTACTCAGAAAATGGAATCCATAGCTTTATCAAGTAGAATTGATTCATTCGAAGCCCATTTTCCAGATATCATAATGGAGGTAGTCTCACTGGGGTTCACTCTTGACCATGCTCATGATGAGATTCAACACATTATTATTGGATTTGACCGCATGTGGGAGAATCAGATTTTAACATAGATTACCACCGGAGTGATGTTATGTGAGCCACCTAAGAGTCTGGAACCATCAAACACCAAACCCTTAGCTCTTGTGCGAGTGTTATAAGAGGTTATTTATCAAGAACCTAGAACTATGATTATCTACATTAGTTTTCTATATAATAATGAATATACATTGATTTTATTATTTTTACATTGTATATAGTTTTTAATCACAAATAGTATTTTTAGTTAATATTCAATTACGAAATATATTTTGATGAATTAATGAATTTTTGAATAAAATAATATTTTAATAAAATATTATAAATATATAACATTTTATTACATATAAATGATCATATAAATTTTATGAATTCAATTGTAATTTTTTTTAAGGTTTGAAAGTTATTTTTGTCAAAACCCATGAATTTTCGATAAATGGTAGTTTTATTTTAAAAGTGAAAATTCACATATTTATAAAATTATTTAGATAAAATGACTATTATTTTTGGATTCATAATGTCAAAACTATTTACTGGTGATTTTTTCTTAATTTTCTAAGATAGTCGATTTTTTGGGTAAAAATTAAATACCCTTTATATATATAATTTGTTTTATGAAATCATAATGAAGAACTAGTGATGTAAAAAATTACTATAAAAGGGTTATTAGGCCAAAATATTTTTTAAATTTAAAATAATTTTATTTTATATTTGTTTGATTAAATTTATGTTGCCTTAGTTGACCCTCCAAGACTTATACAATATTTTAGCTTTTTAAAATGTCTTCCTTGAGAGTGTGACTCACCTCCACTTAAGCACTACTTATATTTTATTATGTCTGGAAATTGGACTTATAAAATATTTTTTTACACCCCCATTAGATAAAACCATGGTAAAAAAATGGGATGTAGTGTAGTATGGATTAGTTTAATGTGTAACATCCAAACCCTAAATAATAATGCATTCCCTCTCATTTCATATATTAATCAACCCAATCACCCATTCATCTTCACTAAAACCATTTTTAGTTCAGCCAAACTCTATAATTATATGACTATAATCATCCCAAGGAACCCTAAGCACCCAAAAATACTCTCTAAAGCCTCTACCAATGCTTTTGGAACACACTTCCATTTATGGGTTCCTCACTTTCCTTCCATACTTATTTATGTCCATGTTTCCTTATATTTCTAGGCTATTTTGATTTAAATTACTAATATAGGGGTATGATATCACACCTCCCGTGTTCAATCATACTTATTTTTAATGTTTATATACAGATTTCCCTCCCATTAATGCCTCGCATGTACACTAGTTACCATGGTGAAATTCCGTAAGGGATTTCTCTCTCCTCATTTACATTTTAGCAATTATTTTATACTATTAATATAAACTCCATTAAATATCACGGGATATTATTTTACTTAACCCTTTTAATTTAAATTTCATTGATCGATGATTATATAACCATTCCACCTCATCAACACATTATACTATTTCTATTTGACATAGTTATGCTGTTGAAATTACACCAAAATTTCCAATGCCAAAATCACCATGTATGTGAATAAAATTCCAATTTCCCTATCATGGGTATTCACTTATATGAACATTTACATTTTTAATTTAGAATAAAATTTATTTATTCCACATCTCATATCCTTGGAATACATTATTATTTTTAATGAATCAATATTGTATGATCAATGTGTCACACTTATTCATGAAAATAATTTTCTAAAAGGATTATCCCTGATAGCGATCCAATGAAATGTGGAAATAATTTTTTCATGATCCACCATGTTAAATGAGTGTATACTCGTGATAATTAATGTTCAATAAGGTTTTACTCGTGCTAATTCATGTTCAATAAGTGTTTACTAATTCTCCATGTTCAATGAGCCTTATCAAATGTTAATATCATGTTAAATGTTGTTGTAACATCAACATGTTATGATAATAATTCTATATAATGCCTTTTTGTTCATGTTTTATTCTACTCAATTGATATTCCCATTTCCTAGAATGTATTTTATTCTTCGTGTTATTCCCTTTTACTCCCTTACTGGTCATTATAGCTTACCCTTTTCTTATATATGTCCTCAGGTTATCCCATTAAATACAATGTATAAGAGAATGTTGTTGTCATGTAAAAGATGTTATCCGTAAAGATAATGTATTTTTTTTCCTATGTTGTCATTTACTGTTCCTAATACCTAAATACACTATAACACTTTATCTACAGAGTTATCTTAAGGGCATGTTTACATAATAAATTTTGTAAAAGTGTGTAATAAAGAGAAGGGTAGATATAATTATATTGTTCGATGACTGTGGGATAGTTGTATTAAGGAATTTATGTTTCATTTTATATTATATATGATTTATTAGATTCATATTTTCTGGGTTTGTGAAAAAAACCAATGGATAAGGCCACCCATTTTTGTGATATTCCTACATGTCACTAGTTTCCATCCCCTACCTTATGTATGATTTCTTGGTGTTGTCATGGCTTAGAACCTAGTGGTTCTAGTTCGAATAGATTGTTTTTATTGGATGTAATTCCACTATAATTGACTTTAGGATCTTTCTTTTGGTTTTATAGATACAATTTTAATTTGTTTCGATTTTGGCTTGCAGAACAAGGAATCTAGTGTTATTGTGGTGTTTGGCATATCAATTCACTAGAACTATGATATAATGTTTGTTGACTCAAAAAATTATAGACTAGTCATAATGAAATATTGGTACATTAATCACATAGTTATGGGTTTTGGTTTATTTGTCTTTTTTAGGAAATCTCTCCATCTAGACACTTTTATCACAATGCATCTTGATTGTATCTATTAGAATCCTCCACAAAGACATTCCAATTGGGTTATCTGATAGGATGGTTAATAAAATATTCTATAGAATAGTAATATGATTAGGGAATTAGTCTTGAGGCTATAAATCCTTAAGATTTTGCGGTTGATCCACTAATCATTTAGTGGCTTAATGTGATCGTATATCAGGTTGAAGAATGATGCATGGGAACTACACTGCATGGGTCCCAGAGACATTGATCTATGTGTTATTTGGGTGATATATAATCTGTATAAACTTATGAATATATTGATATAATCATAGAAATTATTATACATGTGATGGAAACTATTGATAACATGGTTTTCATGGCAGAAATCATTTTACATGGTCTGATTGGGAGATGGTGGAGTTTGGTGATGGAAAACCCTTATGAGGTGATGATAACATGGGTTATATTTATGAAGAAATTATGTGATGATTCTTATCGATCCACAATGATATTAGTATGTATTATGGATATTTTTCAACACCCGAAGGATATATAGTCTATGTAAGAGCTCGTGGTGAGATTCATAGTTATTTTACATTACTCTATTGATATGGATTGAGATCCATTTTTAGACCTCATTCTTTTTACTAGGGCCTCTACACAGATATCCATGAAGTCATCATCTAAGTGTTTCTCCCTCTCATTCGAGGGTATTGGAAATAGTTTAGGGTGTATAGAGATTCCTGGAGGATGGATGGAGAGATTTGGCCAAACATATTGGTCATAAGGCTGATAAATTTACAGAATCATCCAAACTTTAGTAAACAAGACGACGGCACATGAGGCGTACCTAGGCCAAGACACAAATATGTGGCCCTGTAGAATAGGGGCTACTTATAGGTTCCATTAAAAATTAATATAGGTATTCTTATTCTTGTGATATACAATTATATATTACATGAGTTTGTTTTACCCACCATGATGTTGAGAGGGTTCTGATCAATGGATCAAAATGGTAGTGGTATCATTTAGAGCATAGAGTTCATCATGAGGAATTCATGCTGGTGGAGCGTGGATAATATGATTGGGTGGTAGAATATATTAGTTTCCACCACCACCCAATGGTGTTTCGAGAAAGTCGTAGTAAGATGAAATATGGGGATGAGGGAAGTTGTAACATGAAGATGACTTTTAAAAGAAGGCTCTATGGGTGAATACATGTAAACTCATTTCTTATTTGAATTTTTTCCTTTATATTTGATAAAAAAATATTTTGAATAACTATATTCTTCCAATTTATACCTGATATATTTCTCATGTGTCATGGGTATCGATATAAAAATGTGTTGTCGTTGTTCAAAATTATTTCGAATGAATGATGAAGATGGTTGTTTCCACCACTGAGATGTCTTTTGGTGATGCATGTAAAAATGATTAGGTGAGTCATTGCTACCAAAATAGGATAGAATCGTTGTTTTTTTGGATTATTACCTCTAATTTTTTTTGTCTATAGAAGGGTTTTGTGATGTTGTATTTGGAATTGGGCCTCATAACACATAGTTTTCCAAATTGACTATCCCTATTATTTTCATAGGTAACCTCATGCGCTTCGGATAAAATTTTTACACCATCCAATTGTTTATTAAACAATGAAGTTTAACATGGATGCATACTGTATTGATTTATGGATTCTTTTCCCACTATTCTAAATTTGGATATTCCATAAAAAACTATGTTAGTGAGTTTGGGCCGCTAAAACTGGATAGTATCAAATGTGGTGAATGGGATCCATTTAATAGTTTCTTCATGGTAAATTTATATTGGTATCTATGACATGGTATAGAAGTGGTTTATCACTAGAAAATATGACTATATAAGGATAAGATGTTTTGTGTTTTCCACATATCATAGTTGAGGAGACATGTGCCATTTTTTTCTTGATGTTGACCTAGTTGAGATGGATGGTTACTGTTATTTGGAATTTTTACTTCCCCTATGTGTGTTCTTTTAATTAGTGTCAGAACCCCATGGAGTCAAATATGGTATTGGAGTCCCAATATCGAGCTCATATTTTCTCATTGAACCCATTGTTATTATTTTCCATCATTAAAAACCTTAGGTAACCTGTATATATTTGGAATATTTCAATGAATATTCACGATGCTATGAACTGAGCCGACATGAGATTCTAGGGATAATAGTGCCATGTAGTTGTGATAGTGAAAATATTAAATATATTTTATCACACACAATATATATCTTTGTAAGGATGAAATAATTCATGTTTGACATATTAGATTTGATATCTGAGATCACAGTTGAGTTCAGAACATTTAGTATACTATAGGTGTGAAATTAAAATTGTTAGTGTCTGGTGCGGGGTCGGAGGTGAGATTGAAGTGTTACAATGAGGGGATACTATTTTAATAAAATTAATCCAATACACCCCAACACCATGGTTGGTGCACAAAATATAAGATACATAAATCTACCATAATTTATGGAACTATGGAAAAAATTTAGGTGGATCTAAAAGGAGAGGTTCCACTGATCTCTGATTAGGATGGATATCAATCTCGGATCATGGTCATGTGGCTTTAAAGCATGGATATGCAACCAATGATTCACTATTTATACAGAAGTTAAAAATAATTGAGTTTTTAGTCGTTATTTTCAATATAGTAACTATTAAATGGTTTTAGATCCATATAATGACTAATAAAGATCGCCTAGTATTGATCTGCAGGTTTTAGGGGAGAATAGGTGTGATTTGGGATGCTCATAGGGAATTCCCATGGGTAATTCCCAATAAAATGGTGTGTAGTGTGTGCTCATATATTTTGGGTTCTTCCCATTCATGTAATTTACATTTTTGGGACTAACTATATGAAATATAATTTAATGCTATGTAGGGTCCCCATGTCATACAACTAGGGGATAAGTCAAGGGATGGCTGGTGATGGCACATGGATGTGTGAAAGTACAGAACAAGAGACAAAATCTATGGGGTGTAATATTTGATCATGCAGGGATGAAATATCCATATTGCTAGGTTTTTGGGACACACTATATACCAGGGGGTACAAAACATGTGTGAGACACAAATTTCCAATTTGTGAAGCATAGGAAACAACCAGTTGTTCAGGTGAGGTCATTCATAATGTGGACCCCCGTGCACACTGTGTATTCAATTTTGAATGAAAATAAGACAATAATATTTTATCTTTCTAGTCTCTGATATAGGACTATGAGAAAACTATAATGAAATTTTTTTATGTAGAATGTGATGAAATAATCTATGGTGGCATTGAGGCTATGGTTTGGTATTATTCAAGCATTACACTACAGTAACAGTTTTGGATCGTTTATTTTGATC
Source organism: Viscum album (assembly GCA_963277665.1). Classification (NCBI taxonomy): domain Eukaryota; kingdom Viridiplantae; phylum Streptophyta; class Magnoliopsida; order Santalales; family Viscaceae; genus Viscum; species Viscum album. Next base: position 923,979,876 of record OY728156.1, read on the forward strand.
TGGGTGGATCACTCGATTGACGTCGGGGTATGTAACCATCCCTTACATATCAGTTTGTGGTTTCCATTGACATGTTAGTCCTACAGTTTACTTCTCCACAATCATATCATGGTGAAGGTTCCCTACCTATAGTTTTGTTGTGTTATGATTCAGGATGAGTTAGACACTCCATTGAGCACTACAAGACAAATACTAGTGATTGGGTTTGTGTATTCGAGAGAATCATGAACTGGAACAACCCTACTATACCAGAGTGTGGGAAACTCTTTATTCTAGGGTCATTTGAGAATGAATAACCCTTTACATTAGGAGTGGTCCATCTACACATAGAATAATTATCCAAATGTTGGTAATCTTTTATTGGAACTAGGTGCATGTTCCAAATGATGTTTGGGAATTTAGAGTTATAGATACCCAGTCGTACAATGGTGTGGGCCATCCATACTCATTGGATAGGTAATGTAAGAGCTCACATGTGGTACTACAGTGCATTTCCTATATCCATGGAGTTTGTACACACAAACAATGTAAGGGTGGAGGTCCTTCATAAGTGATGTATAGATAGACTGGGTACCCACCTATCATGATGGGGTATTGGACATGTATCGATAGAGTTAGGAAACCACTATTTTTATTGTAACACCACAATATTCTATGGAATGATTCCCTTTGAATAATACAATATCCTGCAATGTACACAACTTTGAGATTCTCACACACCACAACCAATCAAACTAGGCGTTATGTATAGTAATACCCACTTTTTTAAATTATATAAATATTTTTTTTTCAAAATTGGCTTCATTTTTCAATTTGGAATGTCTAAATTAACTTAGGTTGATTTTTGGGTATTTTTCTGAAAGCATTCAATTTTTGATGAATACTGAAAAATAAAGCGTTATTGGTTAAAACTGACTATTTATTTAAATAATTATTTATTTTATTTAAATTTATTTTATGTAAAAATACATACATAATACATATATAAGTCCTATTTAATTTATTGGAGTCATTTTATTATAAGTGTGTGTGTATATATATATATATTTTATTAAACTTTTTACCGTCATTTACCCACCTCCAATTAGTATTTTCAAATTTTTATAAAAAATAATTTTTCCGAATCTGTGAGTTGAAATTCCAAAATTTGAGAGACACTGTTAATATTAGTATGTAAAAATTGGTTCAAATAGATGAATTCTTTTTTGTGAATAGTAACTTTTGACATTTATTTACAATGGTTAAAAGATAATAGAGTAATTAAGGGTAAAAATTATATCATAATTACACTAGTTCATGTCCTAATTCTATTATATTAGTATAATTCGACCAAAAAATCCTCATAAATAAAATATGACCCTCTTTGGTCCTCTTGGGTTATATTAGGACATTTATTATTAATTTATTTAAAGAAGAGATAAAAGAGTTAAATTCAATGTCTTATAACTAAACCATTTTTAATATTGGTCTATACATTAGAAAAATTTGACTATAAATATTCATTAGAAATATAAAAATGTTTCTTAAATAATGGTAGTTTATTTATAATTTTTAGACATTAAATTATTTCATTTAATTAAGACACAATGATGATTCCAAAATTACCATATCATGAAGGATTAAAATAATTGATATTATATGTATCCAAATAAATGTAATCTGATAATTTTGATGAATTAAACTAAATTTATAGGATAATATTACATTATAGGGTTGATTAAACAATTTTTTTTTTCGAATTATCAGGATGATAATATTTTCACAGAAACATAATAATAAATAGTGTCCAAATTGACATAATTGATTTTTTTAAAACAAATAAAATATTATTAATTGATATAATACTCTTAAAAAACTAATTTTTTTAAACTGAATTATATTATGATAAATATATTAATAATGAACCACTTGGGGTAATCATGTCCTGTTATAGTATGCTTATTAAAAATATAATATAAAAATTTAAAGATATATATTAAATGTCAAACTATTTAACTAAGAGATAAATTTAAAAGATAAGGATAATATGGTGACTTAAACCTGTCTTAAACCTACTGGTTGAATGGTTTTCAAACCATCCCCACCTTATCTTCTAAATAAATTAATTTGGATCCATTAGGAACCCTAAATTATTTTATTATAAAATAATATTTCAAACATTTCCTAATGTGAGCCTCACCTCTCTTATAAAAGTGTTCTTTACCTTCTCTTAATTTCACACCTCCAATGCCATTTGGATTGGCCAAACCCTATTCAAATATCCTCCCAACGTTCCTCCCTTCATCCAAGAGGCATTCCTTTGGTCATGAAGCCAACCAATGGGGCCATTTTGATATTATCAAAAGGAAGAACCCGAAGAAGATGTAAATATTTCATTAGTTCTTTCATGTTCTTTTCTTCTTCCACTTCCTCTTTCATTGTTGATTCCATTATAAAATAATAAATCCATTATATTATATATATTGTTATGTTATTATATAACTTTTACAACAGTATTCATTGTTCAATCCATCTTATGATGGAAAAAGTCACCATATGTGCGTATGTATGGCTTACTGTCTCCACATCGTGGTGTGATATTTTATTCAGACACTTAATTATTTGGATTTGTATAATAATTAGTATAATAGATGTAAATAATAAATATAACATGTTATATATTCTTTATATATGACATACCATCCAATTACATATGATTTCACCATTAATATAATTATATTGTTGCTCATGCGTATGTACGGATGACCTTCTCCACTAACGAGATGAGATTACTTCCCCTTCGTAATCATTCAAGAATAATTAATATTTTATGATTAAAAATAATTTTAAGAACATAATATAATACTGGATATGAGTAAAATAAATCATATCTAAATCAATCATGGCTTATGTAACTAAGCATAAAAAAGAATCTGATTAGTTAACACCCGAAACAACGATATTACTAAAATATTATTAACAATGGAATATTAGAGGATCATATATGATAAAATATATAAGTATATAGTTATTTATTAATTCAATAACAATTATTTACCTATTATAGGGTATTTTAACATACCCTTGACCAAGGAAACATACAAGTTAATGGTTAATTTCACAATCTCTTTATTATCTGTGGTGGGTTTTAAGTTAGTATCTACTGGGACCAAATTACCATCCACATCCATGTTTCCAAAAAATCTACTTCAAAATATTTTTTCTATTTACTATAAAATGGGTTAGATCACTTATACCCTTATATGAACTTATATGTTTTGAGTGGAATCATTCTGTTGTTTTCCAATCAAGGTACTTTATGAACTTTTCCACAAAATTAAGATAAGAATGTCTTTTTTAACTTATACTGCAGGTGTGGCTATTTTCTGCCATTATATCATCATCCAAGCTTCCCATACAAGATTATAAGAATATTTTCAAAATAAATTTTTTCTTTTATAATTATATGACGTTTAAATTATTTCAAAATATAAAGATATATTTCTCTAATTTTTATTAATTTCATCTATGTCAACATAATTTTGATGGATATTAAGATTTTTTGAAGTTGATTTATTATGATAAAAATAATCCATATTGTATTCATGGTTTTGTGATATGTTTGACTATGTGTGTGTTATTCATATACCATTCATGGTTTAAGGATAAATTGTTGACATTTCGACTGATAGTTTTAATACAAATGTTACTGTAATGTTAAAACCTTTTGTTATGAGGAATTCATTGGACATAGTGAGTAATGGGTGGATCCTGGTATATCTCCTTGTTGCATCAGTAGGAATAATGAGACAAACTAGTCTCTTGGGACAAGGTCCTGACAAAATATTATTTGTTATATTTTCAGAAGGCCTTGACTATGTGGTTATTATGTCTGGAATTATTCATTTCATCATTATGAAAGTGGAAATTGATATTGTATGTGATTATTTGAATTGTAGAATATCCATGTGAATAAGTAAATGGAGATATTTCATTTTATCTTCTCTATATAATGGGAAAATTTAATTTTAATAGGGTTTTGATTTAGTCTGATACAATTCCTTATATGTTTTTGCTTATTTCGATAGTTTCTGCTATATTGTTATCCTTACGGAGCATCTGAGATCATCCCATTCTAGGTTTTATTTTCCCCATGATTTGAAGAAGTATTTCATGGTTGACCTGCAGGGATAAGCTAAGGATATAAATGTGTTCAAAAGGGGAAATTTTTTTTGATGTTTTTCTTTCAGGATGTAATGTAAAACTTATGAATATATCTATTACTTAAAATTCGACTAAACCAATCAGTATTTCAAGATTTGATCCATTGTGATCATTCCAATGTTATGTAATAATTCACAAACTCTGGGAATCTGGGGTCAGGGCATTATGGTTTGTATCAGAGAAGTTTAGTACTAACAATGGAAACATGATTTAGAAATACTTTGATTAGAGAAATTACAATAAGATAGAATTTGAGGATTAGTATAGAAGAACATTCTAGAATTTTGGTATTGTAATGATTTTGTGAGTTTTCTATGAAATACATATCTATCTAGATATGAGTAGGTAGAGGTTGCTCTGGCACAGATGTACCTAGTGGTAAAACATGAAAACACAGCTTTGATCTAGACACAAATGGGACCTGTTGCACGACAATAGGCCTTTCCGCACTCTTGGTTATGACACTCACAAAGGATATGGTTAGGATAATTCTTATTTTCATTACAAACCATTATAAAGGGTTTATGAGTATATAATTTCATAAAAAAACATTATTATTATTATTGATTATATCCATAAATAGTTCAATTTATGTTAAGTGTTTTACAAGTTTGTAATTATGTTTTGTGTTCCATAAACTAAACTAGTGTATTCCTTTATTTAGAAATGGAGGCCATTTGAAAAAATGGAAACCATATCAACCCATGTATTCTATGTATATATTTTCCTCATAAATAAGATAATTATAGTTGAGCTGGTGATGCTACTGGTAGTGATCAGCTTATCACAATATTGGGACAACTCACACGAGTTATGAATAATAACCTTACCTTTATGGATCACCCTAATCCACAAAATGGATGATCAATTATGGACCGATTTATGAGAAAACAACCACCAAAATTCTAGGGGAATATGTAACAAAAAAAGATTCCATAGTACGTTATTTTTCCAATGTAATTCAATAACTTGCAATACATGAAACACTGAGCACAAGCGCACCACGACATACCAAACTAGCCATTAAAATGCGATTATGAATAGTATTAACTAAATTTTGATCTTTATATAATCCTTATAATTTTAGAATCCATATTATGTGTTTCATAGTCATAATAAAAAAAATTCATTTTTTAGATAAAATAAGTATTTTTTTATAAAATGAAAATTTTCCACCTTTTATTGGAGAACTATTTATAAATTAAATATTTGAAGCATTGATATATTCAATTTGAAAAAATAAATATCTTCTTTTGAATCGGGACATATGAATTTTGTTTCAATAATTTTTTTGGTGTTTTTCTGATAACGTTCATATTTGGGTGAATAGTAAAAAAATACTATATTTTAACTAAAAACAACTTTTTTAATCAAAATAATTTACAGGGTTAAATTATACATTTTAATGGTTTGGATGTGTAAATATATTATATTTTTACCATTTAATCAAATTTTATTCATTGTAAATAATTTCACATTGAAATTGATTATAAACAAGTATCAATCTTTTGTTAGTTATTATTTTTTTAAAAACATGCTATTTGGTTTTGAAAAATGGAATGAATTTTAAATTAATAAATGAAACATATATGTTTTTAATTTGGTAAATAAGACTCAATTTTTAAATTCAAAATATCAATAATAGATTAAGGTGAAATTTTGGTATTTTTCCGAAAACATTCAATTTTTTATGAATAGTGAAAAACACTAAGTTATTGGTTAAAACTGACATTTTATTTAAAAAATTATTTATTTTATTTAAATTTATTTTTGGTCAAAATAGATATATAATACCTATATAAGTTCAATATAATTCGTTGGAGTAATTTTTAATACGTCTAGATATATTAAAATTTTATTGAACTTTTTACCATCTTTTACCCAACTCCTATGAGAATTTGCAAATTTTCATAAAACAAAATGTTACCATTTATGGTAGTTTAATTTTAAAAAAATGAGAGATACAATTATCCTTTGTATGAAAAATTTGGTTCAATAATATAATAATAATTTTTGGTGAATATTAACTTTTGACTTTTATTTACCGCGATTAAAGGTAAATAGGTTACTTCAAGGTAAAAAGAATTTTATAAATGTACAAAATTACCTTAACATTTGTCTTAACCATATTGGATGAGTCATGGCCTTCCATGGGAATCATTGGGTCGATTTTGGGACTCCATGGAGCCACTTATGAATGATAAGCACACTTTATTTTAATTAACATAAAGTAAAGGAAAAAATGACACAAAAAAATATCTTTTTGTACATTATTTTTTACATGAGGATATATATGTCATAATTTTGACTATAATTATTCATTGGAATGATAAAAAGACTTCATACATAATGGTTGTTTATTTGTATTTTTTATAAATTAAATAATTTAATTTAGTTATGACACAATGATGATGCAGTAATTACATTATTAATGAAATATTAAAATAATTGATATTATAAATATCCAAATAAATGTAATTTGAGAATTTTAATGAATTCCACTAATTTTATAGGTCAATATTACATTTTGGGGTTGATTAAATAAATTTTTTTATAATTAATAATGTTGTTATGAATTTAACAAAAACAAAATAAAAATAGTGTCAAAATTGACATAAATTTTTTTTAAAACAAATCTTATATTATTAATTGATATTTTATTCCTAAAAATATATGGATTGGACAAAGGTCATTAATAATACTACATATTTCATTAAGTAAACAATTTATTTTCTCTTGGAAGTTAATAGAATGTTTATTAACCATATAATATAAAAATACAAAGAGACATGGTAAATGTCAAACTAATTAACTAAGAGATAAATATAAAAGTTAAGGTGAATATAGTTACCCAATCCTATATAAAAGCTATTGTTCGAGTAGTTTTCAACCCATACTCACATTATCCATGAAATAAATGATTTTAGATCCATCATAAATAGAGAATATGTTTATTATAAAATAATTTTTCAATCATTTCATAAGGTGCCCATCACCCCTCTAATAAAAGGGAACTCAAACTTCTCTCAATTCCACACCTTCAAAGTAATTTGGCTAGGAAAAACCCTTCCAAAATATCCTCTGTACTATTATAACTTCACCCTAGATGCCTTACTTTAGTCATAAAGCCATCATATTGAGCCCTTTTGATCAAATGAAAAGGAAGAACCTGAAGAAGATGTAAATATTTCACCACATCTTTCAAATTCTTTTCTTCTTCCACATATTCTTTCCTAGTTGTTTACATTATAAAATAATAACCTCTGAATATTCTATATATTGTGATGTTATTATAAATATTTTTCAACCATATTCATTAGTCTATCCATCATTTGAATGACATGTCACCATATGTGCGTATGTACGACTTACATTATCCACATCATGGTGTAGTTGTTATTCAATACATTATTATTTGGATGAGTTTAATAATGATGTATAATTGTTGTAAATAATAATTATAACATGATAAAAATTATATATATATGATATAAAAACCAATTATATACAATTTTAATATCATAAGAATGATATTGTTTCTCTTGTGTACGTACGGATTACCATTTCCACGAACGCGATGAGATTCCTTCCCCATCATAACCATTCAAGAATAATTTTCATTAGATGATTAAAAATAATGTTTAAAGACATGATATAATTATGGATAAGAATTAAAAACATCCCATCCATAATAAACATGACTCACTCAACAAATAATACAATGTAAAATGAATCAGTTAACCCCTGAAACGACGATAATACAATAATAACATTAAAAAAGCATTATTAGAAGATCATATATGATATCATAAATATTTATATGGTTATTTTATAATTTAATAACAATGATATAACTATTATAGAAGAAGATAATGTACCCTTAACCAGGTAAAAGTACAAGATAAGGGGTTTCTTATCTCACTTTTAATTCCGTGAAATTTCAATTCTTCAACACTTATTTATTACATGTGATGTATTGTGTACTTCCATTTGATATATATTATCATGATTTTATTTATATTCATGATATTTTGTGATTCATTTGGTGGTTATTGACTATTGTTCATATGAATCGATTTATTACAATGAGGTAATGGTTAATTATACAATCTATTTACTTATCTGAGGTTGTTAATACGTAAGTATCTACTGGGAAATATTTATTATCCATGTCCATGTTTCATAATTGATTATACAAAGGGATTTTTTTTAAGGGAAAAATTTTCAAAATCATCTTTTTAAAGGTTTTAAAGATTTATTATTCTAAACATTTCCTTTTAATGTCCATGTTTTAAAAATGGTTTTAAGGATTTATTTATACAGTCATGAATGTTTTAAAATGTAAATTTCTATCAAAGGTTTCAATGTGGTATGTGATATATTGATTCAAATATATCATTTAAATACATCATTTATAAATTTTGTGACTTTTAAATGATTGCATGAAAAAGGTGTATTTCTCTCAAGTATTTTTACTGATCATTTTTAACTATGTCAACATCCTTTACAAGAAATTAATCTTGATCGATGTTGATTTATTATAATAAAACCTTCTATATTGTATTGAATGAGTTACGATATGTTTTACCATGGATGTGATATTTTAATGACATTCATGGTTTATGGTTAACGTATTGACATTTTTTATGATGGTTTTAATATGAATGATTATGATATATTTCAACCTTTTCATAAGATGAATGTATTGGACTAGTATGGTCTGGGTTAGGGACTAGTAAAAGTAAGCCCTCAGCATTGGGGTCAGGTTATAGAAGATGCTCCGAATTGGATTCCATTTACAGAGGCTCTCTAGGTTGGAGTCTGGTTATAGAGGCTATCCTGGTTGGAGTTTGGTTACATTGGCTCTCTATGTTGGATTTTGGTAACTGACGCTCTTTGGGATGGAGTCCAGTTACAGAGGAACTCCTGGTTTGTGTCCAGTTACAGTTAGCCCATCGGTCCTGGCCCAAGGACATGACATAGAAATTAATGTATGGTACTATACATTTCATCATTATAAAATTAGTTATGACATTTTATTATTTGACTAGAAGTGTATCCATGTGCATGTTAATATGGATATATATTATTTTTTTGCCGAATTAAGTTCATTTTTATGTTTATAAGGATGTTTTTTTGTTACAAATCTTAAATTAAAAGTTTATATCTTCCACCAAATTATTTAACCTTACTCAGCATCTAAGCTCACCCATTTATTATGATTTATTTTCCCAGGATCCGAAGAAGTGTTTTATATTTAAGATACCAGGTTAAGCTAAGGGAAACAAGACATTCTCAAAGGATTTTTTTTTTGTTTGATGGAAAGTGTATTGTAACCTTCATGTATGTAAAATATTTTAGGAGACTGCTAAACTGATCGGCCTTTTGGGACATAATTCCTTGTAGTCATGCCAATGTATTAAAATAATTCACTGACTCATGGAATTTAGGGTCGAGGCGTTTTTGAATAAAAATCCATTTTTATCCGATCAATGTATAAGTTCCTTAGAAAAAATATTTCATGCTTTGGGAAGTAGCGAAAGGGAAAAAAATTCATGGCCGTTTATTGCCTCACGGGAGATGCAGATCAATGATGGTCATTTATTCAAAATAGAAAAGAAAATAAAGAAGTTTGAAACAAGGAATGTAGGGAGTTAAAATATATTTTCTGGGGAAAATACTTTCCTCGTGACCATCGAGAATATATAGAAAGGCAATTTCTCAGTCTATGTCAAAATAAGGATGAGAATATAAAAAAGTATGAGGCTATCATTACAAGGTTAGAAAGGCTTACATCAGATTATATACATAACTCAAGGATTAATAATGATCTATTCTGTGATGGGTTAAAACCATTTCTCCATCAAGCATTAGTCTCACAATCTTGCATATTATATGAAGATACTATCTCATGTGATATCAAGATAGAAAAATTATTCTCTAAGTCTTACAAAATAAAAATAAAGCAAGAGAAAAAAATAGATCTACTAAACACTATGGAAAATGGAAATAAGGGGAGGAATAGAATGAAAGAACCATGGGTGAGGAAAATAATGTTTGAATAGTGGACATACATATTGTGCAAGAATATGTTGGCATATTTCTAGATGATTTACATATACATCCTCTTGAATGTGAAATGGAGTTTTCCATTGATTTAATTCCGCGTTAAAGGCCTATATTGAAGACCCCTTATAGAATGGCCATTGTGAAATTAGTGGAACTATAGAAACAACTAGATAAATTGAGTAACAAGGGATTTATTCCCCCTAGGGTTTCTCCATGGGGAGACCCTGTTGTTTTTGTAAAGACGAAAGACTGATCTATGAGGTTGTGCATTGACTAAAGGAAGACCAATGATAAAACAATAATGAACAAGTATCCACAACATTGCATTGATGATTTATTTGACCAACATCATGGAGTTCAATAATTTTAATTGATTGACCTTTGATCTAGATATCACCAGTTTTGTGTGAAGAAGGGATACATTCTGAAAACATTATTTTGAACCAGTTACAAGCATTATGAGTTTATAGTAATGCCTTTTTGATTGAAAAATGCACCCTCTTTCTTCATGGATCTAATGAATAGAGTTTTGATGGAAAATCATGATGAAATTTAAATTCTATTTATCGATTATATCTATGTTTAATCCAAAATATATGATGATCATGAAAATCACTAGCGCATTATTCTAAAGACTCTTAGAAGAAATAAATTATATGGGAAGTTAATCAATTGTGAATTCTATCTTCAAGAGATTTATTTTCTTAATAATATTTTCTCTAAGTATAAAATCTCTATTTATCCTTCAAAGACTAAGTAAATTTATGAATGGCCAGCACCAATGAATATAACTATGGTTCATAGTTTTATTGGTTATGCAGGTTATAATCAGCATTTTGTCTAAAATGTTTTCCTGATTGGCTAACCCATAAACAATTCTAACTCGTAAAGGGGTTGAATTTGCTTGGAGAAAAGTGTATGAATAATGTTTTGAAAGAACATTTTTTTTGTGGGACAACATGTAGTGGGAGATTACCGATTTTAGGTCACGATGTATTCTTTGTATACAAGTGAAAGCTGGATGGCAAAAAATGGGAGGATTCATGCAACCTCTTCCCTTATGTGAGTGGAAATGTGATAATATTATGATGGAATTTTTCATGGTGCTACCAAAGACTCCTTTAAGGAATGATTCAATATGTGTCATTGTTGATCACTATACCATATCATCACATTTTGTTTCTATAAGATAAGATTTAACATTTGAACGTATGGAAAGACTATATATTAATTATGTTGTAAGACTAAATGTTGTACCCCTATCGATTGTTTCGGATCATGATCCCCATGTTACATCAGGACTCTGGAAAAGTCTTTAGTTGGCCCTGGATACTGAACATCATTTGAGCACTGCCTAACACCCTCAAACCGATGGACAATCAGAACTGACTATTCATACCTTAGAAGTCATGTTGAAATCTTTATCAGTTGACATTCAAGGTATGTGGGACCAATATTTACCTCTGGTTGAGTTTCCTTCCATTTAATATTCAAATGACACCATATGATGGGTTATATGGAAAGAGATTTCACACACCATCTTGTTGGGATGATATTGGTGAAAAAAATCTCGTAGGTCGAGAAGTTGTTGAGGAAATGATTGAAAAGGTGAAGGTTATTTAAACCCACATCAAAGTAGCACAAAGTAAGAAAAAGAACTATGCCTATAACCAAAGGAATGATTTGGAATTTCTTCTAAGAGATCTTGTTTTATTGAAGGTATCTCCTTGGATGGGTGTTATACGTTTCGGTAAGAAGGGTTAATTATGTTCCATATACATTAGTCCATTCAAAATTCTTGAACGAATTGTATTTGTATCTTATCATTTTTTAATTCCTCTATGTCTCTCCAATTTTCATGATGCGTTTCACATATCACTATTGAGAAAATACATGCCTGACCCAATGATTGTACTCACATATGAAGATATTGAATTGTAACTTGATCTATTTTTCTGTGAAGAGAATGTCAAAATTCATGATAAAAGTGAAAAAGTGATAATCATTTTCAAATTTTCATAAAATGAACTTCATTTTTGAATTTGGAATATCAAAATTAGCTTTTGGTGAATTTTAGGTATTATGACAACCCTGCTTTTTATTACAACTTAAGCATGCTTTATTACATAAAACTTCACTTGATACAACAAAGAAGGTCGAGAGGTTTAGTGTCTTTGGGGATTAGGATCATTACATAAAAACTGTAAACTTGAAATACAACATCTTTATTGAAAACTTCCTTTACATGACCACTACATTCCTTCGTACTTAGCATTTCATGGGATAACCTGAGGACATGCATAAGAAAAGGGTTAGCTATAAAGCCTAGTAAGGGAGTACACAATGAATAACATGAGGAGTAAAATACATGTTAGGAAATAGGAACATCAATAGAGCATTATAGTAACATGAACAAAAAGGTATGATAAAGCATGATAACCATAACATGGAAATGTGGAAACAACACTTAACATTGAATTAGCATGATTCAAGGCTAATTGCACATGGAGCATGAGTAAACCCTCATTGCACTTGAAGCACAAGTAAACCCTAGTTGCACTTGAATTAGTATGAGTTAACACTCATTTTACTTGACGTATCAGGATACTATACTTTACCCAATGCATTGGAGCGCTATAAGGGCGCACCCTTCTTAAACATTTCATTTCATGAATAAGTGTGCCACATGGATCATAAAACATGGATTCATAAAATATAATCATTTATTCCACGATAAGGGAATGTGGAATTCATACATGAAAGATTATAATCAATAAGTAAATGTGCATAATGGTGAATACCCTTGATGGAGAAATGGGCATGGTATTCACTACACAATGATATTGGCTTAGAAAATCGGTGTGATTTCAGCACCGTAACGGCGTGACATAAGAATTCATAAAAAAGGTTGATGAGAGAGAAAGGGGTTCCTCATAATATTTACATGTAATGGACAGTAAGGAGGTCATATAAATAAATGTACAAACAATTTAAATGGAATTTAGATTAATGATACAAAAGTATTACTTGAATATAAAATAGGAGAAAAAGGTTTCTTTCGGAATTTCGGCATAGTAACGGGTGTACATGGGAGGCTTTTAATGAGAGAGAAAGGGGTATCCCATCATTCAAACAATAAGAGGGATGTATGGTAGAGGTGAGAAACCATACCCCAACATTCATAATTGAAATTAAAAGGGCAATACAACTTAAAGAAAATTTACAAAAATGAGAAAGGAAGAAAAAACCCTTACTAGGAAGTGTGCTTCCAAAGGCTAGAGAGAGGCTTGTGAGAGGCTTCGTGAGAGCATGGGGAACCTTGGGAGGATTCTAGAGAGAGTAGGGCAGAGGTTGGATGACCTCCAAGGGACTTTAGTTAGGAGGAAGTGGGAGCTTGGGTGGGTTTATATAGGAAAGGTGAGAGAATTATTTATTATTTAGGTTTGGGACCCCTTATATTAAAATAATCCAAACCACAAACCATCCCATGGTATTTGCCCATGGTTTCTGGAAAAGGAAAGAGGAAAAAAATATTTTACAAGGCCAAGGTCCGAACTTATTAAAAAATTAGGGTTACTTATTTGGAGGTGAGTCACACTCCCATTAAAATTAATTTAAAAAGGCAAAGTGTTGAATAAGTCTTGAGGGCTCCATTAATGCTTTGAAAAGTAAGTCAAACAAACCCAAAACCTCATTATTTTAATGATAAAACACATATTGGCCGAACATAAGGATTATGTTATTTTATTACATCACCATTGGGTCATTATGATGTCATAAAACACATTATGTATTTAAATGGTATGTAATTTTTACCCAAAAATTTGACTGTCTCCGAAAATTATGAAAAATTCACTGTTAGATAATTTCGACATCCAGATTCCAAAAATAATATTTATTTTATATAAATAATATTCTAAATATGTGAATTTTTATTTTTAAAATACAGAACCGACATTTATAAAAAAAATCACGGGCTTTGACAGAAATGGCTTTCAAACCTTAATAAAAAATTTAATTGCATTCATAAAATTATAAGATCATTTACACTTAATAAAAAAAATATTTTATTAAAATATTATTTAATTACAAAATCTTTTAAATTTAAAAAATATAATTCTTAACTAAATAATAACTAAAAACACCATTTGTACTTTAAAAACTAATTAAAATGTATCAAAAATGACTAGAAATTATATTCATTATTATATAAAAAAATAATGTACATGAACATGGTGCAACTTATTTGTTACATAACCCTTTAAAATAGCTGCATAAGACCTAAGGGTAAGGTGTGCGATGGTGACAGACTCTTGGGGCGGCTCAGATAACATCGCTCGAGTGGTAATTTCAATCAACTTCCACTTTTCCCGTAGACGATCACGTTCGAGCATGACTTGATGAAGATCAGCTTGGGCTTGGACAAGAACAATGTCCAAAGACGCCACCTCTTTTCCAAGCTCTGACATATGGGCTTAGTAAGGGGCAATTCTACTGGATGAGGCCATCACATCCTTGGTCTAAGTAGAAATGGGTTCGTTAATGCCTTATATTTACACTACTCAGATGATCACTGTTCAACGACTATTAAAGTTACGACCACAAATCATAACGTAAAACTAAAGAAGTTGACATCTTATAAAAACATTTTTCATAAAGAAACATTTAACTGGATCAATAGTGATTTTCTATTAATGAAACTTTGGGTCATTACAATACTCCCCCCTTAAGAAATTTCGCCCTCGAAATTTCCCTTTTCCCACACTAAAACAAATGTGGGTAACTTTTCTTCATCATTTCCTCCGACTCCCAAGTTGCTTCTTCAAACTTGTGGTTTCTCCACAACACCTTGATGAGGGGCATTGTCTTATTTCGTAGAAATTTTTCTCTACGATCTAAGATCTTCACTGGTTGCTCCTCATAAGAAAGATCGTCTTCTAATTTAACCACCACGGAAGAGAGTACATGTGAAGGGTCTGGTATATACTTCCTTAAGAGGGATACATGGAAGACATCATGCACCTTGGCCATAGTAGGTGGAAGTGCTAGTCGATAGGTCACAACCCCAACACAATCAAGAATATCGAAGGGGCCGATGTACCTTGGAATTAACTTCCCTTTCTTTCCAAACCTCATGACCTTATTCCATGGAGATATGCGTAAAAACAACATGTCTCCAACTTTAAACTAAAGGTCTCGTCGACGATTATCTGCATAACTCTTCTGTCGACTTTGGGCTGCCTTGATATGCTGGTGAATGGTTTTCACCTTCTCCACCATTTCTTCGACCATTTCTGGACCAGGCAGCTTACATTCACTGACCTCATCCCAACATGCTGGTGTTCTACACCTTTTCCCATATAGGGATTCATATGGTGCCATTTGGATGCTCGAGTGGAAACTATTATTATAAGATAACTCAACTAGAGGAAGATGTTGATCCCATCCTCCTTTAAAGTCTATTGAGAATGCTCTCAACATATCCTCATGTGTTTGGATAGTACGCTCGGATTGGCCATCAGTTAGAGGATGATAGGCCGTACTGAAGTTCAGTTCAGTATTCAGAGCTTGTTGAAGACTCTTCCAAAACATAGAGGTGAATCTTGGATCTCGGTCAGAAACAATAGATAGTGGTACTCCATGCAACCGTACCACATCCCTGATATATATCTGTGCCAGTTGATCCAAAGATAAATCATATCGAATAGCAATGAAGTGTGCAGTCTTTGTAAGACGATCCACAACTACCCAGATTGCATTGTTGCCTTTGGATGTCCTTGGAAGTCCAGTGAAAAAGTCCATGGTGATGTTCTCCCATTTCCATTCTGGTATGGGAAATGGTTGAATCATCCCCTTAGACTTCTGCCTCTCTTACTTCACTTGCTGACACACCAGGCACTTTGATGTATATTCAGCGATCTCCTTCTTCATATTATCCCACCAAAAGTTTTTTCGGAGATCTCGATACATCTTTGTGCTCCCTGGGTGAATATAGAAATTTGAACTATGTGAATCATCCAAAAGTTCCTTCTTCAGCTCCGAACATGATGGATCACATAGTCTTTTCCCAAACCGCACAATTGCTTCTTTATTAACATTAAACTCTGAGGATTTTCCCTTTTTGATAGCTTCCACTTTTTCTTGGATTCCCACATCATCCTTTTGATAATCCTTTAACCTTTCCAAAAGAGATGGTTGACCAATCATTTGTGAAAGGATTGATGATGTTCCCTTCTTTATGATTCCCACGTCCATCTTCATCAAGTTTATGAAGATTGTATCCTTTTCAATGCTCATCATTGATAGAATCGCTGGATCCTATCTACCTAGGGCATCCGCCACCATGTTCGCCTTCCCAGGATGGTAATGTATTGAACAATCATAATCCTTGATGAGATCTATCCATCTTCTCTGGCGCATATTAAGCTCTTTCTATGTGAATGTATATTTAAGACTCTTGTGGTCAGTATATATCTCACATTTCTCTCTATAGAGATAATGCCGCCAGATTTTCAAGGCAAAGATCACCGCCGCCAACTCCAGATCATGCGTTGGATAGTTTTGCTCATGGATTTTCAACTGCCGTGAGGCATAGGATATCACTTTACAATTCTGCATCAGCACACATCCTAAGCCCTTCTTCGAAGCATCACTGAATACCACAAAAATCTCCCCACTTGTGGGTTAAGTGAGAACGGGTGTAGTGATAAGCGCCCTTTTCAACTCCTTGAAGCTTTCTTCGGATTCATCACTCCATGAAAACTTTACTGCCTTTTGAGTTAGCTTGGTAAGAGGGTTGGACAATCGTGAGAAATTTCTCACAAATCGTCGATAATATCTTGCTAACCCCAAGAAGCTACGGATATCAGTTACCGATGTTGGCCTCAGTCATCCCTCAATTGCATCTGTTTTGGAGGGGTCCATAGATATCCCATTGCATGTGATGATATGGCCCAATAATGAGTCTTCCTTCAACCAAAACTCACACTTTCTGTACTTTCCATAGAGCTTCTCCCTGCGCAAAGTCTCTAGTACAGATTTTAAATGCTCCTCATGGTCCTCCTTGGTTTTGGAGTATATTAGAATATATTCGATAAAGACTACCACAAATTTGTAAAGGTAATATCTAAAGACTCTATACATGATGCCCATGAATATTTCTGGACCATTGGTGAGTCCAAAAGGCATTACTGTGAATTCATAGTGCCCGTACCTTGTACAAAAAGCAGTCTTGGGGATATCTTCCTTCTTCACCCTTACTTGATAATATCTCGACCGCAAATCCACCTTGGAGAAGTATTGTGCTCCACGCAACTGATCAAACAAGTCATAGATTCTTGGGAGAGGATACTTGTTCCTTATCGTTATTTTGTTAAGTTCACGATAATCGATGCAAAGCCTCATTGACCCATCCTTCTTCTTGACGAAGAGGACTGGTGCACCCCATGGTGATGCACTTGGGCGTATAAACCCTTTATCCAGATTCTCATGTAGTGGTTTCTTTAGTTCTTCAAGCTCAACAACAGCCATTCTCTATGGAATCTTGGATATTGGTTGCACCCCAGGTATAAGTCAATTGAGAACTCAACATCTCTTCTTGGAGGAAAACCAGGAAGTTCCTCGGGAAATACTTCAGTGAATTCCCTCCCAATATGAATTTCTTCAAAGGTGGTTTCTTCATTAGACTCAATCACTTGAGCCAGATATGCGTTCTCATAAGGCAGTAATATCCATGCTTGAGATGATGGAGCTAAAGGAGATTCGTCTTCCTCCTGACACTTGTAAAGAATCGGGGGTCGATTCTCCATATGGAGTGTTATTTCCCTCTCCCGAAAATTTATGTTGGCTCTATATAAGTAAATCCAATCCATGCCAAGAATTGCATCAAATTCCACCAAAGGGAGTATGACGAGGTTCGTTGGGAAATTCAATCCACAGAATATAACAGGGGATGACTTATATTCATGGGATGCAATGTTTTCCCTATTTGTCGTACTCACCGAAATATTTACTTCTAGGATTTGTGGTGGTGCTGGGATTGTTCTACTAAACATTCGAGATATAAAAGAATGCGTAGAACCTGAATCAAAAAGTACGTTCGCTATTCTTGAATGAATAACTAGCGTACCTGTCACCACTTCATTGTCGGGGTTCATTTCGGCAGAAGTGATGTCAAAATCTCTTCCTTGCTGTCTTGGAGGTTGTTGGTTGCCTCTGATAACCCTTGGATTAGGGAACTGATTCGCAAAATGACCCGGTTCTTTGCATTTGTAGCATTGAACAACGCGTTGAGGTTCGAACGGAGCGTTCCTCTCCTCTGTCGCAGCCGCGGGTCCTTCTTGCCGACAGTTAATAGCTAGGTGCCCTTCTCTTCCACACATAAAGAATTTTCTCGTCCCCCTAAGGCAATTTCTAGGGTGATTCTTTTCGGACTTTTGGAAAGTGGGGTGATGGAACTTCTTCACACCGTTGGATTTATCCATCGGACCACCAGCATTGAAGTACACCTTCCGCTTCTTGTCCCCATGATACCCCTGTGATTCTCCGATCTCCTTTTCAATGTTGAGGGCACATCGGACAATTTCCTCATAGCTGTCGAAGTCACGGATCGCTAATGCTTTCTGCAAGCTAGGCTTCAGCCCACCAAAGAAGCGGTCAACCTTGCATTCGGGGGTAACGACAAAGGTGGAAGCGTATCGTGCAAGCCTTGTGAAGTTTTCCTCATACGCTCCCACATATTCTTTATCTTTCTGCATGAGGGAAAGGAAGTCCCTTTCCATCTTAAGACGGAGGGTGCGCAGAAAATATTTATCAAAAAACATCTTTCATAATTCCTTCCATTCCAAAGCCTCGATCTCCTCCCCAGGCTTCGTATTTTTTATCAACGTCCACCATTGATCAGCTTCACCCTCCATACGATAAGCTTCCAGGAGAACCTTCTCTTGTTCAGAACATTGAAGGATAGATAAGATCTTTTCAATGGAGTGGATCCATTTCTCAGCGATTGTGGGATCAGATGATCCACTAAAAGTAGGAGGACTTTGTCTCATGGAGCTCTCGATAGTGACTTGTTCTTTCTTAGGGGGGGTTGAACGTTCCTCTTGACCCGTGTTTTTATTCAAAACATGAGTTAGCTGAGAGAGAAGCGTGACAAAGTTCACGATTTCCGCTCCCATTGGATTGGGCATCTCATTAGTACAATCATCACACTGATCTTCACAATGGTTGTTAGCACGAGTTCTCCTATTACAGGCCATTGGTTGGAATAATAGGAAAGTTAGGGGTAACACATATAGGGTAATCCAAAGACAGAAGTTGATGACTTATAAATAAAATTTAATCTCTTTAACTCATGAGTCTATAGGATTCAATCCAGGATTTTCATGATCTTCCTTCTAACATATATTCTTAGGGGAATTTTTTCCTTAATAAGGGTTAATACTAATATTGTAAATTTATCAAAACATATACCCTGGGAGTGTCGTAACCAAGAGTGCAGCAAGGCCCGTTGTTGTGCACCAGTTCCTGTTCGATTCTAGCTCAAAGCGGTGTTTTCGGGTTTTACCCCTAGGATACATCTGTGCCAGAGCCGCCTCTACCTGCTCATATCCAGACAGGGATGTATTTGTTTGACAAACTGCTTACTTAGTATTTACCAAAACATAAGGGTGTTTTTTTTATTATGCTTAGTCTTGTATCTAAGGCTTTACTAGGGTTTCCTAATCCCAAAAATAACTAAACCTATCCTCTGATACCAACTATGACAACCCTTCTTTTTATTACAACTTAAGAATGCTTTATTACATAAAACTTCACTTGATACAACAAAGAAGATCGAGAGGATTAGTGTCTTTGGGGCTTAGGATCATTACATAAAAACTTTAAACCTGAAATACAACATCTTTATTGAAAACTTCCTTTACATGACCACTACATTCCTTCGTACTTAGCATTGCATGGGATAACCTGAGGACATGCATAAGAAAAGGGTGAGCTATAATGCCCAGTAAGGGAGTACACAATGAATAAAATGAGGAGTACAATACATGTTAGGAAATAGGAACATCAATAGAGCATTAGAGTAACATGGACATAAAGGCATGATAAAACATGATAACCATAACATGTAAATGTGGCAACAACACTTAACATTGAATTAGCATGAGCCAAGGGTCATTGCACATGGAGTATGAGTAAAACCTCATTGCACTTGAAGCACGAGTAAACCCTCATTGTACTTGAATTAGCATGAGTCAAAACTCATTGCACTTGACTTATCATGATAATATACTTTACCCAATGCATTGGAGCGCTATAAGGGCGCACCCTTCATAAACATTTCATTTCATGCATAAGTGTGCCACATGGATCATAAAACATGGATTCATAAAACATAATCATTTATTCCACGATAAGGGAATGTGGAATTCATACATGAAACATTATAATCAATATGTAAATGTGCATAAAGGTTAATACCCTTGATGGATAAATGGGATTGGTATTCACTACACAATGATATTGGCTTAGAAAATCGGTGTGATTTCGGCAGCGTAACGGCGTGACATAAGAATTCATAAAAAAGGTTGATGAGAGAGAAAGGGGTTCCTCATCATATTTACATGTAATGGAAAGTAAGGAGGTAATATAGATACATGTACCAACAATTGAAAAGAAATTTAGATTCATGATACAAAAGTATTGCTTGAATATAAAAGTGGAGAAAAAGTTTTCTTTCGGAATTTCGGCATAGTAACAGGTGTACATGGGAGGATTTTAATGAGAGATAAAGGGGTCTCCCATCATTAAAAAAATAAGAGGGATGTATGGGAGAGGTGAAAAACCATACCCCAACATTCATAATTGAAATTAAAAGGTCAATACAACTTAAAGAAAATTGACAAAAATGAGAAAGGAAGAAAAAACCCTTACTTGGAAGTGTGCTTCCAAAGGCTAGAGAGAGGCTTGTGAGAGGCTTCTTGGGAGCTTGAGGCAACTTGGGAGGATTCTAGTGAGAGTAGGTCAGTGGTTGGAAGAACTACACGGGACTTTATTGAGGAGGAAGTGGGAGATTGGGTGGGATTATATAGGAATGGTGAGAGAATTCTTTATTATTTAGGTTTGGGACCCCTTATATTAAAATAATCCAAGCCACAAACCATCCCATGGTATTTGCCCATGGTTTCTTGAAAAGGAAAGAGGAAAACAATATTTTACAATTCCAAGGTCCAAACTTATTAAAAAAGTAGGGTTTCTTATGTGGAGGTGAGTCACACTCCCATGGAAATTAATTTAAAAAGGCAACGTGTTGAATAAGTCTTGAGGGCTCCATTAATGCTTTGAAAAGTAAGTCAAACAAACCCAAAACCTCATTATTTTAATGATAAAACACATAATGGACGAACATAAGGATTATGTAATTTTATTACATCACCATTGGGTCATTATGATGTCATAAAACACATTATATATTTAAATGGTATTTAATTTTTACCCAAAAATTTGACTGTCTCAGAAAATTATGAAAAATTCACCGTTGGATAATTTTGACGTTCTGATTACAAAAATAATATTTATTTTATCTAAATAATTTTTTAAATATGTGAATTTTCACTTTTAAATTAAAAACCGACATTTATAAAAAAAAATCACGGGCTTTGACAGAAATGGCTTTCAAACCTTAATAAAATTTTTAATTGCATTCATAAAATTATAAGATCATTTATACTTAATAAAAAAATAATAATATTTTATTAAAATATTATTTAATTCAAAAATCCTTTAATTTTATAAAATATAATTCTTAATTAAATAATAACTAAAAACACCATTTGTACTTTAAAAACTAATTACAATGTATCAAAAATGACTAGAAATTATATTCATTATTATATACAAAAATAATGTACATGAACATGGTGCTACTTATTTTTTACATAACACCTTAAAATAGCCACATAAGACCTAAGGGTAAGGTGTGTGATGGTGACAGACTCTTGGGGCGGCTCGGATAACATCGCTCGAGTGGTAATTTCAATCAACTACCACTTTTCCCGTAGACGATCACGTTCGAGCTTGACTTGATGAAGCTCAGCTTGGGCGTGGTCAAGGGAAAAGCCCAAAGACGCCACCTCTTTTCCGAGCTCTGACAAATGGGCTTCGTATGGGGCAATTCTACTGGATGAGGCCATCACTTCCTTTGTCTGAGTAGAAATGGGTTCGTTAAAGCCTTATATTTATACTACTCAGATGATCACTGTTCAACGGCTATAAAAGTAACGGTCACAAATCTGATCGTAAAACTAAAGAAGTTGACATCTTATAAAAACATTTTTCATAAAGAAACATTTAACTGGATCAAGAGGGATTTTCTATTAATGAAACTTTGGGTCGTTACATGTATTTTTCTAAAAAATTTCAATTTTTGATGAATAGTGAAAAACAAAACGTTATTGGTTAAAACTGAATTTTTATTTAAATAATAATTTACATTATTTAAAATTATGATATGTAAAAAAAGATACATAATACCTATATAATATCAATATAATTCATTGGAGTCATTTTCTAATATGTTTAAATATATAAAAATTTTATTGAACTTTTTACCATCTTTTACCCACCTCCTATGAGCATTTTCAAATTTGAATAAAAAATAATTTTATAGCTTAAGTGAGTTGAACATCAAAAATCCAAGAGACATGGATAATAATAGTATGAAAAATGTGGTTCAATAAGTCAAAAATAATTTTTTGTGAATAGTAACGTTTAACTTCTATTTACAACGATTAAAAGTAAATTGGGTAATTAAGGGTAAAAATGATATCATAATCACCCATACACATGTCATAATTCTATTCGATAAGTATAATTCCAAAAAATACAACCTTATGAATAAAATATGATATTCATTGGTCCAATTTGATTTGATTAGGAAATTTATTATTATTTTATTTAAAACGAGTTAAAAGAGTTAAATTCAAAGTTTAATAAATAAACCATTTTTAATATGGGTATATAAATAAGATAAATTCTATTTTAAATATTCATTAGAAATATAAAAATATTTTCTATATAATGGTATTTAATTTATAATTTTAAGAAAATATTTATTTTAATTTATTTATGAAACAATGACGATGCAATATTTACCTTATTAATGAACGATTAAAATAATTGATATTATAAATATCCAAATAAATGTAATTTGAGACATTTGATAAATTAAACTAATTTTCAGGATAATTCATCATGTAAGTGTTGATTAAAAAAAATTTCTATGTAATCAAACTTTTATGATTTTCACAAAAATCAAATACTATATAGTGTCAAAATTGACATAATTGAGTTTTTAAAACAAAAACAATATAATTAATTGATATAATATTCTAAAAATATATGGTTTGACCAAAGGGATCAGATAAGGTTATATATATTAACAATGAACCAGTTGGGGTTATTTGGGCTTGTTATTTTATGTTTATTGACCATATAATATAAATATACAAAGAGACACAGAAAATGTCAATCTATTTAACTAATAGTTAAATCTAATCGAAGAACCTGATGAAGAGGTAAATATTTCATCACCTCCTTCATGTTCTATTCTTCATCCACATCCTGTTTCTTTTATATTTCCATGATAAAATAATATCTCAAGAATCATCTATATACTGTGGTGTTATTATAAAAATGGTACAACAATATTCAATATCCTATCAATAATATGAATGAAAAAGTCACCATACGTGCGTACATATGATTTACCGTCTCAACACAGTGGTGTAATTTGTTATTCAAACACTTCATTATTTGGTTTCGTATAATAATGAGTATAACTGAGTAAATAATTAATATAACATGTTATTTATTCTTATGTATGATATACAATCCAATTACATACGATCTCACCATTAATATAATGATATTGCCGCTCATGCGTACGTACGGATTATCATCTCCACGAACGCAATGAGATACATTTCCCATCGTAGTAAATCACGAATATTTAGAATTTTCTGATTAAAAATAATCTCTAAGATGATAATATCATTCTGGATAGGAATAAAATACATCCTACCCATAACAAACATGGCTTACGTAACTGAGCATATATATGAATGTAGATCAATTAACACCTGAAACGATGATATTACAGAAATATTATTAATAATAAAATATTAGAGGATCATATATGATATCATATTTATGTATAGTTGTTTTTATAATTTAATAACAATTATTTAACTATTATACTAGATTTTATTGTCCCCTCCACCAAGAAAAAGTACAATTCAAGGGTTAATTCCACAATCTCATTATTATACGAGTATGTTTTTATGTAAGTATCTATTGCGACCTCTTTATCATCCACATTCGTTTTTCATAAAAATGTATTTCCATAAATTATTAATTTTTACTAGACAATGGGTTATATTCATTTCTACCATTCTATTACAATATATGTTTTTAAAGGAATCTTTATGTCATTTTTAAAACAAGGTACTTTATGACCATTTCAACAAAATTATGATAAGAAAGTCTTTTTTAACTTACACGGTGGGAGTTGGCATTTTCCACTGTTATATCATCGACAAATTTCCCCATACTAGCATAATTTTTTTTTAAAAATAACTGTTTTCTTTTATGATTATAAGACATTTAATTGATTTCAAAATAGAAAGAGATATTTCTCTAAAAAAAGTTGTTATTTCATCTATGTCAACATCATTTTGATGGATTATAAGTTTGTTTTAAGTAGATTTATTATGATAGAAATCATTTATATTGTATTTGAGTTTTTTTATATGTTTGAATGTGGATGTTTTATTCTTATACCATTCATGTTTTCTGTATAATGTGTTGACATTTCGCATGATAGTTTTAATACAGATTTTTATATTATGTTTAACCATTTTCATATGAGGAATGAATTTCACATAATAAGTGATGGGTGGATCCCGCTATAGATCCTCGATGCTGTAGTAGGTCTCATGAGCCAAACTAGGTCTTGGCACAATTCTTTAAACAAATCTTATTTTTATTATTGGAAGAAGGCTTTGACTATGTGGTTATGATGCCTAGAATTATGAATTCCATCATTATGAAAGTGGCCATAGATATTTCATGTTATTATTCAACTGGTGTAATATTAATGTGATTATGTAAATGGAATTATTTGATTTTATATTTTCCATATCATTATGATGAATAAATTTAAATTTCTTTTGTTTTAGTCGTAAACATTGTCTTAAATGTTTATCCTTATTTACGAAGGTTTCTGCTGTATTGTTATCCTTGCTGAGCATCTGAGCTCACCCCTTTCAGTGTATTATTTTTCCCAGGATGTGAAGAAGTATTTTTTGGTTGACCTACAGGGATAGTCAAAGGATATAAGTGTGTTCAAAAGAGGAGAAAATGTTGTTGATGTTTTTATTTAATGATGTAAAGTAAAATTTCTGAGTGTATCTAGTACTTCTATAGCTATTAAACTATTCAATCTTTTAGGATTTGATCCCTTGTGATCATGACAATGATATGTAATAATGAACTGACAATAGGTAACTGGTGTTAGGGTGTTATAGTTAAAGGGTGAGGGTCCTCTGTACACGATGTTCTAGTAGAGTTGGCATTCCCTTACCATGCATGGGTATTGGTCCTCTAACATGGGATCAATAATACAATGTTTTTTAGCGGGTTGGTCACCCATAGTACGCGTACTAGTATAGTGTAACCCCATATAGTATAATAGTGTTGTCCCTCTATCCACACATTTCTACTCTCAGTTTTTATTTGGGTTCTAGTCTAATAAACAAAGAGTGGTTCTCCCCTATTTCACCAGGGTGAATGTACTCTGTCTTTTAAGTGGTAGTCCCCTTTAATTTCAGAGTGCATGTCCACTATCAATGGAGTTCCACTCTCCTATCATTGAGTAGCTGTGGGGAGTTGATCCTTCACTATAGTAGTATATCCCATATTTGAGGATCATGATTAGGTGTAGAATACCCATCATCATGTTGTACGATATACACAGATAGAAGATAGTGCTCTATCAACATAGAGTGGTGGAGGCCTCTCCCTACAGGTTCTTCCATGATTTCCAAGGATGATAAGGAGCTAATAATTTCTCAGTTGTGAGGTAGTGGAGTGTTATGTGACCTTCTCTCTATCTAATTTCGTAGATATCATTCTATATTTCATAATTTAGTGATGTTCTCTATAAAATATAGGTAATGGGTGTACCTATACACTTGGGAACTTATTACCTTGCACAGGTCATAAGAATGTAGTTATAGAACCTCATTTTTGGGGTAATGTAGATGGAACTAGAGAGATATTTTCCATGTTTGGTGTTATCTTTTATGAGTTCCATCCAGGATTGCTGAGATCATAAAATGTGTTCTTCAGGGGGTGTGATCCCTTTGGGACTCACATGGAATAATGAAGCTATCTACGAGGTCAAAACCACACGAGACATGTAGTGTGTGAAGAGAATTTCTAAGAGATTCTGGGATTCCAGGTGGTGTTGTCACATGATTTAGAGGAAAAACCAGGTTGACTAAGAGGAATAATCATGTATATTTAATTATGGGTTTGAGATTTAATTTCTCTATTATTTGGGGTTCACTTTGGAAGGGTCGAGTGGAGAGTTTCCTTCCAGTTGATCCCTTTTATTTTTGTAATTTGGGGAGCCTATTGATTATTATTATATTTCCGCCATTATAAGATTTTCCCAAACATTATTTTTGTTTTTAGGCTATAGGAATTCTAACAGAGTCCCAGGATGACATGGATATGGCAGATAATAGTGAGCTCTATAGACCTTGGAGTTTACTAGAGCTTCACAGTTGATTTTTTTGGATGTTTCATTCGACAATGATGCTATATTTTTTGAAGGTTTGACACTTTTTAGTTGTGTGGGAATTATTTTTTCCGTTTTTATGTTATTGGTACTCCATATATACTATTTTTTTTGGATATATGTGTGAATTATGTTCTTCCTTATGTTTATATTTACATTTCACTATTTATAGATGATTTTTTCGGTACGTTAACTATAAGAAAAGTTATTTATATCAGCAGTTTAAATAGCGTCCATATGATTTTGGGATGGTTTCATAAAACTGACACTAAATTGGGTGTCTATGTCCGATATGTGGATGTGTCCATAATTTAGTGGAAGGATTTTGGAAGTTTCATAGTAATCATATTTATTGGAGTTTTTTAATGTTTTCATGGAACCTTCACAGGAAAAAGTGGCTTATCTAGTGGTGGGTTAAACTGCCAGTAAATATTTTTCAATTTTAACATTAAAACTGCTGCTAAACCACCATATCATCTACCAAAAAATAATGTGTATTTATTTTTAAGTGGTATAATCTGACACCGATAAAATAATATAAAACTATAGTAGTGGTTTGAACCTCCATGAAATATGATCCATTCATTACAGTTGGTTTAAACATCCATTAAATATAGATTTAAAAATTAAAAAATTGCCCATATTCTAGAACCCCAGTACTAGTACGATAGAAATAACTATGTCCATATAACATTTAATATAATAATCTAAACCACCTATAAATGTTTAGTATTCAACAATCTATCAATTTTTCATGAAAGTTCATAGACAGAAAACATATAACAGAATAATCTAATACATTGCATCTCAACCATCTAATAATGTTTCATAGATATAATTCTAAGAAATTAAACTATATGGATCAAATTTCTGTGATATAAGACTTAGAACTATATATAATTACCTTATAATACTTATACCTAAGCCATCCTAATATGGATAATTTATCCCAATTCTCAGGATAACATTTTAAAAATCATTTGTTCCAACTCCATTACTGACTAGTTTTAGTTTGGACAATATGCTTGATATAGATGATGTGCTCAAACATGACTCAGTAAGATAAGCACACATATGTCTACTTATAAACCTATACTATAACACTTGTAATAGAATGGTGTTTTTTAAATTCAGGTTGTTGATTAATATAAGTATGTTATCCCGATTTCAAAACAACATTAAATAATGGATGAAACATGTGAGATTCATTATTTATTATTTCAATAATATTTTTTCCATAAAATTTCTATGGTGGGGAAAATGAAAATTATTATTGAAATTGTTTTTATTAATGTAGAGGAAAAAATATGTAATGGACTAATTTGAAATTGTCAGAATTACTTCGTGAAGATAATGAGTTGGTATATTCAATATTTTATATCTCAAACATGATGATGATTTTTAAAACATGGGTTTGAGTTTAAACAATTTTTTGATGATAGATTCATGCTCGAGATAAACTGACCGAAGTGGATTGATTGATTCTTCACTGATCAAATTTTAAAGGGCAGATGAGCCTTCCATCAATGTATCATGTTAAATATGATGTGAACATTCTGGGGTGTAACCCTTTAATGATATACCATAGTAGTACAATGATGGTTTTAGGGTGTGCTGAGGTGGTTGACCCATTGTTGGACCTAGTCCCACATCATCGATATACAAGGATTCAAGGGTTGTTTCAAGGAATGTAAAACATGTTTTGATGGAGCATGTATCAGAAGATATAAATAGGCCTATCAATATTAATTTGAAAAAATGTCAGGATGTTTTTATTTGTGGACAAGGATTGGGTATTGTTTATAATCCTTAGATACTCTTATTATAGATTCATTAATTCCTATATATTTACACCATCCTTAGTATGTTTGGAGAGTGTTCATATACCATGATAAATAACTAAAACCACTACATTTTTTGGGATGGAAGGTATCCATGTGTGGTTTACTCAAGGAATGATTTGTATGATTCTTTAATATATAGATTATAAATGTCAAATATTAGAGGGTAAAACTCATGTGATTGTTGGACAAGTCATAGAATGGTTGTTTCAGTTATGGAGTTTCTTGATTACTGGAATTGTGTACTATAGTCTTCCATGATGAATGATTGATACTGGTTTAAATACATACTTCATAGATGCTTGATTATAGATATTAGTCTTGGGATACCTATTTATAATCTAGGTTTCTTAGATCACGAATTCCATAAAATGATATTTTTGAGAAGGTGACGTAAACTAGCATGATTTGGTAAGATTAAGAGACATCCCTAAAAGTTGGTTACAAGTAGTACGATGATTACTCAGAGTGATATTAGGGAACCCTAGATAAAAGGTGTCTGAATATGGATTTAGAGATGTCGACAATAAATGTTAAGTGTTCTAAAAAAATAATCAACCAAAAGAAGTTCAATGTGAGAAATTTATAAAAGTAGTTTTTGGTTTGTGGGGAACCTCTTTAGGCACATGGTTGGTTGAGGAAGGTGCATTTTAATGTTTTTATAGCTCTTCTAAAATAAATATAGTGTAAATAGATAGAGAATGATTAATTATATTCCGACTATTTCAAAAAAATTGGGGACCATAGGTAATATCCACCTAAATAACATATAAATTGTGTTTACAGGAACGTTAGGACATTGAGTTCTTGTATGAATATAAAATTGTGATAGTGGGATTACCGTAACAAAGAATTGACCAAGAGAAATTAAAATTTATTGTATATATATCAATATTATAGAATATAATTGGATGATTACATGTTCAGATCTCTTGTATATTGGCTCAATTAATGTGCTGAAGCACATAAAGTTTTGGATCCATTTTTGGATCTTCATCATCCTCCAAAGTATTACACACCCATATAGTGATAGGGTAGTGGTCGAAATAGGATTGTAAACCATCTACGATACACACCTCAAATGATCTCTTGCGAGAAGTTATCATTATCATGCATTGAATGTGGTCAATGGTCGACCCAACATTTGTGGGGCCTATACAAGAATGATATGGTAGTGGGGCTTATGTATCTAATATGAATAAAATGAATCAAATAAACAACATAGTTGATAGTCCAGAATACTAACATATTCATCCTAACATAACTAAAATGAAAATATTAAATATATCCATCTTCCATATGGATGCTATGTTACATCATACTCAACCATCGTTATACTTCACCAAATTTATAATCACTTCCTTACAAAAACATCAAGCCAAATCAAATCCCAATTCCTTTATTAATCACGGGGAATTATGAAAATGATAGGTCATGAAAATAGTAGGTGAAAACTCTATTCCACACATGATACATGATGAATGATATATTAACAAAACCCTTATTTCTATATCCTTATAAAATATCAAAAAGACTACTAATCTATGTTTGATGATGAACACTACTTGTCACCATGTCCACCTCCATCTCTACTTTTTACTACTAGAACATGTAAGAAAATAATATTGGAAATAAAGTAAATTTGTATATTTATATTTAAACATAAAACCAATACATTTTTGAAAACTAAATTATTTTTATGTTATCTAATTTACCTTTTCACCACACATCATCTATTCAATATCACCAGGGACAGATCCAGTCATCTTATGATATAAATCGACCATCGCTTTCTATAAAACTAATATCAGAGCCCAGTTCCAGAATTGTGCTTTTTCATGGAAACATAATCTATCTGAGCATATATACTACAACTAGGAGTTGATGCAGCTTCAATCCTCACTTGTATGCTAAATACCACATATGGTAAGGTTCCAAAAACAATCTCGTGCAATTGACCAGGATGCTCCATTCCTTGCACTTTACCAAGTGGGTCATCCTGGGAGACCGAGTAATACTACACCGGATTGGAATCACATAGTTCTTTATTTTTCGTCCTATAAATAAAATATCATTCATTTTAGAAGTAATATATATTAACATTTTGAAAAAAAATAATACGTTATTATAATGAAAAATTATTTCATATGCCAACATTTTTGGAAGGTTAATCAAAAAAAATCCCATATACTTTTTTAGGAATATCCAACCACACATGTTAAAGATGTTTTCTGCCCTAAACTATATTAATTAATTAAAAAAATTAAAAAAAATTAAATATATTAATCATTATATATTATCTTGTAAATATTTAAAAAAATGAAAAGATTACCAGAATCGATCGACATATAAATAACCTCTATGACCCCATAGTGTGAGGAAAGATTTGCATAGCCCAGATCAATTCATCCTTCCTTAAATGATTTGAAATAAAAAATTATTTAATATTAATGTAATAAATATCATATCTTTTTCATATACATGTATTAATGTAAAAAGACAGTAAAATAATAACATATATTTAAATACCATGTACATATCATCACGGTTTCTGAAAATAAAAACATTCCATTTCTACCTATGTACCCCATTAGATACCCTGTCATACATCTGTTGGGTGCTCAACAAAGGAATGTTGAAATGACCACATAATCTTCAATTAATATGTTTTTATTTCTTGACCAAATTTTTCTATTTTTACTCTTGTGCTATCACATCAACAACTTTATTGTTGAAAACAATTTGTAAACAAAATATAATTTCAAAAATATTTGAATTTATTAACATACTGACATTCAATTACAAAATAATTTAATAAAATTATCTTTATTTTTAAATCAAAAACATCATTCCTCCATGATTATGGACTATGAATCGAATCGTCATTAAAAATCAGAATGAAAAATTGTTATGTGACCTGCTAGCCTAAAACCTGGCCATGTAATCATGCATCATCATCCATCGGGTCCCCATAGAAATAAAATTGGACAAAAATCTTTAGTCCATCCATATTCCATATATATTCACATTTCAAATTTTTCTCTATAATCACATTTTTTTCATCTTTTAGGAACAAAATATTAGTATAAAAAATGAAATAAATTAATTCATATTATAATTTGGACCTATAAAAGTAACTATCTAGTATCCGTGTGATGAACTAGGAGTGGCTCCCTACTCCCCCACCACTGAGGCTGCTGAATGGGAAGGCATCAAGTAAGCTACCGATGGGACGCTCACGAAGGATGAGAGAGATGTTGCAGGGGAAAATAGATGGTGTCTCAGATGATGTAGCGTGGGACAAAGATGAATCATCATCTGTTGGTGTGGTCAATGGAATAGTATAGTCCTTAAAACATAAAATTCTTTTCATTTAATCAAATACAATTAAATTCAGAAAAAAATATTTTAAAAAAATTAAACTTTTTAGATAGTTTGGATATTGACATTTTAACCACAAATATTATGTTATTTATGATGGATTTCCTATATGATTAGAACTATATAACTTTTAAGACATTCCCTTAGGATATTTATTTTGGTTAGTATTAGATATTGAAATTCTATTCTATAATAGAGATCTACTGATTTGTGTCTACAATAGATGTATCACTGGAACTGTTAGAAATATGTGAGGTTAAGTGTTGGGGTAACCTGGTTAGAACCTGCTTACCAACATGGAATTTATTATAAATGTTTCAAGATGAATCCAATAATATAATTCCAAATGTTTGACAGGTTATTCATAAAAAAATCATGGTTATACATGTAAAAATAAAAATATGGAAACCAATGTTAATAAAAATGAAATAAATTAATGAAAGAGGAACACAAATTGTTCCATATTTTCACACTAAACATTATATACATAATTACCATAGATATTATTCATATCAAAACAATAATCATTACCTATATAAAATGACTATACATTTATAATATTAATATAATATATTTTTATTATTTTTTGATAAAAAATTTAACATGATCCAGAGGAAAACATTATGTACCCTCTTTATGAAAAATATAATTTATTCTGTCATCCATTTATTTACATCACAGTTGAACTTAATACACCTATTGTTCATTTGATTTGAGACTGACACATTTCAATAAATCTATAACTACTAGGAAACAACCAAGACAATACCAATCAAAATTCATTATTCACATACCGAATTTATCCTCTTGAATCACACATCATCACAACAAACATCATCACCATAAATCTATATCACACATCATCCAACGTCACATTTCATTTCAAATACCATTTTCAATAAAAATATACACTCTATCTCAAACCCAATTACCACCACAAATCGTAAAATACTCACAAGGACGACATTACGAACTCAATATTAATCAATCACATAAAATTATTAATGATATTTCATCATGAAAAATACCATATTTCAAAGGGCCCCATATGTGGATAGATGAGAGTGGGATTAAGGGAGAAAGGGGAAAATGATCAAGATGGTGTCCCTGGTTTCACTCTTATGATACCTGAGACTCTTACATGTCTTACATTAACTATTTAACTCCCACCAAGTACCCAGTGTATCCTGTAATTGTAAATTATATGTTGAAACCCATTGTCTGTACCCTAAAACCCATATTCACAATCCAAACCACACATATCATTACAATATAACATATAATGTATACCTAATAACATATATCAATTTTAATCCATTTTTAAAAATACCCCTCAGTGAGAATCAAAAATAGAATCAATTGAATGTTTTTTCCATTCAAATTTCCATCATATGACATTAATGATGTAGTAATCATGGAAATAAGTTAAAATAATTATATTCTCCAAAAAATAATATCACTTGTCAATATATATAAGTCTCAAGAATAATCTATCTAAAGGCTCATTGAATCTATAATGGAAATAAATGAAGTCACGATTATATTATGTCAATAATAATAATCATTGAATCCCACATAAAATCAACAAAACTAACCAGATCTATAATGCAGATATCTAAACCTATATCATATTACATTTACCTAATTTTAATCATCATTCCCATGTCTATGTCATAGATCCAAATTCGAATCCAAATAATTTGACACAACAACACTTCAAAATCCCTAACTATCACATTAATAAAAATCCTAAATTAAAAAAAATATAATTAATGAATAAAATATACGATAAAATACCAAACCATCCTTAAACATCAAAACTATATCAGCGGAGAGGTTCGGGACTGATGGCAAGGTGAATCATGTCACAATGTGGGGCATCGATGCTACAGACTACAGACAAGGCACAGTGGGGGTAGGGGATGGGGGGTCGCGGGGGGTTGGGGGAGTGTGGGGTTCTAGGGAGAAGTGTCAGGATATTGAAAAACATAGATGTTTTAGTGGAATTTTTAAATAAACCATGACTATATTATTTTAAAAAATAATTGGTTGTTTTGTAAAACACTGCTAAACATGGATTTTGGTGCAGTTATGGTCATAAGTTCTATAGGATAAGAACTCCCATTTGTGTGAGATTACTACTCAATACTAGCCAATATCAAATAGAATATATAGGATGTCTTTGTGTATTCCTTTGATAGAACCTAATGGGTTGGGACTTGAAAATATTATTATATTAAGGACTGATGTGTAATCAAAAATAGTATATCTAAATAAGAGGCATGATATGTAAATATGTTTATTTGTTTTATTTATGATTATAAATATATTAAATCGTCATAAATTTTTTTATATAATATAATTTTTATCTAAAATATATTTATTTGTTAGTATGTTAATGGAAATTACTATATACATCTTGTCATCCCTCAATTGAAAACCAATCCCTCGATCATGTGTATAATTGATTAACCCTACACGATCCGATGCAATTTTTTTCCGCCATCAACTCACAACATTGGATATAATCATGGACTGAAATATTATCTATGATATATATTACGTAATTATTCATTATTTATTATAATATCACCTAAATATTTTTTACTTCTCTATCATTCCAAAAAACCACACATTTACTTCTATGTATGTGTGGACTGTTGCCTCAACAAAACAATGAATTAATTTTTTTTCACGTTATATTGAAATGGGATATAATAATGATATATTAAATTAATATATATTATATAAATTTTAAAAATTATTGTTAAAATTTGAAATAATAGTAAACATTATTTCATCTACTCCATCTAGAAATTGAAAACATTATTCATGTCTATAAAATAATACCATTTTAGTAACAGTGTATTTCATATTCTATCTCTACTATTTAGGGATGGCTATAAATATTAAAATAATGAATTTATATTATATTTATCTCAAGATACGTATTTATCTTAATAACTATCAATTATTATGGTATAATAAATAACAATTAAACCAAAAAACATTAAAAATCAATTATTACCTAAAACAAAGGTTTTAACAAATAATTATTTTCAAATGGGTGAGTTGTATCAACTTTGTATGTTCTTTTATATTGAATAAATCTTAGTCTATGAATTGGTATCCAATTACATGAATTATTATATTTTGATTATATCTCTAATAAACATATATTAAATAGACCGGTTGTTAACATATATTTATGTTACATGTTAACATGATTTCATGGTCAAATGTTAATACCTGAACCAAGTTTCATATTCATAAGGTTATGTTTGGACCTTGTTTCATGTCCATAATAGTATGTACGTACTTGGTTTGATGTCCATATATTTATATGTGGACCTAGGTTCATGTACATAATATTGTTCATATAAATTATTTCATGTCCATAATGTGTGGACATGGATTCAGGACCATAAGGTTATATGTGAACATGGACTCATGTCCACATGTTTATGTGGTAGCATTATATCATGTTCATAAAAAAATTATTAAATCTATTTCATTTTATTAATGTTAAAAATATTTTATGATTATTTTTTTATGTTATTATTTCTATGAAATTCTATCATGGCTCATGTTCATTGATTTACATTATTATTCATGTTATATAAACTACCAATATTTATTTCATGACACATTTTTATGATATACGTTAAATTTTTTATGATTTTAAAATGATATTCTTCTAATATTATACCTTTATTATCGTGTTATGTTGAAATATACAATGAATACACTTACTAAGTATATAATATTAACCTTTATTATGCTTTATTTTACTATTAAGAATGGAATGGTGTATCATATTTTTAATAAGTGTACTATTTTTGTCAACCATAGTAGATGTTAGTGTAGTTCACTTATAAATCCAATTATATTTGTATCCATTTTTATAAGAGAACTAGAAAAATATAAATCTTCAATGGATTGTTATATTATTTAAATAATATTCATCTATATTTATTTTATAATTATGTATAAAAATTTTGTGTCACTATATATCAAAATCACATTGAAACATTTTTTGATCGTTTCCTCTGCAAGAACCCTCCATCAATCAATGAGAATATTAATCCCATAGTAGATAACAAGTAAATATACTAATTTGAGATGATATATCCTGCATTGGGATATATTGAATAGATACTTTTATAAAAATTTTCATTTTATTTTGTATAGGATGATCAATTATTGTGATTGACTCATTACACTAAAGAACTGAGATAATATAATTAATATGGAGTGGATAAAATTCAAGTAGATTTTATTAGAAAAAACACTCTGAGTTATAAATAAAATGATATCGAAATAAAACTACACATTATATTGAAAATTCAATAGGGAATATTTTCCAAATTTGTAGATAAATTTTCAAGGATAGAAAACCAATATTCAATTTATGCATGCAATCCAATATGTTAAATCGATCACTTTTCTCCTATGATAAATCATAAATGTTGAAGTTAATTAATATACTGGAGACTCGTATTTTATGAAGATGTAGTATCAAGTGAAATAAATATACATAAAATGTTATCTAGTATTACATTTTATAATGATTACAAGATGAGATGTGGGTGACAAAAAATTATTTAACGAATACAGTTAAAGGGATGCAATTAATGGTTGAATTTTTGACATGTAATAATTATTTAATGGAAATCCATGTATTATAAATTATGTGAAAATTATTTTCCATCATATGTAGTGAGTAAGGCCATCAGGATCACTATTAAAATGTTATGGTTGATTCCACCAATATCTAATGCTTCAACTGTATGGATATGGGTAATTGTTCAAAACAATTGTCAAACATTAATGAAAATTTCCACAATATAGATAACGTGAGAAGGAGAAACTTTTGTGATAACAACAACTAACATTACATTCCTTTAAATGTTGTGTATGGTATATTAAATGTATCGTAAAACTTTAAGAATTCATTAATTGATATTGGATCTTCACTCTCTATTATATGAACCTTGTTTTCAATGAAAAATAAATGTTTCTTTAGCTTCATTTAAACATTGAAATCATTCATGAATCATAGTGAAATTATTGTTGAAATTATTATATATAAAATTAATGATATTATGAAAAAATTGAACACACTATTTGATTACATGATTAATATTTTGATGGATTAATTTTTTTGAAATCCATTTTAAATATTGAATTTAAAATAATAATGAAAATTTTTATTACCAAGATAATGGTATATTAGTTAATGATGGTTATGTAAAATGACTTGTATATAGAGGGTAGAACACATTATCTAAATAATTCATAAAAACGTCAGGTATCCTTCCAAAATAAAAAATTTAGAATGAAAATGTAGAAAAAAAGTAATATGATTAATGTATTATTTAGAATATGTATATACTTTTTGTTTTAAAATACAATTATGTGCTTCTAGAATATTTATCTAGATATCCACTTGATTATGAGGAAAGTTTATCTAATGATCCAATTCCTGATGAGAATCATATATCTAGTTTCCATATATGATGGGGAAACATTAATTTGTGTATTTGAAAGAACAACTATAAGATTTTTTGTTATAATAAATTTATATTCCAAGGTGTTTCACCATAAAGAGACCCTATTAAATTTATTATGAAAAAAATTTGAAATGAATTTTGTATCAATTCTAAATACATAAATTCTAATGGTATAATGGAATTGTATATTTTCCACCATATTGATTTTTGTTTTGATCTGCATTAATGAGATACATTTTTTAAAAATATTTATCATTATTCAGGTTATAAAAAAATATAATTAGCCAATGATGATTTTATATGAATGAAATTCATACTTATTTTTGAAACCATATATTTTTGTAATTCCAAAACTATTTTTTAATACACAATATATTACTATTAATATAAGTAAGAATGTTTCCATGAATTAAATTAAAAAATTTATTTATTGATAACATTATAATATACACAAAATAGAATAATGATATTAAAAGTGATTTTTAAATCATTCGTAAGACACATAAATAAAATAATTTATATTGAAAATTTAGAAAATTAAAATTTTGGGTTTATGATGTTTCAATTGTTTTTCATGTATTCAATGATGATTAAATTTCAATTGGTCCATGAAGGAAAAATATAGTGATGGAATTTTAAATTACAATTAATAATTAAAATGGTATATAGATTCCATAGAATGGAAAGTTATAAGATTGTATTTGATCATAATCATGCTATATTATCTAACTAATTATCCATGTTTACATTTAATGTATTCATAAAAATTTCATCATATGAATGTAAAAAATTGTTTTAAATTTAAAAATAAGATTACTAAATTCAATGATATTAGAAGTAATAGTGAGAATTGATGGATTGGAGAAATATTATTATTCATAAATGAAGATAATTTGATATTATCTTGTGAATAATTATATTTTTTATTCCAATAAATTATGGTAGTTAATTATTCATTACAAGAATTATATTATCTATGTTATTGTGTATCTATCCTTTATCATTATGTTGTAGAAATAGAAAAACTTTCATCATGGTTAATGCTGTTAAATAAATATGGAGTAATATTTTTAGAATACAACTTTCATTTCAATGAGATGAACATATGGAAAAGGAGTTGGATATAAAACCTTATGGATTACAGTTTCTTAATACACTACCAAAATTGATGGGAAATAAGGTGGTTGATGTGACAATAAGGAAATTTCATGGATTGTAATTAAAATTAATAATTTAAAAGATCATCTATCCATGGAATAAGTGATATTGGATACATTAATCGTTATGGATGTGTAATCATCCCATATATTCCAAATTATTTCCCAAAAATCCCTATTTATGTTTATAATATTTTTTCTACATGATGATAATAATATTCAAAATAGAACTAATGAGTTTATTGATGGGATGTCTGTATTAAACAAGAATAAAAATGGTATATTGAAATTTATAAGTATTATATTTGTTTTATCTATGATAGAGGTATAAAATGAATTATTATTTGATGCTCATTGTAATAATTTCTCAGTAATAGAAATTAAAAATAAAAAATATATGGATTTAAAGGGAAATATTTTTTTGGATAATATCAAATAGGAAATTACATAGTATATATCATGATGAATAGTTATTAAAAAGTTAAGGGTTGACATAATATATTTTAAAGGATTCATTAAATCTCTGAATATTCTTATGTTGAATTGAGATTAAATTAATATTGACATTGTTAGTAGATTTTAAAAAATATTATTAAAGACCATGATATATGGGTAATTATTGACCTTCTTTCCATGTCACCACATTTACACTCTAAATTTTAAGTACTATATATTTAGAAACATGAAGGAATCAATATTAATTATGTTGAAAGACATATTAGTTTCACTGTTTTAATTTTATCAGATCAAGACTAAATATTTACATTGAATCATGGAAAAAGACTTTAAAAGACTCTTAAAAGTGATCTCATTTTGCGAACCACTAATCATACTCAAAATGATGAGTTGTTCAATATAAATATTCAAATATTAAATGACATGTCTATGTCATAATCATTTTAAATTCATTTAATATGGTATGAGAATTTATCTTTTGTGGCATTCTCATTTTATAATACATTCCTTTTAAAAAATAAAATTGATATATATATATATATATGGAATTATAGAGAACATTGTTCCAATATAAAACAAGTTGTGTTGAGGTTTCATGATTTATTTTTATTAGATTAATTATTTCGGAAGATAGAACAATAAATTTTATAAATATTAAGAATCATTTTTAGGTATATTATAACAGATTCATATTAATGTTGATAATCAATGTAATGATTTAGTATGTTATGTGTGAGGTCATAATTTGTAAAATTTATAAGTGTGGAATTATTTTATTAGGATTAGAATCAAATAGGAACAATATATAAGGTACAAAACACATTTTAAAATTTGTTAATGAATTGGAGTTGTGCCTTATGGTTTATGAATGTTACATAGCCTTCCCATGATCATGACATGTTTTTATCTCATTATTGAAGTATTATATAATTTTAAAAATTAATGGGTTCATATATGGGGAAATATTAGAAGAATATGTTTTTTAATACTAAAAATAGAATAACAAATTTCATGGAACTAAATTACATGTATTCCATAAATAGGGTGACCTGATTGGTGAAGGTACATATGAGATAACATAAAATAGATGAGAAAATGATAGAACGTGAAGAATAAATAATGAGTAACTACTAATATATTTTAAATATGAGAAATTGTAAAATTTCATTCTTGATTTTTTTTATAGTGGAATTAATTTAAATAATGGGCTTCAATTATTCAATTTAATTTATTCTTTCTAAATATACAACGAAATAATGAAAATATCATTATTTAAAATTTAGATGATGATAAAATTTTAGTTTTAATAAATTTAATATGATAACAATAATTTTTCAAAATAATTTTCCATATCAAAATATCATGTTAATGATTTGATTGAGATATTTGAAAAATATTGTATTATTTAATGAATAGTTATTTTTTTTAATTTTATAGAAAAAATTATTTTTATGATATTATAATGATATAATAAAAACATAAATGATTATTAAACTTATTATTATTGATTTTTTTTTTTGTTTTAGAAGTAATTTAAATCATATTTAAATTTTAATTTAAAAATATAAATTAATTCTTAACATTATAGAAATCACTATAAGTTGTTTTCAATTAAACATTATTCTTAATTATTTTATGATAGTTAAATTTTATAAATTATATGCTTTGTTTTGTTTTTTTGAAGATAAAAAATGTTCCTTTATTTAAAATGACTAAAAAATTTATTTCAACTAAAAAATATACATTATTTGGATATACCAATTTTATACTAATTTTTTTTCAATACACAGATTTTGTTGTGTTTTAAAAATATATATTAAAATTAATTTTTAAACCTTTGAATAGATTAATATTTTGAAATATAGTCCATTTTTTGAATCATCATATTTAATTTTAGGAAATAATATAAAAATAATATTTTATCATAATGAATATAAATTATGGTAAATATTTATCACATAAATTAAGTGAAAAATGTGTAAAAATGTTTAATATAGAGGGAAAAGGACACTTTAAATTTAAAAAACATGGTTAATAAAATTTGTATTATATATATATAAAATACCATCATCATCAAATATAAAATGGATATTTTTTTCCTTTAAATTAGTAAGACCTATATTATATAATAATTGGTAAGGTGTTTATTGGTTTTCCACCCACATCAATTATAAAATATAACATAAAGTCATATATTATTTAAATTACATGATTCACACCAAATGATCAATACCTATTTAAACAAAATAAAAATCCCTCCAAATGTTTTATTACATATTATCTCACCAAAATTTCACATTATGATGGATTATGTTATTATCCCCATAAGGTTACTAAAATAAGATGTATGCATTCTTACTGAGGCTTACCATGTTCCATTTTCCTAAAAAATGTTCCAAAAATTTAATAACCACATGAACATAATAATATAATTATATTCACAATATTTATTTATATTTTAGGTAAATATTAAATCCATT
Source organism: Viscum album (assembly GCA_963277665.1). Classification (NCBI taxonomy): domain Eukaryota; kingdom Viridiplantae; phylum Streptophyta; class Magnoliopsida; order Santalales; family Viscaceae; genus Viscum; species Viscum album. The sequence goes on from OY728156.1 coordinate 924,021,837, forward strand.
ATCTATCTATTTTCCAGCTCATAGAAAATGGAAATATTTATAGTGTGTACATATGACCATTTATCTCCACAAAGCACTATAATTTTTTTACCACAACAATACAAGACTGGCCGTATGTATGCGATCAATTAATATATATGAAATTAATAAAATATTTATAATTATTGATTTATATGATATATCCTAACATATCTCTCGTCAATACATTGAAAAATGAAAATTATGTATCTTCATATTTGTAGACTACCCCATCCTTGTGGTGATGTTATTTAATTTTATAATAAAACTATGAATTTATGATTATAAAATTAAATATAATAAAAGGAAATTATATTTATAACATTATTAACAATTTAAAAATGATTTAATTATGTTGTAACACATTTGTGCAAGGTAATATTATCTATGTAATTTTTAATTTATTGATTCGACAACCTTAATTGGTCGATGTAAAAAAAATTGAATGAGTGGCAGAAAGATAATTATAAAATGATAGAAATTTCCAAAAAATATGTTAATGTTTCTTAGTACAAAATGTAATATATTATTACCTATTATTCAAGAATATATGATTAAGATATCCGTGTGGATTTCCATGGTAAAGACTTATTCTATTATCTCATATTCAATTTAGGTGTGTTTGTCTTTAAATTTATGGAAATTATAATGTTATTATCTATTAAAATCAATATAATATATTTTCATCTTATTAACCATTGGTACTACATGCTTATATTTCATTACCGAGTCTTTTTTTGTTTATATGATGAAAAATATATTTTTTAGGAAAATTCCTACACATTTCCTCATTTTTTGTGAATATTTTTTCAATCAATATTTTTCAAATATGTTTTTCAAAATTTACATTTTGTAGGATAATTCTAGAGTTTAATGTAATTTTAAACATTATATTACATTAATTTAATTTTTAAACATTAATCTGATTTTCTATATGGTAATTATGAACATTAGTTTTGTAAAAAATGATTTGTGAAATCAATGTTTCTCCATTTAAAAAATGAATTATCATTCTAATCATCATAACAATTAATTTACATTCATATTAATTATGATGTTTCGATGCTTAAATTAAATTAAAATAATTTTCACAATATTCTTGAAATTTTTATTCAAAAATGATATCAAAATAAAATGGTATTTTTTTATGTTTCAAATGAGTGGTCAGGTTATTATTTTAATGTAGTATTAACCTATTTCAACATGCTTATAATATTCATATACATTAATTGGGATGTAATCTAATAATATAATCCAATAAAGTTAATGACATGATTTATTTTCATGTTGATCTATTTGTTAACATAGAGAAATTTCACATTTCTACAATAAATTTATCGATATTATATTTTTATTGATTTTCATTTGATATCTCATTATATAAATTCATATAATGAAATTATTTGGATATTTTATTGATTGGATGGTCTTGTTAAAGCTTCTAAATTCAACTATAGATTTACTGTGAGAAATATCTATTTTTTTAAATTTTTTCCACCACTCAAATATTTATATAAGATGTCATCATATACATCCATGAACGTATGATTATGATGTCTAAAAATATTCACATCATTTTTTGGAAGGTTCTAATTCTTATTAATGTAAAAATTTGTTTCATACAGGGATATTTTCACTTAATATATTATAATTTATATGAGATATTTTATTATTGATCCTATATTCTATATTATTAGGGGTTATTATTAAATGTTATTAGAAATTTATTAGTTTCCCACACATATCTTATGAGATAAATCATTTTAATGTTTCAAAATCCATATGAATCCATAAATTTTATATGAATGATTTCAAGGTTATAATAGAAAAAATAATAAATATCTCACAATAGTTTTAAGTTTTATATCATGTTTTTAATATATAATTTAAAAATCATGTAATTATCTGGTCACATCAGAATGAAAAAATAATAGATAATTTGGATGAAATATATTATATCACATTCCAATATACTAAAATATCTATTGGCTCGATGTTATTTGACTCAATGTGGTGAATTTTCAACATATATTGTTAGTGGATAGAATCATATTAATAATATTAATTAGTTTACATGGGAAATGATGATGTAAGGTATTATTTATTAAATATAGATTTTTATTTATTTATAAAATATTTTTATTGTGGGTTATATTGGTGATTCAATATTCAATACAATGCATGGATATATAAAAGTGGAATAAGGGGATTTATTGTCGATATCCTTTTAATACATAAATTGGTCTCTTGAAAAAAAGTTAGTAGGATGTATAGGCTGAAATTGTAATATTATTTCATATTTTTTTAGTAATTGGAATATACCATCATATTACATAAAATTGACTTTAAGAAGTTATTTACTATAATATATCAGATATCATATCTATGGCCTATTTAGTAAGGTCATAAATGTAGAGAAATCTGTATATTCATTATTAATAATTATTTTTTATTATATATGTTATTGTTTTGTTGATAATATCCATGGTTTTATTTTAAACTCATGCTTGTATTTAAATGACAATTTTTTGGAATGTTCTCATTTCCATATTGAATATAATTTATTTAGTCAAGATTAGATCTATTTTTTAACCCTTGCGGAATAAATTATCTCACCATTTATTTTATCAATAATTACTATAGATATATAAAATTGATATTTGTATGAATGTAATGGATGAAATAATTGTTTTTCATGTTATATTGTTATATATATAATGTAACATGCGAATCATTCATGTATTTCATTTTAAATGCTAATAAATTGATCGATAGTTTTGTATGTGATCACATATATCATATATAAATGTAACATGTAAGAAATATCTCTATATTAAATTGTATCATGTATGATACCATTATTATTCATGCATTATGATTTCAAATAATAGGTATAATATTACATATAAACATAACAAACATGATAATATTAATAGTAACTTAGAATATTTGAGAACATTGAATTGATTTTTATTTCATGAATACTTATTAATGTTGATTTTTTTTAAATAATTACATTACATTGTTTTTTATGGTGACTAGACGATTAAATGAAATGATATAGTGTGTAATCTTTAGGGATCACAGTATTGAATATACCAATAAACAAATTTTGTAAATTAATATATCATGGAAAAATTAGGGAAACTATAGAGGTTTATGATAAATAACAATTCACATATGGATAAACCAAATAAATTATAATTTGTAGTATATGAATTTTTAATTTCTACTGACTAAATTTTAGGAGTTATGATTGACAATCATAAAATATCAGAACATTCAAACACATGAAATAAAAAAATGTGTTTTAATAGAATCCCTATAGATAAATATGTTGTTGGAAACTAGATTCAACATCCTACATGTAATGAATATGTTTTGAATAAAATTGGTAATTTCATTAATGTAGTGGGATTTTATTACATTTTTCACAACTAAAAATTTGGGCTATAGCCATGGACCTATAGCCACTGTTTTATAGGTCCATGGCTATAGCTTTATTTACTTCCACGGTTTAATTCATTCTCCCTTGATAAATCAATATTACACTGGCACGTCGTATATTTTTTCCAATCTGTATTGGGATCATCCTCCTCCCCTATCCACAGCCTCCTCCCCTGATTCACACACCACGCAGCCCTCCTCCCCGAAGACTTCTCCTCCTCCCTGCAACCCTCCTCTCCTCCACCGATTCCCATCCCTATCACCGCACTTCCCTCCTCCCTGACCGCGTCACCTCCTCCCCGCATCCCTCCTCCTCCTCCCCCGGTTCGCATCCATATCACCACACAAACGTCCTCCCCGATGACGTATCCTCCTCCCAATGATCTCCATGATGATCTCAATGTGCATCCGTCTCACACAGCAGCCCCCTCCTCCCCGATGAACTCTCCCACAGTGGTGCCCTCCACCCCGATGACCTCTGTACAGCTGTCTCACCATTTGCAGGTAGAAGCTTCTCGCTCTTCATGAAATTGATTTTAGGTGTTAGGGTGGCGTTTGGAGTATGATGGCTATGTATTTGGTATGGATTTGATTTGTCTTTGGGGGTTTGAGTTTTTCATATCCGTTTTTCCTGTAGGCCTGGTGTGTGAGTGATTAGACCCAGTTTCAATTTGAGAGTTTTTTTATGTAATGATTTGAATGTTTCCTGTTTGAAAATTTGTTTTTGAATTGTAAATAAATTCACACATGTTTGATATGTGATTCAGATTCAATAGTTTTGCCCATTATTTAAGTTTTTCAGATTGAGAAGATCAATTTGTGCCTATTTTTTTTCTTCCAATCCCATTCTTATCTTTCCATTTTTCTACTATCATGTGCTGACTAGCTCCATTTATATTAGCTCAAATTTAGGGATTCAATTTATGTTTGGTCTGATGGAGGCCTTTTTGATCGAAACAGAAAAATAGTGATAGGGTGAATGAGAAATGGATCAACGAGTGAGTAGTTTGTTTGGTATGAATGAGAAAGGTGCGACGAAACATGTTAAATTGAATAAATAGTTAATGAGAAAAAAATATATAATATAAATTTTCTCTATTATTAAGAGCCTTATTGTCTATAAAACATAAATTTATGGACAATTATGTCTCCAAAATTTATTTTCAAAGAAATGAATGAACATTCTATCCAAATTGGTAGGAATCCCATATCCCTTAAATGATGGAGCTAACACTCCCTTAGCCTCTCCTTTTCACTGGTGTGCATTTTATGGGGATGGATCATACATTTTTACCCATGCTTGCTTATGTTCCTACAGCATGATTTCTTAAATTTTTGTTCATTCCTAGCAATGCATTGATGAATCTATCTACTAAGAAAAATGTCAGTGTAAGGATGTAGGTGAGATGCTCGGTGGGTGGCCACATGGACTAGTGGTTATAAAGGCAAGACTCAGAGTTGGGGAGGGATTTTTTTGTGGCTGCTCCCATGGCAGAGCCTCCATCCCTGCACTTCCCCTCCACAGGATTTAATTCCTTCTCATCCTCAAACTGCGAGGGTCATTTTTTTATAATGCATGCTTAGGATTGTGGCGCAATGGGTTTCTAATTAGTAATGTTGTTATTATGAGATGATGATGAGTCAAAATTGATCAACAAAGAATCTAATTAGGATTCCATTTTGTTATCCTGGTAAATATTCTCAAGTGGTTCTTTCCCTCATATTATGTTACAACTACATTGATCAATTGACCAAGGCCTTCGAAAAAGGAAAAGCAATGGTTTTCTATGTTATCCATGAGTTCTAGGAGTAACAATATCTAATTTTCGGTAGTGACATGGGATCATAGGATGTTTAGAATATGTTGAAGAAATTTTAGTTACTATTTTAAAGGATTGGAACTCTAGAGGATATATGGGTGATACTAGAAGTTTCTAAATTCAAAGGAGATGAATCAGAATGGATAAATACATTTGATCATAAAAGAAGGAATGATGAGGTTTTATGGATCAAGTTTCATTCCCTCTTCTATGAGAGGCTATGGTAGATTTACAGAATAAGAGAATTTTTTGGGGATTCGTAGAGCTATATCATTATTGTAATCAGTAATGGAGTATGCCACTAAATTTGAAATGTTTATTCATTTCATGCCATCCATAAAATGATATTTATTCATAAAGGAATTATAGTTTTTATATGGACATATGTACTCATTATGGGCATGAGTAGCTTCCTTTTATCTAGACACCTACTAGGAGATATTCAAGAAACACTGAGCTATCTATGTAGATACATCCATTGCATAAGAATGTGCATGGAGAAGGATGGAAACAGGGTAGGAATGAATGTTGGTTGGTGAGCCTCAGTTTGAGGGTGACAGTGTAAATTGATTGAGTAATATCTCATCTCAATATTAGTTAAATAAATGAAATGTGGTCTATTTATCATGTATCAAGAGTGTGTGTGCATTCCCTTAGTAATGGGATGAGAAAAATAGGTTTCATGTATGTGTTGAGATGTGGGTTTCTATATTATTTTATTGGAATAGTCCATCCTAGGTGAAGTGACATTTAGTACTATACATAATGAGGTATTCCTAAATTTATTATTTTTTTCTATAATTTGGGTTTCTCTATCTAATATCTTTTAATGTATTATTTTTGTTGAATATAATGTGTGTTTGAAAGATGATAGTTTTTAAATGAAGAATTGTTTTTGAGATTATTGGGCTAGGATCTTCTATAGTGATCATAATTTGATATGAGGCAATAGACATGTGTATGTAGGATTGATGATGGTATCGATAATACTATAGTGGGGAGATTCATACTTGTACTTTTTGAGTGAAATCCATATCAAGGGATGGTGATTTTTATCAAATTTGTGAAATGATTGAACATAGACAGTTAATTGATGAATTTAGTGTCAGGAGATGGATGTTGGATGAACCATACTTGCTTCCAAGACCACACCAAAATTAATGATTTACCTATAGTGGATGGTGTTGTAAATGTGTTCAGTTAATTATGAGGTGTTTATATTGGTAAATATACTATTTAGAGATTCTGTATTTTGAATATGTCATTCAGATCAATGTGTTGGGTTTAGCATCAATTCATGATATTGTAGTGGGCTAGTGCATGACAATTCTAGTGTGGAGTTTGAAAGGGAGCCAAAAAAGGGTACTCTAAAGGTGGTTGAAAGTGTGTGTGGAAGGGAAACCATGTAGTAAAAAATGTTAAGAATTTATGACATATATTCCATAACATTAATAATTGTTCAAAGATAAAAGGAAAGAACCAATTATCGCATGTTCGGTAACAGTTTCTACAAAGACGGAATATACAATTAAAAAGAACGATGATCATGCACCAAAAGATTGAGTAAACATATTAGAACACTAGTTTGAAAAATCCAATCAGATTGAATAAGATGAAATGAAGGAAAATTCTCTATATTATAAAATTGATAAACTTGTATAAACTATGAATAAAGGTGAATTCTAGAAGAAGAACATGGTAAAAAATGAGGTTTCAATGTAGAAAATTATGAAGGATATATGCATGAAGAGTTTTAGGTAGTTTATACATTCATGGAATGGATTTTCTAGGTTAAGAACAATGTCTAATCCCTATTTCTCGCTTTTAAGTGAAGATGGAGGTTTACATTATTCGCATATTTTGGTGATTTTTTATTTTTGAATTGGCAATTGGAGGTGATCTTTGAAAAATAAATAGATTTATTAATGATCATGTTATTTAGTATTGGGATGTACATATCAATTTGAATATTATTTGTTCATTGTTGGTTATGGATTCATGTATCATTTATCATGTATAGTTGACACACTATTCACAAATATATAAGAAGTTTTTATATCTCATTTATTTTCCCACTATTTTATAATTGGTGGTTTCTTTATGATAAGATCGGTTCTATCCACCACCATTGAAGACAATGATTTCATGATTTGGGTAAGGTGTATTCTGTTTTTATTCTTTGGCCCAATTTTAAATAGGGTTTTTTTGATTTTTGGGTTCCTTATATTTTTGTTCTGTGTTTTGGATTTCATTGAGGTGGATTCGAGTCGCTGTTGATGAATGCTTACATGTGTAAGAATAGATATTCATATGCATATATAAGTTCCCCCTTTATATATATTTACTCATGGCAGTATGAATATATATATTCGGGATATGTGTTCTTATATATAGATATGAAAAATGCATATGCGTGTAAGTGTAATGGGGTATATTCAAGAATAAACATATATCTAAGGACCGCCTTGTTCATATTTGGTAATGAAAATATGTACATAGGGGATATGTGTCCTTATATAATGTTATGTTGTATATACGTGCGTGCGGAAAAAATGAAGATTTGAGTTGTCGTCATCAAAAGAAAATGCGCCTTGAGGTTGAGGTAGGGTCCCTCATCTATCCCATTTAGTTTAATAATGTTTTAAATTTCATTTAGTTACCTTCTTAATTTTCCATATTTATATTAGATTCCAATTCATTAATAAGTGTTAGTTAAGATAACAGTTTCCTTTGATAAATAATTCATGGTTTTGTAAGAAATCCCCTTCAACGGACATGTGCTGTCTGCGAAAACTCATAGTGGTATACCTTGCATAACATTATTGCATTGATGTTTTCCTTATACATGATGTCCTTTTTAGTCATAAATCACACATCATACTTGACCCTTTTTATATCCCTGTAGGGGGTTTCCCGCTTTTTATTAAAACATTTTTTTGAACCAAGACACTCTTTAAGTGCCGTTAGACTTTTAAGATGGGTCCCATGTTGTGTGACCATGTCACATGTCATGTGATATTTAAATCCAACCAAAAGCCCGGTTCCACAGCCCAGGGGTCCCACAGTACGAGTAATGTCAGATTACATGTAATGTAACCTTTGAATTTTCTGACCCCATGGAGTGTTCCTCTAGGTATTCCTGCACATTGCTAGATATCCAAACCTCACCGAATTAGGTATATCAGGGGTCATCCAATCCTATAGTCATCAAAAATTAGCATTCATTTCATTAAATATTATAAGAAAACATCCTCTCATGCCATCCATATCATCCTATTTGAAACTAAGTGGATGATGGCGCCCCACAGATGTCGCTGGACCGGGCCAACACGCTGCAGTCATGCCGTTGTCACACCGCAGTCACACCACTGTCTTGTCGCGGTAACGCCGCGGTCACTCCGCGGTCACGCCATGATTTGGCCCTACTCTAGACACATCCAGCCCACACCATACCCCTTCCACCTTCATTTCATCCCACTGCCACCTTCATTCCAGCCTGCAACAACCCCCCTATCACCTTCGAATCAGCCCACACCACCCCCCAGCACCTACAACCAGCCCCTTCCAACATCATTCCAGCCCCCATAAACCTATGTTTTAGTCCTCACCGAATTAGGTATATCAGGGGTCATCCAATCCTCTAGTCATCATAGATTATCATTCATTTCTTTAAATCATCTGAGAAAGCATCCTCTCATGCCATCCATACATCCTATTTGAAACTAAGTGGAAGATGTTGCCCCGCGGATGTCGCTGGACCGGGCCAACACGCTGCAGTCATGTCATGGTCATGTCGCAGTCACACTGCGGTCATGACACGGTTACTCCATGATCACACCATGATTTGGCCCTTCCCCAGAACGACACCCTGCGGTGGTTCACAGTGACAGTATTCCATGAGTCTTTTGATCAATGTTGAGACTGACTAATCAAATTTTTTGCTGGTGGGGCGACGAATGGAATGTTTCCCCACCTCCTCTCATTCTCTTCACTCATGGTCGGAAGATACTGCCCCGCGGATGTCGCTGGACTGGGGAAAAATGCCGCGGTCATGCTGTGGTCACGCTGTAGTAATGCTGTGGTCACACAGTGATTTGGCCCTGCTCCAGCCACATCCAGCCCTCACCAACCCCTTCCACCTTTATTTCATCGCACTGCCACTAGCATTTCAGCTCGTAACAGCCCCCCTTCCAGCTTCGAATCAGCCCACAGCATCCCCCCAACACCTGCAACCAGCCACGTTCCACCAGTATTCTAGCCCCTTCCACCTGCATTCGATCCCTCACCGAATTAGCTATTGAACGACGTATTCATTTAATGGTTTTTTAATAATGGTTTAATTATTAGAAACTTTTCGAAGAAAACTTGTGATGGATAAATTATAATTAGGAATTACTATTATCTGGTAATGGAATTTGGGGAAATAGAACATGAATACATCATTCAATTTGTTGAAAAACATATTAGAGACAAAGATGAAATAGAGGACACTATTGACTAATTTCAATAAATGAAAATATATATCCAACATCCATTACATTATACATAACAACATGTAATTGAATAAAAAATAGATGACGAATAATTGATTCTGGTTGTTATATCACTAAATGTCAAGAGACTTGGTATTTGATTGAATACCCGATCCTCTGGCATACTACATATTGGTGGTTGTTGTTTGCGACAGCCCACTCCTGACCATATAGACACGACGCCCCATCTCCCTTCTTCCTGTGAACCTTATTTAGAATAAACTCATTTATATAAATTATAGAAACACCCATCTTCAAGTAGAAATTCTGAAAATAAAATTGTATGGGAGCACTAATTATAAATTTCAACTACAATAAGAATTTATCGATTATTTTTTTAAATTGGAACAACATTAGTAGTGTAGTGCACCAACCAAGGAGATATTTACCTAAATAGTCTCACAAATCTCCCTTATGAAGAGCACTAAATCACATCTTCAATAACAATTACTTGAACTGTGCACATTAAATGTCTTTTAGAGAAATCAACACATTAAAGGGAAAAATTCTCTCATACACTTTAATGAGGATGGTCAACAACATCAAAAACATTGAAAACAATTTAGAAAAACAAACCTGGAGATTTGGTTATGGTTACAACAACAATATGATTCGATCTTCAAGAGGTGGGTGGAGTGCTATCATATTTTTTCCTACCTAGAAAACAGAAAGGAAATGTTATTAAATACTAAAATGACTAAAGGATAGAAAATAAATTAAAAGGGACATATTCTACAAACCATCCAAGATGTAATTGCGTCAATGTAAATATATAGGATTCAATCCCATGATCGCACCAACTAATGTGGGGTGACTCATCTGTGCAATTGGTTGGTCACTCAAGACCCTACATGCATCCCTTCTTCCTTTAAGGGGAGTTATTGGAAATATTTCGTGTGAGATTATCAACAGTATTATGAAATGATGAATCTTCCAAATGAGGGTCAGTAATTCACTCTATTGTCCACTATAACACATGTATATATCACTTCTATAATAATATAATGTTTCTGGAATCTATCGAAAGCACCAAAGGAGCCACATGAAAAGAAACCCGAATATGAAGATTTTCACTTATAGAATGTTTTCCTAGTATCCAGTAATATATCACCACAAATTAATCATTCCAAAGGTCATTGAAAAATTAATACCAACATCATAACCATTCTCTATTACAGCAAGGAGTTCTTAATGCCATTAATAAACTATCACAGGTGGTCACTGATCCTATAAATCCATTACTAAATGAAAAACATGGTGTTAGAGTAGGAAAAATGAATCTTCTTTCAATAAAAAACATGGTATTATAGTAGGATGAAATTAACTTTTCAAAATGTTTCTATTTTAAGTAAATATAAAAATCCTTTAATGTTTATAATTTTTATTAACAGAAATTATTAAAACTGAAAATGAACATAAATTAATAAACATAAATTAAACACAAAATAAATAACATAATAAGAATTTGTGTTAATGTATATCATTTTCTCATCATGTTGATAAATCATTAAACAGAATCTTCATTTTTAATAACTGTTAACAAATTTTAGTAAATAGAAAAGGATAAACGAATAAACCATACGTTTTAACGAAAAAATCCATCAGTTTTAATGTATATTTTTCAATAATTAGAAACTATTAAATACATATTAATAAACAGAAATTGGATTCTCTGTTTAATGATTTAAAAATTTACATAATTGTGTCTTCCTAAACTATAGTTTATGTAGAAATAACCGTGGCATTGATAGTTTAAAACTGGCTATTTGAAACATTAGAAATGCAGGAAATGTATTCTAATAAATGGATATGTACTCCAAGTCATACCTACAGTCCACTTTTTATGTGTTTAATTGATGTTATCTTATTTATGAATATGTAAAATTAGTGTCATTAAATGATGGTGGTGTGGAGTCCAATTTTTATTGTTTATTTGAAATTATCCTATTTCTGGATATTTCTTTGTAAAATCTGCTCTATTTTGGGAAGAGCATACATATGTATTTGATGTTCACTAATTGTCAAATATAGTAAAATGAAAAACATGGTATTATAGTAGGAAAAAAGAATCTTCTTTCAACGAATCTACTACATTATGATTAGAAAAATATACATGCATATCGGTGGACTAATAACTGATTAGATAGAATAATATACACATTAACAATAGAACACCATGTAAGTATTTTTTTAATAAACTAATATAATTGAATTTTTTACTTAAATTTATGAAACTATATTTATGAATAGCATAATAAAGAAGACTAAACAGAAAACAGCAATGCAACTGGTTCAAAAATAAATTATGACAAATAAATTTAGACCTTGCATCTGTAGCCTATGTCTTTGGGAATATAAGATGTCTTCAGCTAGAATGTTATAGGTCTTCAACAAAACAATGTCTGGATGTGAAATGTTATTTTTAATCAACATGCTTGCATAGAGCCTACATATATAATGTCCCATTCCCCAAGCCGAAACCTTCTTTATTGTTTCAATAAACTCTGTGTCATCTTCTAGTAGTCCCAAAGCATAACAGGCCACTATAAATGTGCAATGAGTAATAAAGTTCACTGTTTTTATATCTTCATATGATATAGGTCCATTGATTTTTGTTATAAATATCTGCAGGTAAAGAAGCTCTCCAGCAGTTTGAGGAACATAGTAAAGCCTGCCAATAGAAAACCCCTGCCTTCGAGGATTCCATTTCTTGTCATTTTAGTGATAAACAAACATATTTGGGAATTCTGGGTACTCCTAATTTGCATGAATCTAAGAGGTTAACATTGTTTCTTTGACGTTATTGCGATTTAGGACATCAGAAATATTATTTGTATCGTTGTAGGTTATAGAATGTTCCCCTAGTAAATGGAAACCTAACCTCTCAACTAGTGGATATCTATAATGGATATCAGAAGAAAATATCCTCCAAGAGGCCTCACAAGGAGATATCTATCGACAATCATAATACATTTTAATTTCATCCACATTATTGTCTTATATGCAACTTTTGTTGCTTTCATAGAGTGTTGTTGTTACACGATCATTTCTTTATTTAATATATTTAAAAAAATATTTTATGGAATACGACTGATTGCAGACATCAATAATATGATGTGTTTTATACTTTAATAGCAAAACATGATTGTATGGTATGACAAACTGATTATCCAATGGGATTCCTATTTTTATAACTGTTAATCCATAATCCCGTCTGCGATAGAGAACATAACCATCATCATCAACAGTGGTCTGCCAAACAAATTTCTTTGGAAAAAAATTGGAACATTTTCCGTTTCCCATACAGGTTGAAGTATGGTTAACATCAACGCATGGTCCGTGGATCATAGAATTATTAACAACTTCATGTATTTATGGGTAGTCTTTATCATTTCAAATTTCCGCACATTCAATTTTGTTTACTTCTGTTGGAGTGTGAACTTTATTTTCATGACTGAGAAATAGAAGGATGTGCATGTGCGGCAAGGATCATTTTTGAAACTCCATGGTTCGAAAAACTACAAGGTAGGTTAATATTTTGACAATTAGTAGAAGATAACCATTACTGTTAAATATAAGTGAAATTACCGGAAAAAAATTAATAGATACCTGCTCATGACTTCCCAAAAAACAACCTTCTCTTAAATTGTTCATTAGACAATCAAATTTAATATTGAATACTCAAGATAACATTTGGGTGCAATCTGGTGGTCGGAGGTGTCGATTTCTAATAAATCAAGTTATTTATGGCCACATTAGGTTACATGTAAATATTAAAAAAAAGCTGGATACCCGGCCCAATTACATATCGACATAGCATCATGGTAATTCTAGATCATATAACATGGTCTACCCATAAAAGAAGAAGGTAATACGATACACTTCCAGAATGACGTCCCTTCACGGTCACCTCAAATCAATGCATCTTGTAACCCATTGTATAGTTCAACCCGCAGTTTATTTTTATTGAAGCGAATGAATGATAGTATTTGAGACTCAATCATTGTATAATCATCAACTATAAACTGTTGGTGTAATCCTCTAGAATTTAGTATGATGGACGAATCATTTTCATGAAATTGCATGTGGAATGCAAAGTACTCTCTCATTGTTACCTTTATGAGTGTATTACTTGTAGTGAATTGAGTAGAATGATGTAAGACATTGTCTTAATATCCATCCTGACCACCTTTGAAAATCAACGGATACTGCAACAGAATATACAGTGGGTGCAACTCATCAATTCTATGAAAATCACCACTTTTGGTTTGAAGGATGATGTCCCATTCATGGTTGAGATCCTTAATATCACGAACTATCAGCATTTCTATTTGTGAAGTATTTAGAAGGTTAGATGTAGTAGGGTGTGTTTTTCTTCTTTTAAGGATTCATAGCTTTAACGTTGGAACCTATTGACTGTTAAGCATGTCCCTTTCATTTAGGAATTCTCTAGCCTGAGCGTTGTTTTCATGAAGCATATGTTGTAGGTTTTGGACAACATTGTAGGTAATAAATGATTGTATATTTCTCTCGTCAAACATGGAGAAATCACAAATGTTAATATAAAATAGTGGATATTTTGTTAACTCAGCATAAATAATTGAGTATAACGGATACCTCTTTCCGTGAATTCTATTCTGACACTCATGTGAGGTATTGTAGATGTACAACTGTGCGAACCTCGGAGGATGACCATCATATGGACATAAACTACCTATGAGATGGTTGTTTTTTCCATGTTACCTGTATACACATGGAGATTGACCACTATTGAATGACCTATCTACCTCTCCACCCAATGAGGTGAATGAAAACATCGAGTTGTAAATATGGATGTGTTCATGGAATAATCATGATTCGATAGAAGTATGATCAAACACCACCTTCCTGAGGTATTCAGGACATTCTGGTTGTAACTCTAAAGAAACCATTCCCATTGAGGAGCATAGAGAAAAACGTTGGTTATGTCTATTTCTAAATTTCATCTTTCTCTCAGCAAACCAAAAAGAAGTTCTATAACATTCACATATTTTAGAATGATCTTCAATATCATAATAACCTTTTTGAACAAAATTTCAACATAGAAAATGTTATTATAAAGTGGATCTGAACAACAGAGACCATGATTTAGTATTAATGAACCGCTACTGCAATTATAGTTAGTAGACGAACCTCTGTCCTCAGCATTGTCTTGATCTCGTGACACTCCTGTAGCAGAAAGTGGTATGTAATTTTAGACTGGCTTTCATGTTAAATAACTATATATCTTTAGTGGTGAAACATGTACATATCATTACCTATACAGTTTACTGCACCATTTATGTCAGCAGTTTTCTTTTGTTGAGACTGAGACCTATTTACACTAATTGTTTCATGAAGAGTTGAATGGTATTCAGAACCTAAAATCAATAATAGTACACAACTAACTTCTATTTATAATATACAGTTGTATATATATTTTTGTGTGTCAACATATATTGTACGTCATACCAATAATGGATAAATAATTGTAGTTCCCTTTTGCAGAAGGAGGTATGCAACATTTGTTTGTATAGGGCAGAATAAGAAGTATATATGAAATCAAAGGTATATTAATGTGTATAAATAGTATTCATTCTTACTGTGTTGAGTTACCAATGAATGAATCAGGTAGAGTATTTTCTCCATCGATTATAGCTGCACAAAATGATGAATAAAATGTTATTAGGGGTCTTCATATGTTGCAGGACAGAGAATATGTGCATTAAATTTAGTAGTTATGCTTCTTACAAAAAGGTATTGGAGATTCTCTCAAGGGATTCAATCATTGTCTCCGTTTTTTAGATCCAGCATATATCATTGACGTAGCTGCAGATGGTTCTGGCACTGTGCACAATGAATAATTTTGTTATTAATATTTTGTGGTACTATGAAATGTAGTGTGTAGTCCATTCAAGATTAATGTAACTCCAGTGGAATTCCTAGGAAATCATTTGTGTTCGTAATTGTTGGTAGATGTTCATTTTCAAGGGATTCAGACTGGATATCAGATGCCAGATAAGAATTTAAAGTCGATGTTTCCATTGTAGCTTTTGCAATGTAAAATTATGAATAGAAAAATAGATTCATAAAAATCACATTAATTTTCAGTGACAGAATTAGGAAATTGACCATTGTTATGTCGTTTCATCATCCGCGTTTTGCGTTGTATCCTTGCATCGGTATAGTTAGATGTGGAATTCAATTTTGTATTCAGTTTCACAGTCAACTGCCCAACATCTGTTATACAAGTAAATCAGTATGAATGATTCCGGTTAGTATGAATTGTTTTGCGGAACATTTCAAACATGCTATTGGTTAATGTGACCTAAAATAACCATTTAAACATAAAGATGATAATGTTATTCATGTGACTCCATGTGTGATGACACCTACTGATACGGATTTACTTGACTGAGCACCTGAATGGTTGGAAGATGACATAGGATGGTCTGTAGTTTTTGTCGGCCCTGATCATGTTACAATTATAGTGAGTATTGCTACTGTATATAGGTTTGTAAAAAGAATATATCATTTTTAAGGGTATATAATAGACAACTCATATAATGTATGTTGTTCCTTCATAAGTAGCCTTTGTTGTATCCTTGCGTTTTTAGAGGTCGAGGGAGCAGAGAACTCACAATCCAGTTCTCTTGCATCCTTGCAATACATGTTTGTATTTGGTCATGAAGATAAGTGCGCAGGCACTGTAATAGAAGTATGTCAGTATGTATGGTTTCAATTATTATGAAATGTACTATGAAACATTTTAAAAATGATGTAGGTTAATGCAAAAAAACTAACCATTTATACATAGAGACGATAATGGAATGCGTGTGACCGCACGTGTGATTCCATATACTGATACAGATTCACTCGAATGAGCAACATAATGGTTGGTAGATGGCATTGAATAGTCTCCAGTACTTGCGGCTACTGATCATTTTTCATGTGTAATGAGTGAAACAATTGATCAAAGAACAGTAATCATAATAGAACATTTTCAGGGATACTTAAAACAGAACTCACAAAATGTCTGTCGTTTCTTCATGAGTATCCTTAGTTGCATCCTTGCGTCTTTAGAGTTCGATGGACAATTCTGTTTTTTTTTTGTTTTTTCATTATTGATTACAGTAAAGGTGTGCAGTAAGAGTTTATAATTCACAAATGACATAATAGTCTCAAATATTACATAATGAATGAAAAGATGAATCAGGATTTAACAGACAAAAATAGACATTTATGTTTAATATAGATGTCCTAGTATCAGCTAACCAAATATGAATGTGGATATCCTCATGGATAATGAATTTGTAGTTGAAATATCCCAAAACAAATAAAATCAAGAAGCTTCAGTATCTTTTTTATATTGGGAAGCATGTATTGTCAATTCAGACAACTAATTATATAGTTAGATATCGACAAGCTTTACCGAAATGAGATCAAAATAAATTGCATCTAATTTTTTACAGGATAACATTGTGGAGGAGTTTTTTTATTGAAATCGTTTTGAATTATAAAAATATGGAAACTGAACAGGAACATTTAGATAAATTCATACATGTGCAGCGAATATGATGCGGCTGGGAAGATGAACAACAGTAAGGCTGTTGAGATGTTATTGGTGATTTTGTTTAATTCTGAAACCATTGACTCAGATTAATACCAGCATGTTTTAAGAAAATTTATTGCAGGTGAAAACGTGTTGGATGTAAGTTATGGAAATTAGAAAGCATGTAATATATTAATATAAAATACATGTGATTGAAATTTTTGGAAGATTACATGGACAAAGTGTGATGTAGTTGTTATGAAATCGTGAACCTGTCAGGAAATTTGGTTGTACGACTATGCGTTTCAGCAGGTGCAGTGAAAAAGACGATGTGAAAAGACGACAGACATGATAAAACAATGGAGGTAGATGAGAAAATATTGGTGAGTTTTGTGGGAACCCTAGGTCGGGAGAATATATGACACGACCGTGACAAGGATATACCTGAAACATCGATAGTCTAGTCAATTGATGGAGAAGGTGCTCGGAGGGGATGCGCCATTGGAATTGAAGAAATGATGGAGGTAGATGAGGACAAATCAAGCATTTTTGTGGGAACCGTAGGTCAGGAGAATATAATACACGACCAGGATTGGGATATAGAAAAACGTAGATATTATAGTCGACTGCTGGCGAAGGTGCTGGGAGGGGATACGTCGGGAAGTTGACTGCTGGCACCATTCCCTGCATGAATCATCCACATCATGAACCATATCCTCTACATCTTCACTTAGAATTATTACATGTGACTCTATCCACACCACACTAGAATCCCCTCAAGAATCATCCACACACACTGAAATTAGGCATCCTCTGCACATGATCCATGCACTGTAAACATCCCACACCCACACAACACCATAGTATCAACAAGAACCCCCACAAGAACATTGCCTGCATGACCCATAGAAGCTGAGAACCAGACAAAAAATCCACACTATATTCCTATCCATTTCCAATTGATAAATCCAGCACCAAAAACCCACAATGGACTCAATGATAGCACAACAGTATACGGTTTCCAAGAGTGGGGGTGGGTGGGGGTGTCCAAGAGGGGGTGTGTCCAGCAAGGTTGTTGAAAGGGTTGTCCAGTAGGGGGGGGGGCTGTTCGGGTGGGGTTGTCCTGGGGGGGGGGGGGTCTGTCCAGGTGGGTTTCTAGGAGGGGGTGTCCAGCAGGGGGAGGGTGTCCAACCTGGGTGGTGCTGTCGAGGCATAGAGAGGGGTGTCCAGTAGGGGTGGTGCTGTCATGAAATGGGGGAGGGTTGTCCAGGTGGGAGGGGGTGTTGTCCAGGCAGGGGAGAGTAGTTTCCAGGAGGGAGGGAGGGGGTGCTAACCAGGCAGGGGGAGAGAGGTGTCAAGGAAGAAGGGAGGGGGGTTTTCCAGGCAGGGGGGATGTCTAGGCAGGGGGGGGTGTCCAGCAGGGGTGGTGCTCTCATGGAAGGGGGAGAGGTGTCGAGGAAGGAGGGAGGGGGTGCTATCCAGGTAGGGGGAGAGGGGTTCCCAGTAGTGGTGGTGCTGTCCAGGTAGGTGGGAGGGGTGCCCAGGCAGGGGGGGTGTTGTCCAGGAAGGGGGGAGTGGTGTACATGAGGGAGGGAGGGGGGTGTTGTCCAGGTGGGGGGGGAGAGGTGTCCAGGAGGGAGGGGCTATCCAGGAAGGGGGTGTTGTCCATGCAATGGGGAGGGGTGTCCAGCTGGGGTGGTGCTATACAGGAAGGGGGGGAGAGGTGTCGAGGAGGGAGGGAGGGGGTGTTGTCCAAGCAAGGGGGGTGTTGTCCAGGGAGGGGGAGATGTGTCCATGAGAGAGGGGGTGTTGTCCAGGAAGGGGGTAGGGATGTCCAGTATTTGGGGGGATGTCCTGGCTGGGGGAGAGGTGTCTAGCAGGGAGGAGGTTTGCTATCCAGGATGGGGGGTGTCTAGGGGGAGAGGATTCCATGAGGGGGGTGCTATCCAGGTAGGGGGAGAGGTGTCCAAGAGGGAGGGAGGCTGTCCAGTAAGATGGGAGGTGTCTAGGGGGGGATTGCTGTAGGGGGGGGGGTGGGCTACCACATTAGATTATTTCGTCATTCCATTTATAATAACTTCTTAACTACACATATTTATTGTTGTAATGACTTCACATATCTCTTCATTAAACATCAATCATGACATAAATTATTTTTGGGAACCATAGTTCTATTCAGCTCCACTGTAACATTAATATCATTATGACTTGAACTTTGTACAACCACTCATCAATCTCCCATGTTGGCATAAGATGAGTAAAATATTATTAAATTATGGGGGGTTGCCCAGATGGGGATTTGCAGGGGGAGGAGAGGGGCCTGTCCAGGGGGGGTGGGGCCTATAGGGGGGAGGGCTTTCCAGGGGAGGCTTTGTAGGTGGAGGGGTGTTGTCCAGGGAGGGATTTGCAGGGGGAGGGGGCTGTAGGAGGAGTGGGATGTTCTGGGGAGAGGGTGGAGGCTATTGTTTTGGGGGAGTGGGGCTGTCCAAGAAGGAGTAGGGGGTGGGGCTGTCTAGGAAGGGCTTTACAGGGGGGAGGGGGTTGTCCAGGGGGGGAGGGGGCTACATGGAGGGTTGTCTACTGCAATGAGAGTGGGGGGGGGGCTGTCCAGGGGGGCTTTATTGGGGGTGGGGGCTGTAGGGGGAGGGGGGTTCAAGGGGAGTGGGTTGTTGGGGGCTGTGCAGTGGGTTTGGGGGGGGTATTTTTTATGGATTTTCATACCCTTTATCCATTGTTTTAAACCATGGATATTGGTTAATTTCCATGGTTTTTAACCGTGACAATGGGTCTAATGCAACAGTTTTAAACTGTGGAAATAAATTGTGTATGTCCTCTTGAATTTCCACGGCTCTAAACCCTAGCTATAGTGATATTACCACGGTTTGAACAGTGGTTGTATACCTACGTCCACAGCTGATACCATGGCTATAGATTTAAAGCCACAGTTTTGAACCGTGGTAATAGGTCTAGGCCTATAGCCACGCCAATTATAGCCACAGTTCCTCAAACCGTGGCTATAGCCCGAATTTCGAGTAGTGTTTTTAGTAAAAGGTTATAATTAATGTTATTTTTTATGTGCAATATACTATTTTGCTATCTAATTCATTAAATGGTGTGTGACACCTGATTTTTCATGTCTTTGTTTTGATCCAGTTCATTTGAAATCTGGATCCATTTCATGGGACTTGGGTGAGTTTAATGTTGTGTTTGTATGTGTTATATATATATATTTAATCATCCATATTTTGGGTGACAGAATTCTTATTTTGGGATTTTTTGTTGAAAGGGTTGTTACTTCATAATTTTTGAAAAACCGTGAGACCATTTCAAGATATAAAATCAAATTTTGTTTCTTCTATACCACAATAATTTTTTAACATTTTGGACACATTAAAAATTTTATTTTTTCTCCCCTAACATATTAAAGCCTACATATAATTTTTGACTCATTAAAAATTAATAACCTTTCTGAATATAAGTTATCTATTCAGATATTGGGCCATCCCATGTTCCAACTTCCAATTTTTCAAAAATAATTTTTTTCCTTTATATAGTTTTTTATTTTTTGATATTTTGTGGTTATTGAACTTACCAATCGAGACGATGATACCAGGGCGCACCCTATTGTCGATTTGGAGTCATTAGACCTCATCATAACTGATTATTAGGGAGAAACGTCTGAAGATTCATGAAGTTGTCCAATTTTTCCATGGTAAATTTTCCGTTTCATAAATCCTTTATATTTGCATCATTTTACCCCAAAATAAATTTCCCTGGTTCTTCCAGATCTATAGAGACTCTACAATAATTTCTATTCCATTACCTTTACTGTAATGGTGCTGATCAAAGGTAAGATGTAAAAACCTTCAGTTTCCAAAAGTAGATTACCTATCATTTATTCCCACTCTTCCTTATCCATTCATTTTAGTTTGAAATTCTCTTCTCCTTTGGCCATTAAAAACCTAGGGTACTATTTTTCAATGATTATTAATAGGGTTTTGGTTTTTTAAAGGTGGGTATTCAAGGATCTAGAGTGTTGGGAACCACAATGGGTGATTCCAGTTGTGTGATTCCTTTCACCCATAGATTTAAAGTAGGATATCCATTATAGAAGACATTTTCAATTATGTTTCACCATTAGAATGTGGTTATAACCTTATTTATATGATATGTGTGGCGTTGAAACATTAGTTTTAATTGTTTTGTGTGAAAATGATATTTTAATGCTTATTTTGTAAAAAAAATATTGTTGTTTTTGAATAAATGATCCCTCCTCTAGTTTGATAAATTATTAAATGATCTTTTGACGTGGTTTATTTTATTTTTAATATATTTCAGTTTCTTGAATAAATTTATGTCAAAAAAATTTATTTTATCCCTTTTTATGTCCATAAATCAAGTTGTTTTGATAAAGAGTGCATTATGGGTGTTCAGTAAATTACCCGGATGGCTTTTTGAGTCTTGTGAAATATAGAATTATTTTTACGGATTTATAAATACATTGGAAGAATGGAATGAATTATTTTGGGATCATTTTATGGATTTAATATTTGGATTTGGTTATACAAATAGGTGGTTTTTGGTTTACAACATTTTATGGCCCCAGTAGTAGGAAAAGAGACCATATCACATCCTTGTGGAAATGGATGTTCTATGAATATGAAACCCAAGTGTTTTTAGGGATTTATGAATGTTTGTTGCTGCTGTAAACGGTGTGTATACACATCCTTAATAATATTGAAATGCATAACTTTGTCAAATTTTAGTTTTGAGAAAATGTTTATAGGCTTGTTTGGCCTTTCTAAAAAATGATGAATCTGTATTTTACATGTATATAACATGTTCTGTCAATTGAGATTGTTTTATAGTCCATGAAATGATTTTATTAAATATTTTCAGGGCTGAAAAATATGGTTGGGTATGGTTTTGTTGTTTTATTATAGTTAAGAGTGTGTTTTTGAATGAGTTTTATGTGCAAGGCCCCAATAAAGTCCTTGAAATGGTTTTACGAAATTTTTTAGTGTTTTATTGATTCGTGAGGGAAATATGAAAAAAATATTATGTGCTATTTATGTGTTTATGGTTTGGTAATGGAATTTTGAAGTGAAATTTGTATTTGATAATATGTGTAACTTTATTGAACACTAAAGCGAATCTCGGGTGTCTTGGGGACGATCATTTACTAGTATGTTAGTGATCATGTGGAGTTTGGCCCTTGTTTCATGTAAAATGTTTGACAATAACAACACTAAATAAATTTTGATTATGATGATGTTTTGGGAACACAAGGTTATGGGTGTTCTCTCTACTAGTGGATCATGTGAACTAGAATGAATATTTATTATGGTTACTTTCACCGAGATACAAGGTACCTGGGGATCACAACTAACTAGTGCCTTAGTGAGTTCCCATTACTTGTGCTCATTGGCTATTATGTACTCACAAAATTCATATGGTTTTATGGTTGGTAAATTCAGTATTGTCAGTGGTTTATTTAATTTTTTCATTCATTAATGCATCCCTCATGAAAACTAGTTTCATTTTGATGTTTCACATCTTAGGAAATTGTTATTAGCATTATTATTTATAAAACATTGAATTTTTTTTCGAGAAATTTTTTTATAGAATGGGACCTCATTTAGAAAATATACCTTTATATATTTTAATTAAAACATGAAATTTATGTTTCTTATATACTAATTGATATTCATTAGGAATAGAATATCCTGCTATCTTACTAAGTTTTTAAAACTTATTCCTGTAGTCTTTGTCTATTTTTAGCCCTTGTGCAGGTTTCATATTGAGTTTTATTGAATTGGGTGATGTGTGATAATTTTGGTGGAGAGTGACTGAGGGGTCACTTGGAGTTAGTTGGTTATCAGTTTTGGTCATTTGAGTTGTTTTTTTAGTTGTAATATTTGATTTTTGTAAATATACAATTTAATTCAGTTTTTATGTAAATGTATTTTGGGTTGTCCATTGCATTATGTTCTTTATCTTATTTTTTATATATCAGATAAATAGTTCCCTTTTGTACTCTATTAAATCACTAGGTGATTATCTCTTTCCCAGGAGGATCGAGGACACCTCATGGGACATTTCACAGCCTGACCAGGGTGACAGGTTCTTGGTCTTCTTGGGCTGGTTAATGACAAAATGGTATCAAAGGGGGTCATCTATTAACAAAACTTTCTATTAAGTGGACCCTTGTTATTTGGGGGTTGTCAAATTATATGGAGTAGGATTGTTCGTATTTTATTGGTATGTGTGAGAAGTTCATCATGAACTATTTCTCATTCTAATCCATGATTTTATACCGGATGTTCAATTTTATTAGTGTCCTTTTTTCTTATTGATTATTTTGTATTGGGATGTGATAATGGGAGTCCATAAAATGGCCTCCGTGAGCTCTCAGGGTCTGGAAATGCATGGGCTATTAGGGAATGGTCCTAATAAGTCACTATGTGTTGGTTTTGTGTCTGACATATGGCTTCCAACCATACGGTTAAGTCTCCCACAGACAATATTTCTTTAGGTGGGTTTCTTGGACCTTTCTTGAATTCTGATATTTTTTTTAAAATACTTTTTTGAGAATTATAGAAATGGGTTTTATAGGAATAATTGAATTTGGAAATTTGGGAATGGGGTTTTAAAAAATGAAATAAAATAATGGTTCAGGAAGGTTGTGTTTTTTTAAAAAATTATGGTATGGAAGTGGAAATGATTTAAGGGGAATGGATTTTCCATAATCTAAACTTTGGTTTGTTTAGAAAATGTGTTTTGAAAGTATGAATACTTCAAAAGTAATTCTGAAACATTTTCATATTTGTATATTTTGGTCTATTGAAAAGTGATTGAATATGATGAATTGGTTTTGGAAATTTGGTTTTCAGTGGCTACTGTTTTTCAGTGAAGGGGTTTTTTATTTTATGGTTGTCAGAATATGAAAAGATACCATGATAAATTTTTTAAAATGGGAAAGGGTTATTTGGAATAGAATGGATGTTTTTGGATGTTATATTAAATGAAATTTATTGTTTTTAAATCAAATGGTAGTTGATGAATCATGGATTCTCTTGTGAAATTTGAAAATGGTTTTTGATTTGAAGGTTAATGTGCCTTTGAAAGGTACCCGATTATTTTTTGAAATGATGATGATTTGTTTTTTCATTCGGTGTTTTCATAGGTTATAACAAGCATTGTTTTTTGGATATATAGATGAATAGAGGGTATATCATGGTATATGAGTGCCTGAGGAGGCACATAAATGTTCATATAAGCTACAATTGTTGAAACAACATTAGTATATGTGAAAATTTAACAAGGATGTTTATTTTTTTAAAATTATTTTTGTGAAGAAAAATTTTGGTGTTTGTTATGAACTGAAAGTTATGAAGATGGTTTGTCCTATGTCATAGAAGTGTTGTCTATTTGGTTTTCATCTTTATGATCTAGAATTCATACTCATGTATTGTCTTGAGATGGGATCTTTTTGGTTGCTCGATTTTGGGGTATTGATCACTGGGTTTCAAAAGATGAGTTGGATGTTGTGATGTGGCCATAGATGGTTCTCCACTGTTAAGATTTCCAGTTGATCAAACTATATATTTCTTTCAAAAGCTAAATTTTACTCAAATAATGATACATAAGATCATTTTTTTTGAGATATAGAGATATTTAGGCTCTATTTGAAGTGACTTCCATTTATGGTGATTCTCTCGGTTGTAGTAGTTGTTCTCAGTGATGTTTAGTTGGTGTTTTTCGGTGTCTTTTTCATTCTACTCCTTCATTGGAATGAGAGAAAATAGTATTGGGATTCTCTATGTTCTTGTTTCGGTAAAAATGTATTGTTGAGTAAGAGAGTTTGAGGTGTCTCTTGATCTAATGTTTCTTATTTGGAGTGTAATGTGGTACTATGTGGAACTAAGGGAGTATGTATATGTTGGGGATTATCAATGCCTTACTTCGAGGCAAGAGATGATTTATCCATCAGATCTCTAACCATATGTTTCAGAGTGAACCTGGATCATAGTCAGAAGTCCTAGGATAGTTAGTAGTATTACAAAGATCATTCCTCTAAAATTTTAGTGAGGTAGTTCAATTAATTCTTTTGTGTTTCCATGGACCAATGATTGGGTCCCATTCCCTCCCCTCCTAAATTAGTGCTGGGTTGGATCCATGCAATGAGTGTTTCCCCAGTTATTTCCAACTAAATTTGAGGGGAGGTGGATTAAATGTTCATGTTGTGTTCCTCACAACTTTGGATGGTAGGTTGTTGCAGGAGAGTTATGTTGGTGTTGTGTGAGTGAAGCCTGATTCGATCACATGTTGAATTCAAGTTTGAATATTGATAATTGGTTTCTAATAGTGGGCAGACCCAATGTGGGTCTAATGGATTTTCAACCCAAGACCATTTCTAGTGCTAGTTTTTTCTTAATGGTGGGTATTCCATTATCTAATACCTTAGAATATATTTTTTCGTTAGTGCTATTTGGTTTGGGTTATATTTGGGTTCATTGGGAGAAGTCCAAAAATCTGGAAATTAATTTCATTATGGAGGTTGTGACCCTTTCCATCAATTTATTCTCAGGTAATGATTGTGAGTTTCTGTTTTGTTTGAGGAAATTAGCTTATTGAAACTATATTTTTAAGGGAATTTACTTGTCTTGAGAGGATGGATCATGTTGTTAAATAATCCTTAGGTTTTGATCATTAATCTGTAAAGTTTTATGTCTTTCTGGGGGCGGAATGATTTTTAGGTGGGGAGAATTGTCACACCTGAATTGTCATGACGTTGTTTCGATCTGGTTAATTGGAAATCCAGATACCTTTCATTGGTCTTGGGGGATATTAATTTTTAGTTTTTAAGTGTCATATATATCTTATTATCTATAGTTGGGTTCCTAGATTCTTTTGTGTGAGTTTTTGTAGAAAGGGTTCTTACTTCATGATTTGGGCCAAACAAGGATCCAATTTCAATATTTAATAACTTATATTGTTTCTTTTATATCTCCTTATTTTTTTAACATTATAAACTCATTAAAATTCTTATTCATCCTTCCCTCACATATTCAAGCCTACATATCCATTTAAACTCATTATGAATTAATAAGAATAGTGAATTTGGGTTACCTATTTATGTAATAGGCCATCCAATATGCCCATTTATGTTGTTAAAAAAATAATTTGTTTCCATTATATCATTTTTATTTTTTGACAATTTTTTTTATTCCTCTTCCCACTGGAGACCAAGATACCTTGATTCACCCCCATTGTCAATTTTTAAAATATGGAGCTTATCTTAGCCGATTATTAAGAAAGAATGTATCCAGATTCTTGAATTCGTCCATATTTTCTAAGGTAAATTGAATCACTCATAAATATATTATCCATAGCTATTGTTAACCAAAATCAAATTTCCCAAGTTCATCTATACCTATGTAGAATTTCAAATAAACTCCATTCTATTACCTTCCCACTAATGGTGCAGATGTAAGGGAAGATGGAGATTCCCTTTGTTTCAAAGGTGAAAATTCATCTTCTTTATTCTCCCTCATTATTCTCCATCCATTTTATTTTGGTTTTCTCTTCTCCCCAGGGAATTAAAATCCTTGAGTAATTTTTTGGAATTATTTTTTGGGGGTTTATTTATTCAAGGTGGGTCTTCAGAGATCTAGAGTGTTGTGAACCGTAGCGGGTGATTTCAGGTGTGTATTTCCTTTCTATCATGGATTTGAGGTAGGATATCCCTTTAAATAGCCTTTATAATTTACGTTTCTTCATTATCATGGTTTTATAATATTATAAATATGATATTTTCTATTGTGAATCATTAGTTTTGAATTTTTGTGTGTGAAAATGATGATTTATGCCATATTTGGTTAAAAATATAGTTGTTTTGTTATAAATCTGAAATCCTCTTTTTTGATAAAATATTAAATGATATTTTTCACTTTTTTATGTTTGTTTGTAGGCGTTTCATTATATTTAATAAATTTATGGATTGAAAATTCTATTTTATTACTTTTTAAATACTCAAAATATGTTGTTTTGTTAAATAGTGCATGTCATGTCTTCGGTAAATTGCTCAGTTGGATTTTATGTTTGTAGTGAAATTTAAATTGATTGTCTTATATTAATAAATATATTGAAAAAATGAAAAAAATATTATTTTGGGATCATTTTATGGATTTCCAATTTTGGATTTTGTTTTACAAACAAAAGGGTTTTGGTTTACAACTGGTTTTGGCTCGAGTTGTCAGAAAATGGCATGTTTCACTTTCTTATGAAAATGGTCGTGTTTTGAATATGTAACCTGAGTGTTTCAAGGGATATATTAATGTTTTTAATGCTATAAATGGTGCATATAAACCTCCTCAATAAAATTTAAATACATAAATTTGTCAAATGTTATTATTGAGAAAATGATTAAAGGCCCATTAGGCCTTTCCTAAAGTTGATCAATGAGTGTTTTAGATGTATATAACATTTTGTTTCTTTTGAAATTTTTTATTTTTCCATAATATGAATTTATAATATGGTATTTGGGCTTCCAAATATGGATCGGCATGTTGTTTTTTAGTTATTATACTTAAATGTGTGTTCTTGAATGTGTTTCATGTTAAAAGCCTCAATAAAATAATTGAAATTTCTTATAGAAGTTTTTAGTGGTATATTGATACGTGAAAGAAATGTGAAGAATATTTGTGGATGAACAAATGGTTATGGGTGTTATCTCAACTACAAAATCATGTGCAAAGAACATATATTTATTATAGTAACATTCACTGTGATCGGTGGTACCTAAGGCTCACAACTATCTTCTGCCTAAGGGTGTGCCCATGACTTGTGATCAATGGTCATTTTTTACTCAACGTAGGAATAAAGTTTGATTGGTTTGTAAATTCAGTAGTTTGAGTGATTAAATTAAAATTTTAAAATCTTTAAATCATCATTCTTGAAAACTAATTTCATTTTTAAGTTGCACCTCTTTGAAGATTGTTATTAGCATTCTTGTGTATAAAACATGCATGTTTTTGTCGGGTAAATTTGTTATATAATGGGACCTCAATTGGAAAACATACCATTATATATTTTATTTAAAACATAAAATCAATGTTTCAATTATTTTAAATTATTTTCATTGGGAATAGAATATCAGGATATCCTACTGTGTTTTAATACTCACTCCTATAGTCTTCTATTGTTTTATTCCCTTGTGCAAGTTTCAGCTTGAGTTCAATTGCCTTGGGAGATGTGTGATAATTTTGTTGGAGAGTTACCAGAGGGGTCACATATAGTTAGTTGGTTATCAGGTGTTTCAGTTGAGTTGTTGGTTTATTTGTAATTTTATTTTCTTGTATAAATAATGTTCACTGAAATTTTTATGTAAATGTATTTTGGGATGTCCATTTATATCAGCTATTTGTTTTATTTTTATATTTTGGAGAAATCGTTCAATAGGTTACTCTACCGATGTCCTTAGTTCTTGTTTCCATCCTAAGAGGATTGGGAATACCTCTCTGGACTTGTCACGAGTAGGCCTAGGTGACCAGTTCTTGGTCAACTCGGGCTGGTTGTGACATGATGTATATGGGACATTATGGGGCCCGTAAGGGGCTCCGCGTCTCCGTCTCTCACCCCTCGTCGCCACCTCCTTCTGCCTAGGGTTCGTGCAGCGCCTTTCCTTCAGGTTGTGGCGGCGGTCTCTCGTTTGCAGTGGAGTCGGAGCCCTCTGGGATTGCGTGATGCGGACTCCGCCTCCTTGTCCTTCTCGCACAATGATTCCCTATCTCGGATAGGGTTTCTTTGTTTGTGATGCTAGTCGACAGCTCCAGGATCTGCGGCTCGAGTGATGCCTCCTCTTCTCCGACCTGTGTTGGGAATTTCGTCGCAACCCTGAGGTGCGGCTTGGATGGCGACGACGAGATCTTCTCTACCGCAACTCCGAGATCTGGTTTTGGTGATGTTTCTGGTTCCGTTTTTTCTGTCGTTTTGTTCATGAGGTGTTGGTGATGGTTTTGTGGTGGGTTGGTTGGTGATTACCAGTTGTTTTTTGGTCCGCGACACATTCGGTGGTGGGATGCGATCGATTGGAGGTTTCTTGTTCTGGTTGTGGTTTGTTGGTGTTAACTTGGGGTGCCGATGTTCCGTGAATGGCGTGTGGGTTGCGATTCTCCGGTTCTGAACTGGGATTGTTGTCTCTGTTTTTGGTTAATTTTGTGGATCTTGGTGTTGTATTGACGCCGGAGGAGGTCTCGCCGGTGACGATGGATGGTGATGTTGATGGGTGTGATGGTTGGGTGCGTGTCGAGGGTGTGAGTGACTCGAGGCATTGAAAGGTGTGCGGTGACAGCGTGCGGATCGAGGACAGCTGTATGGGTAATTGGTTTTGAAATTTGAATTTGTATTTGCACTGTATGATGCGGAGTGGTCTTTGGTTGCTGTGTCACGTTGTAAGGGGTACCGGCAACCCTTAAACCGGTTGTTTTTTCTCTTTTTTTCCTTTAATAAATTTGGGGGACCAGGCTTACGCCTGGTTCAGAATTTCCTGGTATATGGGACATTATTTATTCAAATCGTTAATATATCATGGATGAAATTAACAATTAAGGAATGTTATTTAAAAATAAAATCCTAAAATGATATATAAATTTTGATATGAGTGACGATCACTTGAGGCTAATTATTGATTATTTTATAGGAAACTATGTTATCTAAGAAATGTGAAATGTATAAATGTCAATTTCATAATGTTTTTATCATTTAAATATTTATTAAAATGATATGACATCAGTTGATATTTATAATAAAAAATGTAATAAATATATACCCCTTGTGATTTATGTTACCCATTATATATTTTCAAAAAGGGTAAATAAGGTTAATTTAGAAGGTGTATGGTTATTATGTGGTAATATTTGTCAACTATAGTTCAGAATGAGGATAAATAGAAAAACTCAATGATTTTCTCATGTAATTTTTTTTTATTTTTTTTGATAATAATATATTTTGAAACATATGTTGAATGTAATTATAAATCATTTATACTGATTTATAAGACAACATGATATTATTAAAAAAATGCATTAATGTCCTTTTATGATATTTTTGAGATTACATGGTGATCATTGGTAAATGTTCCTATATATTAAATTTGTTTATATCAATTTAATTTATCTACTTTTGTGAAAAATTATATTTTGAAATAAGTGATTTGGTAATGTAAAAGTATTATAATGTGACTATATAAGTGAAAAAATTTTTATTTCGATATAATGATGAATAACTGATCAAAACAATATAATATTTGGGTTAAAATTTAACCACCAATATTTGAAATTTTCTTAATATGATCATTAGAAAGTAATTATAATTTTTATATTTATATATTAGATGTTTTATTCTTACTTTTTGTTATTTAAGCATCATATAACCATTTTTATTTTATAGATGGGGAATAATTTTCTATTATTTCTTGATCATTTTTATTATAAAATTATTATTTTAGTTCATTAAGAATGAAAGATACATGTTTATCATGATTTTTCATATTTAGGGATGATATAAATTTGAAAAATTATAAGAAATTATATTAGAATATTTTTTCATATGTTATCATATAAATGTAATGAAATTTCTCAAACATAAAATATGAAGATAAATATATCATCGATAATTTGAAAAGTATAACTAATCTACAAAATGATATATTAGCAAAATAATTTTAAAAATTGTAGATTTTTTGGTTAAAAAATATTGGGAATTTTTTTTATTTCCATGAAAATAATGCTCATGAGAAACTATATATATGATATTATTTTTTATTTGATTTATTCATTTTATAATATGGGAACCAAATTTTCTAAGATGAAATTTATTTATGGAGGGATGACTCTGATAAAATTATATTTCACTCTATATTTTATTCATAAATAATAATATTTTCTATAGTGTGCACAACAGACAACCTAAATCTTTAATAAAATATAAAATGAAAATAGGTTATAATATATATATTGGGTTGGGGACATTGAATTGAAATAATCATAGTATATTGTAAATTAATGATAATTTTTCATTCATAAAAATATCTAATTCATTCAATAGGGTACCATTGATATAAATAATTTTACATTTCATTAATATATATAAAATCATAATTTTAATTAAAAACATTTTTCTTCGAAACATTATTTTAGATAGTTTAAAAAAATAATTATAAAAAAATTTATAGAAAAATTATAATTTATAATTTATAAAATTAATATCATCATTGAAATAGTCACATTAAAAATTATGTAATAGTCATTTTTAACCTTTTTTGAATGATGGATTTATAGGTGAATAGGATAACATATTATTTTATGAGAATAATATCAATTATTTTCTATTGATTAAAAATAAATATTATTTAAAATTTTTATGGAATTAGGATACGTTTTATCTGTTTAAATTCATACCTTTTATGATAATTTTAATTAATATTTTAATTCATATTCATGAAAGATCATTTTTATTTCAAAAAAAATATTTTTTTAAATGGGTTTTAATGTGTATTAAAATCATATAT
The DNA here is from genome assembly GCA_963277665.1 of Viscum album. Classification (NCBI taxonomy): domain Eukaryota; kingdom Viridiplantae; phylum Streptophyta; class Magnoliopsida; order Santalales; family Viscaceae; genus Viscum; species Viscum album. The sequence goes on from OY728156.1 coordinate 924,053,796, forward strand.
AAATTATTTTTGGATAATTCATGGAATTAAATAACTAATAATTTATTTTATATTTCTAATTTATAAATATCAAAACTGGAAAATTGTTCAATTTCATGTTTTTTAATTAATATAAAATATTTTCAATGTTAGTAATACAAATTACTTATAAAATATGTTAATCATAATTAAAAACATTGGTTTATATTTAAAATCACACAAAACAATTTCTATATAATATCATATGAGTGGTGTTTGATCATCCTAATCTCATATTCAAATTTTTTTCATTCTGATTTCATTTTATATAGTGAAATTTATATTACCCCATTTAAAGTGTAAATACAATCTTTCACTCTCATTTTTTAATGTCGTAGAAATTTGTTTCTTGGTGGTGGGTTTATATTATATATAGTTATATGTTGATATATTAGATTAAAATATTTTTTATGATAGGATTTTTTTTTATTTTATAGTGATGATATAATTTACATTAATTGATATTAAATAATAACATTGTTCATGTGTAATGTGAATAAAAAATTAAGTAAATGAATTTAAAAATGTTAAATGTAATATTTTAATGATTAAATATTTTTTCAAAATATTTTCATGATTAATTATAAATTATTACTATAGGTAAAAGTTTTTATCTAGTAATATCATTATTATCTAGATTCCATTATGAAAGGTTTTCTAAAAAAACTCAAATATGTACGTAAATTATATTACTTGTTATTAAGTTATTTTAAAAAAATCATAATATAATTATAATATACTAACTTAAATGAATGTGGAAAATTATTAAATTATCATTCATGTTCCATGTGTTTCCCTCATGGAATTTTTTTAAAATTGTTTAAATTTCTATTTTTTATTGAGATATTTTTACAAATGGTTAAGAATATATTAGGTTAATAAATTGGTTAATCCTCTTGTTAATGTTTAAAATAACACAACAACTTTTATTAATTTTATTGGATAAATTTTTTTAGACAATATAATCCTTTTATTTATGGTTATGTTACTTTGGATCCATTTTATATAATTTAGGCTGATATTATGTTTTAATAATTAAATTATTTATATTATATTCAATATTTTAATTTCTAAAATGGAACCTGTAAAGACCCAGAAATTTGGAGGAATTTTTTTCATAAATACATGGGAATTTTACGAGTCCACGAAAACTAACGGCGCGTGATTCTGAGCGCCTGTGTGCCCTGAATCAATTTCTCAAGTTTTTTTCAGGTATATTTTTTAAATGTATGAGCGTGTTTTTATATTTATTGAACCAGTGCATGGAATATAAATCTGAGAGCACTGTTGAACTTGCCGCGCCATTATTCTCTTAACCAGACTTTCACTTTGATGGCTGTGGGTCGAGAATAAAAGTTAGTTTTTGCGTTTTAATGGAAAATAATAAAATCATTCCAGATTCACTTTATTTTTTCTTGAGTCACCATGTGGAGGTTTAGAGGCGGGTCCCACTAGATCTATAGCATCTTTATGGAGGTTGGAAGTGGGAACAACCAGGCCATAACCTCCCATGAGAGGTTATGGTGGTGGGGACCACCACATCTCAACCTCCCATGTGGGGTTAATATTGTGGGCTCCACCCAAGAACACATAACCACACAATTTGAACAATAGGGTAGGGGACCACCCAAACCCTATTAATGGGAGGAGAGGAAAATCTCTCAACTTACCTCATCAATGAGTGGGATTCCTTTGATACCCTCTACCATTTATGGTGCCACCACCTCCCCTTTAATTATTTGACCCAACGAATAATTTATTATGCCAAATCCTAGCAATTAATTAATTGAGAAATCCTTATTAATTAAATGATACAATTTTAATTTTATACCCAACAAACTAAAATAATAAACAACATAATATTTGGAGGCGCTATTTATTCACTTTTTGAATTTGGGTGGAATATTGGGGAGATGAGAGCTTGAGAGAATTAGAGTTCTCCAATGAAGAACCCCATCTCCCAATGAAGAACGAAGAACACGTTCTTCCAACGATGAACCCCAGCAAGGAGTGAATTAAACTTCTTCCTCCGAGGAAACCGTCGTGGGACATCATGGAAAACTGACTTCCCTCCTCATCATCATCAATGAATAGACGCACGAGCTCAGGATTGAAATTGTGTGGCAGATGTGACGAACGATGACTCCTCTATCTTCTTCCCCGTGATTCTTTCGACGACCAACGATCAAGGTAGGGGGTTAATTTGAGTAATATTTACATCCTTATTCACTTATTTGGTTGGAATGGAATTGTTACGTAAGTTTTGAAACAATTGGAATTCATCATTCTTACTTATTGCTGAGCCAATTGTTACAACCCTTAAAACGGAGGGTGCGGGCCAAACCAACATGGCTTGACCAATCCACTGTTCTTGTTTTTGATGATATTCAGCATGAAGATGTAAAAACACAGTGATGTGGAATTAGACAAAAGAAACATGCAAAGGTCGTGCTTCCCGTGGCCTCCACGAGCCACTCCATGCCCCGGCCGTGCCGTACTCAGGGCCGAACCGCGACCCTCAGGGAAAGCCTCCCTGGTCGTGCCGTCTGCTGGCTGAACATGTCGGGCCACCCCGGACCACACCACCATTAGCTTATCCCGCCGCCTTCCGGCCTACCAAGCCACCTCCCGACAGCCCGCTGACCCGCCTGCCGGCCTTCCTGGCCGCCTCCTAGCTCCCGGCAGCTCAGCCTCCCTAGCCGCCACCCGACCGAACAGGTGCCCTGGCAACACCGGCCTCTTGAGGTGACCTGCCCCCCCCCCCCCCTCTTGGCGCCCTGGACGAACTGGATAGGCCGCGCCCTGCTGGCTGAGCCGTGTCAGGCTGCACCTTCACGGCGCTCCGGGAAAAACCGGCCCTGATCCCAGGCTGCACCGCCCTCGTGGCCTGCAGGGCTGGGCCTTGTGGGCCGAGATGAACCTAATAGGCTTTCCCACCCAATGGGTCGGCCCAGACCCAACTAGTCTCTCTGGGTTGACCCTGACCCAGTCGGTCTGACCAGGTCGGACCGGACCTAGGCCCAATACCGACCCCTTTACATTGTTTGGGCATATCTTTGGCACCTAAAGATCATTTGATGAACTGTCAGTGGAACTAGTATTCTAGGAGTGCGACGATCCCTTTATGTATACACCACTAGAGTTTGGGTTATAGTTGAGATATGGTCAGGTTGGATCGTGGACAAATTCAACTGGGATTCCATGACTAAAAGACTAATAAGTCACAGACCGGGCATCTGATTGACGCTCCATCTATTTCATTGAGACTTCGATGATGTGGTGGTACTTTGAGATACTTCTACGTAGGACTTCGTGATAGTCAGAGTATCGACCTGTAGCAAATGGTGAGGATCCTCCCCACAACGAGTGGGCATATTGAGGAGACCTTGTAGCTAGCTTAGACCTGATGACTACTGATCGATTCGACTCACAGTGATTCGACTAGCCCAGTGGGTAGCCACTTGGAGTCACGATAGACCCATCGTGGGGAGCTCCTTAGTGTTGGGATTGACCCATAGTGCTCGACAGGAGTAGTACCTCAGCATGCTAGGAGGGGGAGAACCATGGTGACAAGGATGACCTATGGTGAGGAGCTCCATAGTGACGCAGAAGACTCATAGTACTCGATAGAACGAGTACCTCAGTAGTCCAAGGTTAGTACAATGTGCCTTGGTGATGCTGAATTCCCACTGTACTTGATAGAAGAGGAGTTCTCCAGTAGCTGAGGTTTCTACAATGTGATTGGGGATGTTACTTGATACTACCCTTAGATTAAAATCCTTGTTTGAGATGAGTCGGTAACTTTGTGTCTACCTCATGACTGAGATTCATTACTTTATAACATACTTATATGTATGGGTATATTCCTATATAGGGTGATCTGTTGATTTCATATATTGTGGTTTATCCTTTTTGGTTTTCTGAGACCTTCATAGTCTCTGGATCCCTACTGAGTATCTTTATACTCACCCATGCATGGGAAATTCCCACACATCGTTGTGTTGGATTCATATGATGGACAACGCTAATCGAGGCAGAGTGTACTAGGACTGGACGGTACCCAGAGTTGGACAACACAGGGTGATGGTACACGGAGGAGACAAACAGACGTGGAGTGTGGTGGAGGCTATCTATATCTACCATTCTGGTAGGATTTCCCAGTGGACGATCCATGAGCCGTTTTCCTTTTTTTACAGTACTTGTACATTCAGTTTTTTTTTGTAATTTTTAGTTGGGGTTGTATTTCAGGCCCAATTTTTACTTTTTAGCACTCCTTTTGTATATAGTTTTATTTAGTATTTTGTTTCTTCCTCATACCCTATTGTGAGTGTTTTCATGTGATAAAGGAAATTCCTTCTAATAAGGCTCATGGCCTAGGCCAATGATCTCCATTGCACGTCGGAGGGGCGTTGGCCTAACATCTCCCTAAGAGGGAGAGTGTACATCATAATTTGTGGAACCGGGGGCCTGCATTCACACGACCCCTACTAGAGATAAAAAAGGAAATTCCTTCCTTGTATAAGGATTTACACCTTTGGTGCTAGTCGCTAGCCCCTACCCTATGGAATGCCGACATAGGGTAGTCACGGCATTGGCCCCAGGGGACGAGTCGTAACAAATTGGTATCAAAGGAGTCATCTCTATAGTATAACATAGGGATATGATCTTTTATTTGATGTAATAGAGTTAAGGGTACTGAGTGTGGTGTTCAATTCTGGGAGTCTAGTGCTGGTATGGTGGTTGACATATCTATACAGCAGGACACTGACTACTGATTTCCGACACAGAGAACGAAAACATTTATTGAATATGTGTTTTCAAATGTTTTATTTCTGTCAGCTCAACAAGGTTAGCTTATCAGCCTGTGTCGCATCTATTTCATTCAGGATTCCACCCCATGGACGACCAGCAGGTTTCTCGAGAGTTGTACGCACAGATAGCACACTAAGCAACGAGGCCTCGGTGAATGTCCCTTTTCTAGAAGAGGCACCAACTGTAGCACTACCCATTGGGCCACCGATGCCACCAGCCCTAGAGGCAGACTATGCATGCCACGTGAGCGCGTTACACGAGTTCCAATTCCAAAGTCTTCCCAGTATCAGGGGAGTGACGGACCCACATGCAGCTAAGGATTGGATGGAGGCTGTGGTGAGAGTCTTCAGATTGGTAGGGACACCACCCAACCTTATAGTGATCTTTTTCGTGAGTCCCCTTCAAGCAGTAGTAGGAAAATGGAAGAGCCTGATGCTCTAAATGGATTATTAGGAGAAGCTGCTCTAGGAAAACATAGAGATCCTGTTTCAGGTGCGGTTTGTCCCAAAAACCCTACGTGTAGTGTAAATTCAGGAGCTACTACATCTGCTGTAGGGAAGAATGACGGTGGAACAGTACTCAGTGAGATTCTACAACCTATCGCGCTACTCCACAGATATGGAACGAGACCCATTTTTTAGGGCCAGGACCATGGAGAAAGGGCTCAGGCGAGAGATCGGGGATTTGCTGATCTCCATCAACATCCGGACCCAGGAAGGGGTGTTAGAGAGAACCCTCTTAGTAGAGATTTTCTTGCTCAGCAGTCTCCAATAGAGACACCCACCATTACTCGACAAGCTGCAGAGTCTTCTGCAACTGGAAGTTGACAGATGTCACAATGGTCAAAGAGGTCGAGATGCATGGGTGGAAGACCACATGACAAAAGATCGATTGTGTGGAGAACCCGAGATTGAGAAATACATGCCAGGAGTAGGAAGTGTTTCAGATGCGGCGGGCAGGGTCACTTGGATCGTGACTGTCCAACCCACCGTTCAGATGATCAGCAGATGGTCAAAGGACTGCCCAAGCAAAGATAGATATTCGTTTAAGGAGGTCCTCCCCAAATACAGAGAATATGTGGAAATGCGAGAGATCGGTTCCAAGAAGCTGGGTCTTACGGTCATGGTACTCCAGGGATGTTTCGAGGTATAGTCTGTGTCTTCTACAACTTAGTTATTGTTCTTATAGATATAAGAGCATGTTACTCTTTCATTTCCACTACCCTCGTTTGGTGATCGGTGATTCCGGAGGAGCTGTTGGATTGATACTTATGGATAGAGACTTCTACGGGAGAAGACACGATGATTACACACTTGTGTCGGTAGTGCAAGCTTACTATTGGAACCGATATCTTCGGCTGGAATAATCTAGTAGCGGGGTTGAGGATTACGACATTATCTTTGGAATGGACTACTTATCTACAATCCATGCTCAGATCGACTATATTAGGAATAATGTGTGGTGTGTCTGCACATATGGGACTAGTTTTACCGTCACCGGTGAGAAGGGAGCCTTTTCAAAACATGAAAGACTTACTCAGTGGAGGGTGAAGCTGAAAACTAATTAGTTGGCTTGCCATACCCTTGAAGTAGTTTATGTGGAGATTCTGAGCTATCCTGTAGTGGTGGACCAGTACAAGAATGTTTTCCCTAACGATGTGCCAGTACTACCTCATCATAGATATGTGGACGTCTACATAGAATTGTACACCGAAATGTCATTGATATCTACTCCAGCCTATCGGATGGCTCCCACGGAGCTTCTCGAGTCGTGGTTACAACAAGAGGACTTGCAGAAGAAGGGATTCATCCATCCCAGTGTTTCTCCCTGGGAAGCCCCGATAATGTTCCCCAAGAAGGAATATTGGAGCATGAGACATTGTGTTGAATAAAATCGCCTAAACTAGGTGAATGTGAAGAATAAGTACCCACTCCCGAGGATTGATGACCTCTTTGATCAGTAGAAGGGAGCATGGTGGTTCTTGAAGAAAGACATCAGATTAGGCTATCACCTTCTCTGAGTTCGAGATGTGAATGAGAAGAAGGATTTTAGATTTCGGTATGGCCACTACAAGTTCTTGTTTATGCCTTTTGGAATAACCAACGCTCTAGTAGGCGTCATTGGACTCATGAATAATGTTTTCTAGCCTTAACTTAATCTATTTTTTGTTCTCTTCTTTGACGATATTGTGATCTACTCGACTACTGAGGACGACCATGATACCATTTCCATGTAGTACCAGACACACTCTGAGAGCACCAGCTTTTTGGAAATCTCTTGAAGTGCCAGTTTTGGATCTGAGAGGTTTACTTCTTAGGACATGTCATCTCAGTGGCTAGAGATGTAGTGGATCCGGCAAATATTGAGGAGATAATTTCTTGGGATCCACCTAGAAGTGTGACAGAGACACGAGGTGTCCTCGGTTTGGCTGGTTACTACCAGAGTTTCGTTTCAGACTATTCCAGTGTTGCAGCACCTCTTTCAGCCTTGACGAAGAATGGAAAACATTTTGTGTGGTCGTAGAGATGCCAGCAAATCTTTCAGGAGATGAGGTAGAGGCTGACTAGTGCACTCATATTGGGTCTTCTAGAGGAAGGAATAGGGTATGTAGTCTAATACGACGCATCAGGGACAAGACTCGGGTGTGTCCTGATGCCGGAGAGAGTAGTGATTGCGTATGGTTCTCAAAAACTGAGACAACTGGAGTAGAAGTACACTATCCATGACCTAGAGATAGCAGTAGTGGTCTTCGCCTTGAAGATGTGTCGACACTATCTGATGGGAGAACGTTTTACCGTGTACTCTGATCACAAGTGTATCGGCTATGTCTTCTCTTAGATGGACCTGAACCTGAGACAAGGACGATGGCTTGAGTTCTTCCAATACTATGTCTTCGAGATTATCAATACTCCTAGATAGGGGAACGATGTAGCAGATGCACACAGTAGGATATCGGGTATACAGCAGCAAGGTGAGGCTATAGAACAGTTGGCCGCTTTATAGATATCCTTTGTGGATACAGATGGAGCATCATTCCTTCCATCCCTTACAATATCTCCCCAACTTATTCAACGAGTCTAGGAGGCATAACATGGAGACGCTAACTGCGAGACACGGAGTTCTCAGTTATCCATTTGGCAATTACCTGATGGATTTTCTAAAGGTTGGGAGAACATCATCCTCTTCCGAGAACATACTATGGTACCATTTTAACTTCAAAATGATTTTTTGAGAGAGTTACACACATGCACATTAGCGGTACATCCAGGAGTGGCGAAGATGTACCAAGACCATCAACGACAGCACTGTTATCCAGGTATGAAGAACGCAATAGCAGAGTTTTTCTCTCAATGCCTCAGTTGTCAGTAGGTGAAGGAGGAGCACCAGGTTCCAGCAGGCATGGTTCAACCTTTAGAGGTCCCAAAGAGGAAGTGCGATGTGATATACAAGGGATTCGTGACAGGAATTTCATGTATATCCATGGGTCACGACTCAATTTGGGTGATCATTGATTGAATCACCATGTTGGACCACTTCCTACCGAACAAGCATTAGGGATTAGAAGAGAGCTTAGGGCGCCACTTTGTGATGATGATTTTGCGGATACATGGAGTACCTCCAATTATAGTCTCTGATCATGAATCTTGGATTACTTTCCGGATATGGATGGGGTTGCAGGAGGCTTTCATGATGTAGGTTCATATGAGCACCTTCTTCCATCCTCAGATGGATGGCCAGACTGAGTGGACCATTCAGACCCTTGAAAACATGTTGCGTGCTTGTGTCCTCGACTTCGGTCGCAGCTGGGATGATCACATCCCTTTGGTGGATTTTTCATTCAAAAACAGTTATCACTCCACCATTGGGATGGCACATTTAGAGGCATTATACATATGACCTCAAATATCACCTTTCTATAGGACTGACCCTAGGGAGTCAACACTAGTGGGACCAGAGATGGTACGGGCTACCACAGAGAAGGTGTCGACCATCTAGGTGTAGATGAAGACTACACAAAGAAGACAGGAGTCAAATGATGACAGGAGACAAAGACCTATGGAATTTTAGAATGGAGACCACGTCTTTCTATGAGTCTCACGTCCATGAGGACTATGAAGATTTGGCTGTTTCTCCAAGTTATCTCTGAGATTCATCAGACCTTTTCAGGTCCTCAGCAGAGTTGGTGAGGTGGCTTACCGCTTAGCTATTACACCTCAGTTGCACTAGGTGCACAATGTCTTCCATGTATCTCAAGTGAGGAGATACGTACACAACCCTTCTCACATCATCAGCCATGGAGAGCTGGACGTTGATGAGGGGGAGACTTTCACAGAGGTTCCAATAGAGATAGGGGATCTATAAGATCAAGTCCTTCGTGGATGGTCGATACCTCTGGTGTGTGTTTGATGGCAGCACAGGAACCTCCAAGAGAGAACATGGGAGCTGGAGGTTCAGATTTGTGCTCAGTACCCCCCTTTGTTTCCTTAGTTCTAGTTGTATCTTATGGGGACGTAAATCCCTGAGGTGGAGAGAATGTGAAGTCCTAGATTTTCCATGGAATTTTTTTTCATAAATATATGGTAATTTTACGTGTCCGTGAAAATCGACGGAGCGTGATTCTGAGGCCCGGTGTGCCAGGAATCAATTTATGAAGTTTTTTTCGGGTATGTTCAGTAAACTTACTTTTGGGTTTTTATAATTTTTAACCACTGCTCGAAATTGAAATCTGAGGGTAGCATTGAACTCACAGCACTAGTATTCTCTTAAAGATACTTTCACTTCGACGGCCGTGGGTTGAGAATAAAAGTATGTTTTTGGGTTTTCTTGGAAAATATTAAGATAAAGTGTGTGTTACATTATTTTTATTTGAGCCACCATGTTGGTGTTTGGAGGTGTGTCCCACTTGATCTATAACCTCTTTGTGGAGGTTGGAAGTGGGGACCACCTGTCCATAACCTCCCATGAGAGGTTATGGTGGTGGGGACCACCACGCCTCAACTTCCCATGTGGGGTTAATGTGGTGGGGACCACCCTAGACCACATAACCTCCCAATTTGAATAAAATGGTGGGGACCACCCGACCCCAATTAATGGAAGGAGAGTAAAATCTCTCAACTCCCCTCATTAGTGTTGGGCCCCCTTGATCTCCTCTACCATTAATGGTGCCACCACCTACCCTTTAATTATTTGAGCCAACACATAATTTATTATGCCCAATCCTGCCAATTAATTATTTGTGACATTTCTTTTTATAAAAATCTACAATTTGAATTTTAAACCCAAAAATATAAAATAATAGACAAAAATATTATTTGGAGGGGCTATCTATTCACTTTTTTAATTTTGGAGGAATATTGGGGTAAGGAGAGCTGGGGAGAATTATAGTTCTCCAATGAAGAACCCCATCTCGCAATGAAGAACGAAGAACACATTCTTCCAAAAAATATTGCTATAAAAGAGCATCTTTTAATTAATCCTCTAAGGCAACTGATGTTGGATGTCTTTGAAAACCGACTTCCCTTCTCACCATCGTCAATGAACTGACACAAGATTTCTATATTGATAGTGTGCGGCGGATACAACAAATGATGATATCCTCCGTCTTCTTCAGTGCAACTCCAATGATGACCAACGATCAAGGTAGGGGTTAATTTGAGTAATATTACCTTTATTATTCTATTTTTTGGTTGGAAATGAATCATTGTGAAGGTTGTTAAACAATTGGTGTTCACCTTCTTTACTTCATGATGAGCCAAAAGATACCTACCTTAATGCTGAGGGTTCGGGCCAAACCAACCTGGCATGACCCCTCCAAAATTCATTTTTGTGATGATCTTCAGCATATCAATGTAAAAACAAAGCGTCGTTGAAGGTGATGAAGGAAACCGGAAAAGGCCGCGCTTCCCGGGGCCTCTACGTGCCGCACCACGCCCCAGTCGTGCCGCAATCCTGGTCGAATCTCGACTGTCTAGTCGAGCTGCCCTTGCTGCACTGTCCACCGGCCAAACCGACCAAGCTTCTCTAGCCTGCACCGTCATCGGCTTCCTCGGCTGCCTTCCAGCCTGCATGGCCGCCTCCCGGCCGCTCGGATGCCCGGAAACCCGAGCCACCAACTGACCAAACTGGTGCCCTGGACTCGCTGGCCTCCCGAGCCGGCCCACGCCGGCCTCCCGAGGCGACTGGCGATGCCCTAGCGAGATGGCTTGTGGCCCCACTCGTGGTGCCCTGGCCAAAATTTTCCAGCTGCGCCCTTCGGACAGAGCCATGTCGGGATTCACCTTCACGGCGGTCCAAGTCGAATGGGCCCTGAGCCCGGGCCAAATCACCCACGCAGCCAGTTGGGCTAGACACAGCGGGCAGGGCTGATCCTAACAGGTTGGACCACCCAATGGGACGGTCCAGACCCAACCAATCTGACCGGGTCGACCCAGACCAGGTCAGCCCAGACAAGTATGGACAAGGTCTGTCTGACCGGGTCGAACTGGACCCAGGCCCACTACCGACCACTTCACATTCATTGGCCATATCATTGGCACCAGAAGACCTTTTGATGAACTGTCAGCGGTGCTAGTATTCATGGAGAGCGACGGTCTCTTTGAGTATATCACACTAGATTTTGGGGTATATTTGAGATACAGTCATGTTGGATCGTGCACGAATCCATCCAGGCCCCTGAGACTAAAAGGAAAATAACTCACAGACCGTGCATCTGATTGATGCGTCGTCTATTACGTTGAGACCTCAATGACATGGGAGACCGTTGAGATTCTTCGACGTGGATGTAGATTATAGTTGGAGTATTGACCTGTATCTCGTGGAAAGGATCCTCCCAGATACTAGAGAGCATAGTGTAGAGGCCTAGTAGTTGGCTGAGACATGACGACAGATGACCGATTCGACTCATAGTGAATCGACTAGCCCAGTGGGGAGCACCTTAGAGTCGTGGAATACCCACATTGGGGAGTTCCTTGGTAACGTGGCAGACCCACAATGTGGAGCGCCTTGGGGATGTAGCGGACCCATGATACTGAACATGAGGAGTACCTCAGCATTTTAAGGTTAGTGGGAAGCACCTTAATTATGTGGCTGGCCCACAGTAATCGATAGACGAGTTCTCCAGTAGCTGTGGTTTCGACAGTGTGACTCGGGATGTTACGTGATACTTCCCTAAGAATCTAATCCTATTTTGAGCTAAGTCATTAACTTTCTGTTTACCTAATGATTGAGATGGATTACATGATAACTTATGTATATGTATGGGCATATATCTTAGTAGGGATATCTGTTTATTTCATACTAAATGGTTTATCTGTGTTGGTTTTGTGAGACCTTGAGGGTCTAAGAGTCCCTACTGAGTATCATTATACTCACCTCTGCACGGGCTATGCCCGCACCTTGTTGTGACGGATGCAGACGATGGAAAACGTTGACCGAGGCTGAGTGTACAAGGCCTGGACGGTACCTGAAGGTGAACCACATGGTGTGACGGTACACAGATGAGACTGATGAATGTAGATTGCTATGGACGCAATATGTACCTACCCTTCAAGTAGGATTTCTCGGTGGATGATCCAAGAGCCGTTTTCCTTTTTTTCTTGTACTTGTACGTTCAGTTTCATTGTACTTTACAATTGAACTTGTATTTATGTCCCCCTTTTTACTTTTCAGAACTCCTTTTATATAATGTTTTATTTAGTGTTTTTTTCCATCTTGTACCCTATTGTGCATGTTTTTAAGTTATAAAGTAAATGCCTTCCCAGTATAGGGATTTATGCCTTTTGTGCTAGTCTCCAGCCACAGGCCTATGGAAGGCGGGTTTGGGGTAGTCACAACATAAGCCCTGGGGGACAAGTCGTGAGAGAACTACATTAGATATCTTCTTAGAACTTTATGAGTGATATATCTTAGCCAATACCAACACAAATATTCTCCTAGATTCCTCATAATCATAATATTTATTATGTTCTTCTGGTAATACCAATATAAATATATATAAGATACAATAAAAATAAGGATTTCAAATGTAATTATATAACTCTTAATATTAACTTTTATTTTATGCATTCATCACCCACCTTCAAATATTTAATATTGATATAATAATATAACAATATTATATATACTAAAATTTTATTATGTTCAAGGGAAATCAAATTTTAAGCTCTATTTTCATCAAATGGGAATTGAAATCATTTATCATTCATATATATATATATACTATTTTCTCCGTGAAGAGATGTCTAAATTTATCATCGCCAGCTCAAAAGGATGGTTATTATGATGAGTTTATTAAATATATATGAAATTAAGGTCACTATTATATTTCATTAAAGATATTTTATTAGTTACATTATTACCCATCCTTCCCTTATAATTTAATTATAGTGTGCTTGCATATTCATGTGTTACTACTTCCAAAATGTTTTTTGTTTGACATTTCATGACTTCAATTCATAGATGACTATAAAATTTTATTTAAAATATATTCATTAAAAAATTCATTATTATGTTTTTAAATGTGAGGAATCTATTTTAGTTATGAATGTAATGATTCTACCAATCCAAAACAAACATGAAAAATGGAATAATTAACAATTGTGATATTGATGTTAATAATTATTTGTGAATGAATGGTTGAATGACTGATGTATGTAAGTAAAATATAATTTCATAAACATGGATATATTAATTTATTGATTTAAATAATTCTTTAATGTGTTATACAATAGGTGAATAGTGTATTAGAATAATGTTATACTTGAGGTATCATTAATTTCACCTCATTTCCAATACACCGAGACAAGTTTTACATTTTAAGGAAAATATATATTAAATGGATTATATAATAATCATTTTATAAGAAATTTTATTAATATATATATATATATATATATATTAATGGAATGATAAATTTTTAATTCATAACACCCCCTTTCTATGGTTTTATTTCATATGTTACAAAAGTGGTTAGTATTTATTTGAGAAACAAATTTTTAATTTATAATAGAAATGTTTAATTTCTTTTGTTATATGAGTATTATGATCTATCTTCCATAAAACCCTTCAATATATATATATATAAATAGATTCCATTTTTTATCTTAATCTCTCTTTAATTGGTACATTAAACGATATAGAATATTATTTTATAAATATTAAACATTATTTCCTTTTTGGTAGATTAATATTTTCAACCACATCCATATAACATAAAATATTTTCAGAAATAGTATTTTTATGTTAAAATTATTAATTAATGGATATTTAAACCATCTTATATATATATTTAATTTTGGAAAATGATTCCATGTTAATTTGTTTGTTATATGGCCTTTTATTGAAAATGATCATACTCACTATGAGACCCCTAGAACTCAACATTTACACATCAAACTAGATCAATGAGAGCCCTGCTTCAACCATGACTTTTATGGGGAATTATTTCAAACCCCATGATTATCATGAATATATAATAAATTTTCATGATTATTTCCCAACAATGTAAATTTTTTTACCTTTTTCATTTATGTATGATGTTAAATTAATCACAGGTGTGAATGATCTAGAAGAAATCATAATTTTAAGGGTTCTCAATAAATTCCATATCATGTGGAAGAATGATATTCTAGTTTTAAGCCTCATTATTGTGAACTATGGAATTCAATTTCAAATAATGAGATTTTTTATTCGTGATTTTGGGATAATCAAAATAAATATGAATTCTGTGTACCATAGTGAATGAAATAAAAAACTATATAGTTAATTACCACATAATAGGAAACATATTACATTTTAAGGTCTCAATAATTTTGTGTATTTACTCATAATATGTATTATTATAGATTTTTGATGACTTTCCATCATTTTCCTCAATTATTGGATTAAAAATACCCATGTTATTATTTTATGAAAAATAATATTAATCCCACTCTTCGGTCAAAAGGCATAATTTAACAATGACCATGTTTTCAAAATATTTTTTAATGGAATTTTTTACAAATCTATAATGGTAGTTTAAATATTTTTTTTACCAATTTTAAATTAAAAAAAATTTAAAAGGAATCGGACAATCGTTTCTAGAACAAGGTTGTTTTAAAATTTTATAAATAACATGAATGTAATACTTTCATTTAAATCCATGAAATGAACATAATTTTCCAGAATATTTAACAGTCAATTATCTATCTAATTAATTACACGTTTACAATTTAATTAATATCAGAAATCATATTTTTAATATTTTGAGATTTTTTTTCAAATATTCAATTTCAGGCATTGAACTGATATTTTTATCATGAAATATTTTAAGTGATATTTTAAAATATTTTTTCCTTAATTATGTCATCATATTTAATATAGATACTATTAAATTGAATATGATCGAAGAATACAGGAATTTTTTATTCTATATATGGGTTCTGATTATAATGAAAATATATTTATAACATCCTTTCCTTCTTCCCGGGGATATGTAATGGTGTGTTGATTTAATTGTTATGAAAACTAGTTATTTTCTATATGTTATGATATCAAGATATGATTATGAAACCTATTTCTTTTCACGAAATTTGATATGATTATTTTTTATGATATTTTAACATTAATATGATTTATTTTCAATATATGAGTTATGGGGTCATAATTAAACATCTTTCTGATGCATTTATAAATGTTTGATGTATTATTAGTTATTCCGTATTTTAATGGAGTTTGAACCCAGTTCGATATTTGAATTTTTTTCACAATGAATGTTTTAGGATTGTAAAATAATTTATATAATTGTAAGGGGAGTGAACCCCCCACAATATTATTTCCTTATCATTTAACCTTCACTACTAATGAAATTATTTTTTTACTCTTGTATATTTTCCTCAATTCAAGGACTTATTCATATGTTATGATCAAATAAAATATATTCATTGATTCGTGCATGATTCATGTATTATGATCAGCACATATTTATTCCATGTCACAAGTTCATGATCTATGAAATATTGGGAATGGATTACAAATTTTATTATCATGTTCCCATACACATATACTAATGATATGTTAATATATCATTCGTTCATCCATGCTGATCATTGAATGTCACAATTTATTATGTTTCCTTTCATTTGGTTTTGAATAATGGTATTATGTATGAAAATTCATAAAGGGGTGATATTTATAATGAAAATAGTAAGAAATGATGTACATATAATATAAATTTGTTATATAAATATATATCAAAATTTCAAACGTCACTAGACATAAATGATTCTTCAATGAATCTATTTTCATATTATAATAATTTCTATATTGGTATGTAATATCTATATTTTAGGTGTTTCGATCATTTCAATTTTAAACTTATGAATTGGTTTTTTCACAATAATAAGTGTCTTATAGGAATTTTGAGGTTTTAAATGAACAATATTATGAGTATTATTAACAATATAATGTTGAACCATATGTATTAAAAAAACAACAATATTTTAAATATGAACCACTTTGGGAAGATGATTCATATGATGATGCATGTTAACTATGAAGAACAGTTAAACCATACAATCATTCAAATCAATATAATGTAACATTAAAATATCTAATGTAAAATTATTTAACATGGAAGCTATATATGTTTTGATATTTTATGATTATTTTATTCCTGATGATATATATGTTATTTATGAGTTATTTATTGATTAATAATTTCAATGATGGTATAAATTTTGAGGAAGTCCATATGAAATAAAAATAAAAATATTAGATAATTATGTGAATAGAATTTTTGTTTTTATATATTGAGTTGGTAATATTATATTTAACATCACTTAAACAATATATATTATAAAGAATATAATAAATATATATGAAAATTTATTATTAATTAAATACATAAATCATGTTCTCATTTATTACACATCGAATTTTTTTCATCTTCTTCTTATCCATTACTGATATAATTTTTTATATATGGAAGAATTAATATGATACTATTATATTTCTTCAAAAACAAATAGTAGTTTTGAAGAAACCATTCAGATAAACACATTGAACTATTGTTTCCATCTTCTTGATGATTATAATTAATTATTTGTAATGGAATAAATTGTTTACTAAAATAATCTCCCTTTTCATATTCATTGTTTCTTAATGTATTCACACACTCCATGTATTAATTATAAAAGTATGTCAATGTACACATCTTTTAATGGGGTATAAAATTAAAAAATCAAACCCTTGTACGAAGTATTATCTTTATTCATAAAAATATGTTTTTGAAAGAAAATTAATAGAATAATAATCACAAAAAAATCATTGTGTATTTTTGGATTGGATTATATGTAGTTTTTGTTACAATGATCTAATAAAAAATGTGGTTTCATGTTATTATTTCTCTCTATATATTGTTCATGTATAATTTATGTTATAATATATATTTTTTAGAATAATTGAATCTTGGATGTTTTATTTAGTAAGGAATTATGGTACTAAACTCACACCCACCATTTATTTATTTTTTCATTAAAACATGTGAAATAGTATTGGTTAAAGTATGGATTTATGTGTTCTCATCCATTAACAATATTATTTTAAGGACCACTATTTATTTTAATAAATTAATAACATGATAAAATGAATGGTCATGGTGTGAGACACATATTTCAATATAGAAAATTAAGAATTATGGAAAATAAAAATGAAATTCTATGTAAATAATATAAGAAAAAAATGTATATTTGATGGTTGTTAATCCTGGAACCATATTTATTAGAGGATTACTTATAAGGAGTGTAAATCAATAGTCTGATTATGATATATAATTTAAATCAAGGAATACTATAATTTTTTAGATTAATTTTTGATTAAAATTAATCATTTATGTCATTAATCCCATGAATAATGGGAGACAAAAACTGATTCATTTGAATAAATAGAAAATGAAAGGAAACAAAATTTTACAATTGAATAAATAATGATTTCCACATTTTAAAATCTAGGATGTAAAATATTCACTAAAATTATTTGAAGTATAAATTATACTGTGAATAATTTCTCAACATTGTGGAATAATTATAATTAAATAGGGAAAATGTTAATGATCTTAGAGTGTTATCATTTAAATTAATATGAAATTCCAAAACAATGATATTTTATAGAAATTATAATGATTTATAAGTGAATGAAATAATTTCATGAATAATTACAGATGTGTAAAAATTATTAGTGGAATATAATGATCAAAATTTGGTCCTAAATCGAATAAATTCACTCTATGTTTATACTATAATGGATGATAATAAATCAATTGTAATTTTATTTTTTGACCCATTTGTTAAAGAGGACTCATAATATAAATAATTATCTAATGAACATGCCTAATTAGAAGGAAATTTAAACATGATGTATATAAAAATAAGTGGATTCCCAAAATATCCATTATAAGTAAAATAATTTTGATGGAAATTAAAATGAAGATAAATAATTTCAATGAAAAAATCATTAACACATCAATCCTAAATACTGTCATAATTAGAATATATGTAAATCTTAGAAAAAGGCTTAATGAAAAATTTATTATTAGAGGAAATGTATGATGTCTACGAAATCCACTTGGATATCATTACCACAAAATAATTTTTCCAATTATATGGTTGATTATGGAAAATATAGTATAACATGCATTATTGAATACTCAAATACATTGGAATAAACCTATAGAAAATGACATTGAAAATGCATATTTTGATATGTAGTAGAAAATATGTTTTTGATATTACTGGATTTATGAGTGGACAAAATGACATTTATGAATTTAATAATGGTCAACAGTTTCTCCTAGGATTTTAAAAGTTGTATATTGGATATATTTAATTTAAATTATTCCAATTTAAAAAAAATTAATGTAATCTATTCAAAAAATTAGGAACTTTCTTTCTTTTACACAAATTAATTCGCACACTACCTGAATCCAAATCACTAAAACAGATAGGGAATCATTTTTATAAATATATCAATGTATATATTTTATATTGCACTCAAAATATGTTTTTGTTAATATATAATAAACATGAAATATTATTTTATCAAGAAATTGAATTCTAAATTTTGAAAAATTAAAAAAAATGACATAGATATCAATAACAAACCATCTAGACACTTTAGAATTTCATTGATAAACACATAATAATTTTAACTGACAATTTATGAAATTTTCACATTTCATAATAAATTTATACCCTTTAGGTTGTTGTATAAGAAAAAAATATATCAAAATAAAAATATAACACACCATTTTATTTTGAGGAATTTCACACTTTTTTGTTGACTAAAATCAAACATGGATGAAATATTATAAAATATATTTGATGATATCTATAGTGGAGGATAATAATAATTATTTTCTAAACAAGGTTGAATTAGAATAACATATGGAGAACATTAAGATATTACCTAGAAAACAATGATATATAACATTATAAGGAACATAAAAAAGCATAATTTATTAACATCATCACAATATCCATATATTATAATTTTTGGAGCATTGCATCAATCCCCATAATGTCCATGACATTTTTAATTGAGAACTGTGGGCATAGTATAATTGAATGATTGTGTAATTATCCCTTTAAAAAAACATTATATAAAATAAAATCAATATTGAAATCCCTAATAGTAATTCATAAAATGTATATATATTGTAATTTTTGAGATTTTTTGAAAAGAATAAAATGCCTCCCAAGATTTTATATAATATCGGTCAAAAAATCATCTAATTTGGACCCATATTCAATTACATGATCAAAATTACGCACTATCTATCTAGGGTACTAAATCCATCCCAACGTATTAACTTCTATATGAGCATCATTGGTAACACCAAAAAATAATAATTATCCTTACTCGTAGTTTAAAAAAAATTAACATCACAATTTAATCTATCTATTGTTTCGATTTTAACTTCATAAGACATTGATCAAATAACCTACATAATTTTTTATGGGATGATGTCAAGGTAACATTTTATATGAAATTATAGATGCAATTCTTAGGAATGGTGTATTACTTTGTGATTCAACAAGTGGAATAGCGGGATGATATCGTCCCCATAAATATTTTATCATGATATAATAATATGAAATCAAAAATTTAAATCATGTGTGTTCTTGGGGTTATTGAAATATGTGTCTACTGATTGTGATATTTAATTAAGAATATGAAAAATTAAGTGGAACTATATTCAATTTATAAAATTCCCTATTACAATACATTATAAATTAATAATAATAAAAATATGAAAATAAAATAATAACCTATATATGTGTCTAATCACCCCCCTAGAATTGATGTATCCATGTGTTGAGTAAATAACATCTTAAAATTTAGAATGACATGTTCCCTATCTTGATCATATGCTAAGATACATTTCATTGAAAAATATCCATAAAAAACTAAAAACATCATAATCAATTCAAAAAATCTAGGTTAACAAGTATATAAAAAGTATAATCACATTTATTTATTGAAATTAAAAAAATTCATATAATTGTAATAAAATTTAATGATGTATTATATATTAGAAAAGTATTGGGGGTTCATAAAATTGAACAACACAATTCATTGAACGGGGAAAACATGGATGTTGTATTTGGTAATCAAATTGTATTCCCAATAAGAGTAGTAATGTTTCATATTATCTCGTTTTTATATATTTTTATTTTTACCTTGGTAAATAGAACACAATTCAATTCAGTCAACTCATGATGTAAGACAGTGCCGATGAATCGTAGAAAAAAGTAATATAACAGACTATTTGAGGATTACATGCTCATGGATCCTCTTCAGTTTAGTCAATTAACAAAAAATTGTAACTATAATAAATAAAAATAAAACACCCAAATATTGGATGAAAATTAATGTAGTTAATATAATTATTTTACAAAGGCATGCATTAGGTCAATCCAATTTCAAACATTAAATTATTTTATATTATTTATATTTTTATGAAATATTTTAATTATTTCTAAAGAATTGGAAAATAAAATTATCATTTTGTATATTTTATTTATTATGAATCCCATGAACTCATATAATACCCAACAATTTGATTATCATGAATAATGATATTTTTATTATACAGATTCATATTTAGGGAATGAAAAATCACATTAGAATACAATAATTTTGAAAATTTAATTTTGTTGAACATGATAACAAATTAGAAATGGTGTCATGACACAGCCCCCAGGGCCCATTCCATGACTATCCCATGCCCGAATTCCTTAGGCCAGGGGCTGGTGACTAGAACCCGAAAGGCGTATCTACATAATAGGAAGACATTTCATTTAAATATTTATAAACACATAATCTATTAATTCAACAAAATAAACCACGATGTAAATTGATGTAGTCAAATTTTTACTAAAGGTAAATGGGGTAGAATACAAGCCCAAAGAGAATGTATAAGTATAAATGAAAATGGAAAACAACTCCCGGATCATCCACTTAGGATCCTACATGAAATGTAGGTACAACTCATGATCTGTAGTCACTCTAGCGTGTCACGTCAAATGGTCCACATATGAGTTCCATAATTTTATAGCTCCCTCAGCCTTGATCAACATTGTCCATATTCTACAGAAGACATTGCAAGGTCCAGTTGTACACAATGCAGGTTTGAGTATAACAATACTCATTCGGGACCCTGAGACCCCAAATGGTCTCCCAGAGTTCCGAAACGGATAAACCGTAACACAGGACCTCAAAAACAAACCATGAGAAGTCATAAAATATACATAGGTATATTCCCATAAAAATACATTTGTTATCAGAATATACTAGTCTAATACATGAGAAAACATAAGACTCCATCTTTTAAGACATTTTCACATTTGATGCACGAAGAAATAATACCCCAAAGGTAACACCATGAAGGTAATATCATAGAATATATTGTACTACAGAGGTAACACCACGAAGGTAAAAGTATCACAAAGGTGACACCACGAAAGTAACACCACGAAGTTAAAAGTTCCACAAAGTTAAATAATTATCTCACACTTTGTATATAACCCTAGTACATATTTATAAATTATTAGCCATAAATCTAGATCATTTTATTCTATCGAGAGTCTCTGATGTTGACTCAGACATAATCGATAGATGCTGACCCTAATAGGATCGATAGATGCTAACCCTCATAGTATAACTAGGAACTAAACCACACATGATCAATATATTCTGACCCACATAGGATAACTAACTCCATACCCACACATTATCGATAGATGCTCACACACATAGGATAAATGATCATTCTTCATGATACAGACAACAAAGAGATTCCTACCTAAGCATTCATAATTCCAAGATCATACTCTATTAAATCCATCATTGATATATAAAATAATAGGATGTTCCATGAAGAAATATCATCAAGTTCTTACATGTTACAAGGGATCCAATGTGACAGATGACGCGTCAATTAGATGCTCGATCTTTCACTTATAAGTGTTTTAGTACCATAGGCCCGATTGGATTCGGGTTCGATCCAACCCGACAATATTCAAATTCTTCCAAAACTCATGTAGAGTATTCCAAAAGGAATTTCTTTCTCCAAGGATCCCTGCTCCATAGACGGTTCATCAAATGGATGTTTGGTTCACATGTTATGGCTCTTTTAGCGAAACTGGGCTTGGAAGGGTTCAGGTCCAGTTTGACAAGTTGGACTGACCCGAATTGGGCCGACCCGATCCAGTTCAGTTAAACAGACCTAGACTAGGTCTAGCCCGGCATAGCCTGAAATAGCCTGGGATGGCCTAGTTGGGCTGGGCCACAATGGGTTCTGCCCACAGTGTCGCGGACGTGCCCAACCTTCCTAGGGAGTGCGTCCCACTAGGCCTCCACGAGCTGACCCATTAAGGGGCGCTGCCTACGGGCTAGCGCAGCTCGGATTTTAAAGCGGAGGGAGCCGCAATTCATGTGCGGCTTGACCCATATGGTGAGAGACCCGCTTCCATAGGTGTCCTACTTGAGTGGGACCCACCCTAGATGGAATGGGAGATAAGTTTCCCCTGTTCGAAAGTCATAGTGGCGAAGCCTCTTGGCACTGCCAGGTTAACCGCAGGACCCGCTGCTTGTCTCGGCCCTCCACTGCATCATCTGAGCTACGACCAATATCAACATCAACCGATGGCGCGATGCTCACCTCTTTTTACATCTGCCTGGTGCCAGCCCCCACTGAATACCAGAGCTATATGCCAAGGCCTCCACCTCTGGCAGCGTGTGACGTCACGTCACCACATCGTTCGCATTCGACACAAGACATCTGCTATCTCCACACCCCATGACTTCGACAACGGCCACCTCTGCTAGAGATTCTTAACGGCACCCCACTATCTACTCCATGGATAGACATTTTTGGCTACCGCTCTCACACACCATTCAGGGTTATGTTCGATCCGATTAAAATGCTCGTGATGAACACACCAAATTCCAACCAAAGGTGGAGGGTCTGGGCCTTGATTGTTTTCCTTCACCAGCCGTGTAAGCTTTATAGCTAGAGGGTAGTACAATATTCCAAAACTCTTGAATCTAAAAACAAAAAAACCTACCTCTATTTGGTTGGATATCGATCGCCTTTATGGAAGTGTTGGAGTTTGTCAATCCCGAAACAAGCCTCCAATGACGCCACTCGAACAACGGTCTTTAGTTTTTGGTTGAGAGATATGTTCTTCATCAAGAGCCTCATGATCCTCCTACACCTTTCTCCAATGGAAACAAAATCCCTACCAACTAGAACAGTTAAAATAACCCTTAATTAATGGTGTGATTCATTTATTTAGAAATAATGAATCATAATAATTAAATATATTGGAGTTTACACATTTTTTGTATCCGGGCATTTGATGCCCGATATTAAAGTCCTGATCAATACCCTTGGGGCCCCCACCACAGAAAACTAAAGAGAGGTGGAAATAAAATAAAAAATAAATAAATTTATTTAATTTATTTACCACGGAAAACCATTGAACTAACATCCCTCTCTCAACCCACATAGGTCATGGATAACCCTCTCTAAAATGAATCTCAGCACTGCGGATTCAATGGTGCTCTAGGATTTTTAATCTGAGCATCGATTAAAATGATAGGAAACATTGATCATCCATTTACAGAATGTACATTAAAAAAGTTCAAAAATTTATTTTGGGCACACCAGGCCACAGAATAACTCATCGTTAATTTTTGAAGACTCTTACTAATCCAAAAAAATTTCTTCAAAAAAAGTACATGGAAAATCAGTGACATTACATTCTCCCCACCTTAGGTATTTTTATTTCTGAATGTCACTACAAAGACTAAAGAAAAAATGCAGGTATAGAGCAGGAATCTCAGCCTCCCCCTCTTTTGTTATCTCCAATAGGTTCCCATGATTCCAGTGAACGTGATCCAGAGGTATCGATCATCCATTATGGAAACGCTCCTTTGAATCCTAAATCTCTACTATAACCTCAAACGTCACCCCATCATCAATGTCCAGCCCTCCATGGTTGTTGCCTAGAGTTTGATCATGCGCGTATCTCTTTATTTGGTATACGTGGAAGATGTTTTGCACCGTCACCAACTGCGGGGGTAGATCCATGTGGTATGCCTCCTCACCAATCCTACAAAGTATCATAAATTCTTAGATAATTCATAGAGGTAACATGTCATCCCGACAAAATGTCCATTTTCCCAGTCGAGGGGAGTCTCACAAAAATACATGGACCCCACCTAGAACTCCAGAGGTCATCGAATCTTGCGGGAATATGACTTCTATAAACTCTATGCAGTCTTCATATGCTCTCAGATGATCTGCACCTTCTTAGTGGTATCCATTACCAACAATGAACCCATAATTGCTGACTCCCCTAGGTCATTTCAGCATAGAGGTGTTCTACATATTTTACCATACAAGGCCTCAAATAGTACAATACTGATGGTGGATAGATAGATTTAGTTGTATGTGAACTACAACAAGGGAAATTTATCCTCCTAGTTATAGCCAAAATCTAGGACACAAACACAAATCATATAATCCAATGTGTCTCAATGGTATCCAATGTCCTACCATCCATCTGTGGGTGAAAGGCAGTTGTCAAACGTAGATGATTCCCAAATGCGTCATGAAATCACTTCATCAACTGAGATGTAAAACGTGTATCACAATCAGATAATATCATCGATTACACCCCATGATGTCGTACAATCTCATGAATTTGGAGGCGTCCCAAGCCCTCTACTGATACCTTCTCTCGGGTGGGTAGGATGTGGGTTGACATAGTGTGTCAGTCAATGATAACCTAGATGGAATCATGTCCCTTGGATGTATGTGGAGGCCCTGTCACAACGTTCATGGATATATCATCCCAAATCAACTCATGCACCTCCAGTGGATGCAGAAAGACTACTAACGCATGATGCTTGGCCTTCACTTGTTGAAAAGTGATGCATCTTCAAATATACTCTGCCACTACATTCTTCATCCATGACCTCCAGTGCTAATGCCAGTGGTCCCGATACATCTTTCCATGCCAGGATATACCTCTATAGTGGACATGTGGAACTCCCTCACCACATCCTCTCATAGTGCCACCAATACCACGATGCGTCATCAAAATAGGATGAAGTTCTCCCCACATTTAGAAAATCAATCAGGTTCTTTTCCTAAGGATATATGACCACTTCAAACCTTGTTGTCAATGTATATATGTTGTTCCTTTGGAACATGCAGAAAAAGAGGGGGAGTGACAGTCAAAGACTATAGGTAAGCTACTCCATCTCTACATACAAAATATATCTGAAATGGGACTAGATGATATGCCGCCTCACTAAGAAACTATAGACCAGACCTCTTACTGAGTTCGTCTACTAATATGTTCCCCTTACTGGGTGTGTAAAATATATCAATGTCATAGTTCATGAATAACTCTAGCCAATGTCGATGTCTCAGGTTCACATCCTTATATGAGAAGATATTCATTAGACTCTTGTGATCAGAGGAGATTATTAATGGTTCTCCCATCAAGTAATGTCACCACATCATAAATACGAAGACCACTACAACAATCACTAGATCGTGTGAAATGTAGTATTGCTCATTTTGTCTCAACTATCAAGAAATATATGTGATCACTGCTCACTCATACATTAGGAAACATCCACGTATGGTCCATCATGTATCATAGTAGACTACATACCCAATTACCTCTTATGGTAGCATCATTATAGGGGCGGCCGTTATTATTTTACTCTACTCCTGAAAACTATGATAACATCGCTCCATCCATATGAAGGGATATAACTTATTTGTCGACACTAACAAGGGGGATGCAACTCATGAAAAGTCAAGTACGATTCGGTAGTAGTACCAAACCAACCCCCGGAAGCTCTGCACCTTAGTCATACTTATTGGAGGCTCCCATGAAAGACCTACATCTATCTTTACAGGATCTAGTGAAACTCTAGACTCTGAGAAACATGTCCCAGAACGATGACCTCCCATATCTAGAACTGGAACATCGAGAGCTCACTATAAATCTAGTTCTATTGGAGTGTATCTAGAATTGTCATCAGATGATAGGCACGTTCCTCCTCTGACGTCGAGTATATCAAGATGTCGTAGATGATGACCTCCACAAAGTGGTCAAGGTATGGATGAAAGATCATGTTAATGAGTCCCATGAACAATATAAGAGCGTTGGTCATGCATAATGGCTTAACTATGAAATCATAGGAGCCATACCGACATATGAAGGCCATCTTCTATACATCATCATCTCATACATGGAGCTGATGATATCCCGATCTGAGGTCTATCTTCAAAATCCGTCGTTCTTCCATAATCTAATCAAAGAGAGCATCATTCCTCAAAAGTGGATACTTGTTCCTCACGGTCACCTAGTTCAGGTGATGATAGTCCACATAGAGTCTGAAACGTCCATGTGCCTTCGTGCGGAACAAAATCGGAGCTTCCCATGTAGAAACATAGGGCCATATGAACCTTTTCCTCTACAAGTGATCCAGTAGTAACCACAACTCACGAAGCTCCGTGGGAGCCATCCGATATACTGGTGTAGATATTGGTGTCATCTTGAGTAAAAATATGATTTAAAAGTCCAGCTCTCTATGTGGAGGTAGTCCCAAAACATCATAAAAAAATACATCGACATACCGGTCCACCACTATTGGATAAATCAGACTCTCGACATCAACTTCTTAGAGGGTAAGGATAGCCAATTGATGTTTGATCGGCTACACCCTCATAAAATAAAGTCCATCATATGCTGGAAATGATCCCTTCTAATTGGTTAAGAAATACCTAGTTCCATACTCACAAACACACCGCACATTTCACCTAATATAGTCAATATGATCATAGACTATAGATAACCATTTCATACCCATGATGGCGTCGTAAGGACTTGACGCCACTACTAGATGATCTTTTCCAAATCTATCGCTTCATTGAGTAATCCCACAGTACCAGAACTAGTGTGTAATCGTCGAATATACTCCCATAGAGTCTCTAGTTGTATAGATTGAGAAAACATCTCTACTAGAATATCATATCTCCGAACGAGAGCTACGGAAAAGAAAGATTGACTTCTCCTCTATCTATATATGCTACAGCTAGGATGGAGTTGACACAGATCATACCTTGAATCAGCTCTAGTGTGTCATGCTTTAAGTTCTCATCTTCCTAGAGATGAGCTCATCCATGTCCTCATACTTCCTATGGCCAGGGTTGACCACTTGGTGGTGGTGTCGGTAGAACCTAAAATCACCTCTCACCCCCTACTGCACGTCAAGATCCTCTGCCACATCTACCACCCTATGAACCACCTCGGTCGAACCGAGGCCTCTACTTCAGTGGTCCCTTGACCATATGATGGTCATGCGTATGTTGGGATTGTCAATCACATTTCATGTGACCCTACCCGCCACACGAGTAGCACTTCTTGCTTTTCATTTGTCCTCCTTTGTCCTATGAGCCCCACATGACTGACCCTATATGCTATGGTCATCCACCAGAAGGTTTGGACTGCTTGTGCCACTACGTAATCTATCTATTGACTGATGTGGATGTATCTGCTTCTTGACATCGAGTGGTCTCTCACTCTTAGTGCCTTCTAATATAGGAAGATCTCAACAAAAAGTGCTCTCCCTAGAACCCCATCATGCATCAGAATGCTGAGAGATAACATCGATGCTCTGATCTACCACCAGAGACCCTACTCAAAGATTCGGGCACCAATGAAAGGGTCTTGTACTATGTCTATGGAGTAGCAAGAGAGATCAGTGAAACATGTCGAGTATTGGGTCAATGTCATTGTGCTCTACTATATGCGCAACAGCTCATATTTATGCACTAAACATAGGATCGTTGTGAAGAAATCTGCTCTGAAAACGCCCTTTATGTCCACCTTGGTGAGGTATGCCTCATCGTCTACCTAGAGTGTTAGAATCCACAATCCCCCAACTTCTCCCTAGAAGAGACTGGTAGGTATGGTCACCATTTGATCATAAGGTGTCCCAAATATGTGATGAAATATACCATAGCCTCCAGCCAGTCCACAACCACCTCCGGATCCATCTATTCTCAGAACCTTTGAAGCCTTTTTAGATGAAATGCATGAGACACACTTAGTCGACATGCTCCCAATGATGGTGGGGGATGGTGGCATCTGTTTCCCAAAGAGTGGGGGTGCTACTTATATAGCACCCGATGGTTCAATCGTCATTAGGGGGCCATGCACCGATGCCACATCACCCGATGGGCCGTCATTATGTGCTCACTCAGTAATCTAGGATGACTATCTACATGGTGGCATCATGAAAGGAAACTAGTTCTCCATAATTAATAAGTTGTACCTGGTGAGCTGGCTCAAATAGATCATAAATAAAAAATTTCGAAACACAAGAAATCCATATTTTCGTGTGCCGAGTCGAAAACATGAATTCAGGGTCTGGGTGTTTGGATATGTCGGCTACTGTACTAGCACTAGGTTTCCAAAACAAAAAACCACAGTCATAACAATTAACACTATTTCCACATAGATAACATTAAAATCCTAGTTATTCGGTAGAACTAACTCGTCTGATGCCACTTTGTCATGATACTTCCCCCGGGACCCACGCTGTGAATACCCCAACCCCATCTTCTATAATCCAAGGGATGGAGATTAGCACTGAAAAGGCATATCCCTATAATGGGAATGAATTTCCTTTAAATCGTTACATACAAACTATCTAGAAGACAAAAAAAGCGACCAAGAATTAAACTGCTATAGAAAAAAGTGACATGAAGGTAAAGGGGTCAGAATGCAAGCCCAAATTGAAAGTAAAAGTTCAAGAATATCATGTGAAGGTGTGAGTATAATAATACTCAGTAGGACCCCCAAGACCCCTGATGTTCTCCCAGAGTTCCACAAAGGATATACCAGACAGCAGGACCTCAAACACAGAGCATGGAGTACTCATCAACACTACATAGGTATATGACAATACATATACCTAAGTCACTAGAATATACTCATCTCATTCACGATGAAACATAAGTTTCCCACTTTTTTTTCATTTTCACAACTGATCCACGAAGGAATAAAACCACAAAGGTCACACAACAGAAATAAAAGTACCACAAAGGTAACACCATGATGGTAATAGCATGAAAGTAAAATTTTCACAAAGGTGACATCATGATGGTAACACCACGAATGTAAATATACCACAAAGGTAAAGACACTGAGAAAACCATGTATATACTATAAATACATATGTAATGATGATTAGTCATAATTCCATATCATCTTATTTTATTGAGAGGATCTGCTGTAGACCCACACCGTATCGATAGATGCTGAACCACACAAGATCTATAAATGCTGACCAACACAAGATTGCTTGCACTGACTCACAGAGGATACATAGATACTAACTCACAAAGGATCACTAAGCACTGACCCGCATAAAATCGATAGATGCTGAGCCCCTTAGGATTGTTGTTCATTCTTCACATTACAACCAGCCATTAGATTCCCATACTAAGCACGCTGTATTTCGGGAGGATCCACTCCTCAAGCAAACCACCATATCTCAACCATCAAGAATATCCATTAATTAGTATCCAAAATGACCGAAATATCGTAAGGGTTCCAACATTATAGATGATGCGTCAATCGCACACCCAATATTTGACATTTAATTGTTTTAGTACTGAGGGCCTGGTTGGAATCGGGAGCGCACCAGCTCAACTCTGCTCCATCTTTCTCCGAAACTGATGTTGATTATACCAAAAAGACTGTCATGTTCCGAGGATATCATTGCCATAAATGGTTCATCAAACAGATGTCTGGCTCACATGTTTTGGGTCTTTTAGTGAAACTGGGCCCGTAAAGGTCCAGGTCTAGCCCGGCCTGGCCAAAACATGCGTTGGATGGCCTGGTTGGGTGAGGCTGCAAAGAGATCTACCTAGGCGGCAACCGTCAGGGTCGGCGTGGCCGGGCCCACTGAGAGGTGTGACCCCCTATGGTCCTGCGGCCAAGAAAACAGATGTGCATGGCTCGCTGGGCTCCCACGACCCAACCCGTGAAGGGGACCAGCCCACTGGGCATGTCTGGCCGGCCCGTAATGGAGCATAGTCTACTGGGAATTCATGTCCTGGAACACAAATGGAATGACCCGCTGGCACGCGCGCCACGCTGGCTTGTGAGGCCCACTGGAATGGGGACCACCCAATATGGAATGGGGTAGCGGTTTCGACCATTCAAAAGTAGGATTGGCAGTGCGACTTGGAACTAGTAGGTCGCTGGTGGGACAAGTTGAGGGTCTCAGATCTCTATTGTAGATTCCAAGGCGCTACCCACATCTGTGGCACACAACGGGGTTCCACTCATCTTCGCTCGCGGCCAGCCGGTGCTGATCACCACTATCCACCGTAGCTATATGTCATGTTCCCCTCCTCCTGGGAGGCGTGACGCCAATTCTTGCACAAATGGCCCAAGATGGCCGCCGTCTCGACCCCTTGTGGTTTCGGCCACCGTCTCCACCCATCGCAACTTCAACACCAGCCTCCTCTACCAGTGGTGCACCACAACACCCCAATATCTCTTCCACGGCTGACCATATCTGGCCGCCACCATCACCCACCATACTAGGTCTCATTCAATCCAAATAAAATTCTCATGAAGAATGCACAAAATTCCGACCAAAGGCAGAAGGTCCGGGTATTGTTCATTGGAACTCCCACACCCTCTGATTTAGCTTGATAGTAAGTGGGTAGAATAAGAATAAAAAACTCTTGAAACTAAAACCTAATAAAAAAATGGAGTAAAAAATTATATAAATTAAAATTAAATCATTTTGATTATTATTTCCCAATAATTAATAAAATATATGATAACGATACATCCACTGATAGTAAATTAATAATTCAAACAGATTTTTTTTATAACATTAACATGTCCCATGTTGTTAGGGTTTGAGACCAAGAATCATTAAGGCTTGAATAACATTTTATTAATGTTTATATGAAAATGTGAAGTGCAGTTGAAAATTAAATTCCATGATGAGTAAAAATTACATTATATAATATATCAAATAGGCTGTATGTACCCCTCATTAATCATATTTGTTTTAAAATACAAAACATTAATCTAATTGAATATTTTTGGATAGAAACAATTACATGATTACAAATTCATTTTACAGATGTTCCTAGAATCATGAATAATAATATTTAGTACAATGGATCCCTTAATAAGATCAATATATTTTTATATTAATTCTAATATCAACCGTTTGTAATCATATGACTGAAATTAATTATACATTATCTTCTTATGCTGGATTGAAAATTAACATGTTGGGGACTTGTTACAATGTTTGTAATAATCAAAATTATTTTTTAATAATACGATAAATACATAATATAAATTTAAAATAATGATAAATTAATTATTATCTACTAGGTATATTTTAATAATATTAGTATTTAGGTTACCATAGTAATCTATGATATAATTTGATTGCATTAATTTGGTACATGGGTAAACAAACACAGACATGAATGGACTAATTCATGATTGGTGAGTATGGTTAAAAAAAATTATGTTATCATTACAATATAATAATAATGATATAATTTAGACATTTTGGATTTGATGATTCAAAATTTTCTTATCTTCTATGAGGAAAAAAATTCAATATGAATGAAAACATTCATTCACAGTGACATTATAGTCACAAATAATTTCTTAATAATTGTATTTAATTAAAAAAAGTAAAGGATTCTAAAAATATATATTAACAATTGAGTATTAAAACATTATAATATTTATAATATTAAATTTTTCATGATAGGTTTATAAGTGAATGAATTACCAGAAAATATTGTGGATTATTTTATAATCTCTTTGGAACATGGAATGAACTCTTGAAAATATCAATGGAAGCATAGTGATTAGGAACGAAATTGAAACTATGTGATTATGAAAAATATATTATATTAAATTAACATAGAAATTCTATATATTTAGGAAGGAATAATATTTAATTGGATTGAAATGAATACCATGTGTCCCAAATTATATGCGAATAAAAGGGAACTTTTATAGACACCATTTTATTTTTCAATAATATCATCAAATTATTCAATGTTTAATGTGAAAAATGATATAAATAATGGGTATTCGGGTGATCATGGATTGATGAGACATCAATGAAGAATTTACAAACATGATTTAAATATTTTGTGCATTATTTTTTCTTATGATTTTAGGGTTAAATTTCTTTTTTTTACTATATTAACTAGTTTTTAACTATTAATTTTCTTAAAAATAATATAAAATAATCTGCAATACCAAATATTAGTTTTCATAACATTAATATCATCTATATAGAATCAAAGAAATTTTACCAATATTACAAAATATCATTTTATATAATGACATTTCATATACATAAAAACATTTGTTTTTGTTAAAAAATGAATCAACAATTTTTTATTCATAATCATTTTTATGATTATTTACATATTTAATTTTTGAAAATATAATTTTAAATACTTTAAAAAATATTATTTTTATACTTTAGTATAATATAATTATATAAAATAGATAAAATTTATAAGCTATTTATATTATAATTATTTGAATATTACTTTTTCACCATTCTCATTGTTAATTATACTAATCGTATTAGTTAAAAATTAATGAACAAATTTTTAATATATATTTTATATAAAATATGAATATGTTGATATAAATTATCATATAAATGAATATAGATATCTTTTCTATAATTGATGAAAATTTATTTTTAACATAATCAAATAATAACAATTTTCAGCATAAAATTTAACTTATGTATCCAAAATGAAATATGAGGGTTTTACAAAAAAACCATCATAGTAATTTTATTTAAATTAATTAATATATAAATATATATTTTTTATATTATATTTTCAAAAATTAATTTATATCTTTAAATCATTATCATAATTTGCTCAAAGAGCCATTTATTAAAGAAGTCCATATTTCTTCAACTATTCACTTAAAAATATTTATTTCAAAAAAATCCTAATAATTCATCATTGACTTATATTTTTAATCTAAATTTAAAACTATTGTTCATATTTAAATATTTAAATTATATGATTTATATGTTCAAATTTTAAAAAAAAACATTAAACTATAAAAAACTAGTTATTATTAGAAAATGTTATAATAAAATACTAAATACAGTGCTTACTATTTCATATTATATACCATATAACTTGGACATAATATATTTTATATAAAATAAAATTTTTTATTTCTAAAAAATATTTAATTGGTTTTAAATTTGATAACACATGGAAATGTAATTTATTGAAAATAAATTTAAAAAAAATGATCATAATAGTATTTTTAGTTAACTAATTTAATCATATTCAAAATAAAATTATAAATTATTGTAACTATAAATGTATTTAATTATGTGGTTACATAATTAAATCATTTATAATCGATGGTTATGTTCTAGTGGTAAAACTTATTTTTTTATATTTATTCCAAATACGTAATAGTTATTTTTCATTGTTGTTTTTTAGGTTGACAAAAAAATTTAAATTTTATGGATCATTTAAGAGAAATGAAATATTAAAATATTTTCATTTTACTATATAATATATTAAATAAATTAGGTCATCAATATTTTACACATTTGATGAAGGTAATTTCTATAGGGAAATAATAGTTGTGGAAGACACTTAGATGATCATGGGTAAATTTTGGTTGTGGAATTAGATTTTTCTAAAGGGGAAAAAATTAATTCTAAACAAATTATAATTTTAGTCATTACATTCATATATTGACATAGAATTATACTATTGATTGAATATATTGATCCAGATGGAATAACATCCCAATAAACATGAAAAATATTTATTTAATAATAACAAAAATATTGATTTTAATTAGTAACTCTGTATTCAGTATTTAGTGAAACATTGAATAAAATAAGATACATGAAAATAGAGAATGAAAATTTACTATAATCTACTTTATTATTAATTTCATAGTCATTTTATTTTTTTTCATAGTTTCTTCTGATTATTTCTACCATTTTCCCTTATATTGGGGAATTGATTTATATAATACCCAACACTCATTCTATTGATGTAGTATTTTTTTATTTCATATCCCCCCTTATACATGTGTGAATGATGAACAGTATCCCCAATATTATTGACTTTAACAATATCATTAAATATATTCCCACATTATTATTACCATGATATTTTCATGTATGAGATGGAATTTTATTTCCTTTACCATCTCTATCTACATAATATAAATTATATTCCGTCATACTATGATTTTTTGTTTGGGATTTTAAATATAAGTTAGTTTTAAATTAATATTTTTATTATATGGTTTAGAATAATCAAATAATTTCTCACTCAATCCTTTATTACGTTCTGTTATTTTTTTGTATAGTTCTCACATTTTTATAGCGTACAATGTTAACATTTTTCCTTTAAGATTGATCAATTTATAAAACTAAATTATTAATCATAATTTATGGTCATTAATTTAGATTTATTATAAGTCACTATATGAAAATATAACAACCATATTTTTCTCTTTATTACACTCTCATGAAAACCTATAGTTCATAAAAATCATCTTATATCAGACATAGTTCAATATATATCACCCCCAATTTATCTAATAATTTTCTCGGAAGAACATATGTTACATGGAGTTTGGTTATATCATACATTATAACATAGTCCTGATAATGGAGATACAAAACTACCTTATTCATTAATTAAATATCATTTACCTAATAATAATTGAAACTTGTGATCTCAGAATTTGTCCTATCTCTTATGCAATGTGAAAATATCTATCAATATATACCATAACATGTTAATATATACATTTTAATCTTTTAAATCCATGTTCACATATATATAGGTTTTCTATCCTAAACATCTTCAAATTTTTTTGTATGGTTTATAAATAGAATTTTAATCCACCAAATAATATTCACATGGTGTAACTCTAATAGCCCCAGAATTTTTACTTTTTCCCATTTAGAATTAATCTAATTTTTTTCATATATTTCATTATATTTAAGCAAGATAAGATTATGTAACAAAAAACAAAAAATTCAGAATTCCCTAAATGTAATACCGAGTGTATCTGGTGTTATATGAAATAATTCCCTTCCTTAATGGCTTGTGTAACATGAAAGACCATCATTTCCCTAAAAAATAATGTATTTTAAAAGTATTATTATTAATATAAAAAATATAATATTTTCATGAAATTGACTATTAAAAATTTAATTTATATATGAATATATTTATTTAAATGAATTATTCATATATTAATTCCAAATGATAATAGAATCTTAATGAATATAATGTGAATGACTATTTAAAAGATAATTGTAATTTGAAATGGGAAAATATTAATCGTGATTTATATAATTTACTATTAAATATTGGTATTAATTAAATTTATATGATATATATCCAGTAAAATATTTTTCATATTCATACAATAAATTAAATTTTAAAAGGATAAGAACATATCTAATATTACACAAAAAACCTATAATTTTCAAAATGTTGTTTTACCACAATTTAAGGTAGAATCATTTTTATATATAAATGTTTTTTACTTATAAAAAATATAAATGTAATAATTGACATAATTTTTGAAATTAATTAATAAAAATTGTGTTAGGGTCATTTTAGGTTTTATTTATTAAATGTTTCGTTTTTTTAAAAATAATTAAAATAATGGATTTTGATTCAAAGATAATTTTCATCTAATTTATTGATAAGGTAAAATTAAAATTTTAAATTACTCTACTTTTTAATTTGATTATTTCATTTTCTATTTTTATAAATTAGTTCATTGTAATAAATTTCAAATAAAATTGAATATAAAAACATAGAAAACATTTGAACTATTTTACTTTAAAACCACCATTGTCATCCCATTTTTCAGATAAATTTTCAATTAATTTCTACCACATATATAATTGGTAAATCAAATTATAGATTACATTTTTTGAATCAAAATATATTATAATTTCTAATAAAGAAAAATTATAATTTGATAAACACTGTTAGATAATTTTATTGTATTTATTTACAAACATTAAAAGAAAAATTATCTTAACAATGGACTAAGCCTTAAAATAAAGGGCCCAAATGAACTAGATATTTTTCCAGACCCCATTATTTTCTGATATATTGATCCTATACTCAATTTTTTTGACATTGGTTCATTATTGGATCCAATTTCAATGGAAAAATGTGGTTTGAATTTTCCCTTGCAAAATTTACGAGTGTAAAACTACTCTTCCACTATTACAAGGAAATAAACCTCACACATTCTCACACATATAAATCCATAGTGGCTAGGCATAGATCTTCCCATATAAATCCTAAAAACTCTTCCATAATACTAGAATAATATAATTCTACATAAATATACCTAATGAAGCATTTGGGTTCAAATTAAATGAAGTATCCCAAATCATAGATGATATCCTTTATTAAGATATTTAGCTTGATTTATTTTTAACACTCTTTATATTATACTTATTAGATAATTAATATTCAAAAAATGATAAATATAGTGAGATGTATTTATGTTAATGTTTGGACCTTCCCTTACAAACAAATTTCTATCTATGGGGTAACCAACTTACCGGTTATGTGTACGATTAAATAACACCACACAAAATATTGATTATATATTCATACTTTTTCACATATCAGGGTTGAAATTATGATGGAAAAATTGTTTATATATTATATATATGATATTTATAATGACTATATTCTTCTTTGATATTTATATATATCACCCATTA
Source organism: Viscum album (assembly GCA_963277665.1). NCBI lineage: Eukaryota > Viridiplantae > Streptophyta > Magnoliopsida > Santalales > Viscaceae > Viscum > Viscum album. The sequence continues at coordinate 924,091,035 of OY728156.1, forward strand.
ATAATTTATATTTTTTGTGAATACAATTACATCATATTGGGATGTGTGGAATACCTTTTGATAAAGGTGATGTGATTCATAAAAATGATTAATGCAATATATAAATTATGATTCTGAAGAAAAATATTTTACATTAAAAATTATATATTATATTCATGTTATACATACATTTCTATAAATTTAATATGTATAATTTTCATTATTATCATTTTTATAAACTAAAAAACGGATAACGTTGGTTAAAGATGTTCGGAAACGTTCCTCCTCAACATGATGTGATTTATTTTACATATAAATTAATAAATAAATAATATTATATTATTTAATAAAATTTTATTATTTATATAATGATAATTATGTATTGATATAATAATAATTACCAACTTTCCATAATGATCATTTAAAAATGGGAAAATTTCTTATGCGTATATATGACCCTCCATCTTTTTTGTTGTATCATTGGTTCATTATTCATAACTATATTTCATGATATGAATTAAACGTATATTATTAAATAAAAACGATTATTATTTCATGATTATTTTTTTGATATAATACAAAATTACTCCCTTGACCATAATTGAGCTACCAAATAAATTTATGACACACAAACAGAATTTGGTCAAAATTTCCAAGATAAACATGATTGTTTATTTTGTTATATATAACATTGTAACAAGTGAAAAAAATTATATATATAAAAATTTTAATAATGAAAATAAATTATAGACATATTGAATTATTCTATCATATAAAGGCACACGAGAGAAGATCGACTCATGGTAAGGTATTTTTTCTCAATTAATATTAAATTGAAAATTATATAATATTATTCCCCAATTAACTTTTTTTATGGTTTATATAAATAACTGTTTTAATTTATATCATGAATATAATTAATCTATTTATATTATATGTTTCATATAATACAGGTGCAATATTATTCAAACATTTCAATGTTGTATGAATGACATTGGTATGTTTAAAGAATACAATCGTCAAGAATGTTCTCAATAATTATCTATTAAATATAACTTTGTTTTTAGGATGGTAACAATATTAATAGAAAATAACATTATGGTAATAATTATTCATTGGTTTTTGTAATATCCATAGTCTCATATGATGAATATTATTATTTCAAAAACTGTATATCATTTATTAATATGGTGTTCACATTTAAAGTTATTTAATAAACTCATTAATTATTTATAAATATATATTATTTATTCAATATATATTTTTGATAAATAATATTATTTATTTTAGTCATTAAATACGAGGAATGATATTGACAAGAAAAAATGGAAGGTGCCTGAAAATTATTTATTCCCTTAATTAGTTGATAGCTTATCATGAGATGAATAATTTTAATGAATCAAAAGAGATTCTATCTATAGTTCTAAACGATATTTTAAAGGACATGATAGTATATCTTTTCACATGCCTCTAAAATAACATCCAATATTAAATAAATTCCATCGTTTTTATGTAGTTATTACATATAAATGATATTTTTCATTGATATATATATATTGATGCATTGAATTATCAGTTCAACGACTAAAGGAATTGTTTTTATGTTTCTTACCATTCCATAAAGAAGATTCTTGGTATATTTAATTTCATTAAATGTGTTATCATTTATTTACCCTTTAATATTGATATATTATCATTGATTGAAAATTTATTCTACATTACATCCATTTAATGATCATTTGAGATCAACCTTATTGTGTTTATATTCCCCATGTTATGAAGAAGAATCTTTAAATGAGTATCAAGGATGGTGTTTATATAATTTTAATATTTATTATGTTTTTATTTTCTATTTTATTATTTATTATGTTTATCATGTATTAAATATGTATTTTCAAAACATATAAACTACTCAGTCCATTGAAATTTGATTCCCTAAAATTATGACAATGTAATAATATAATGTACGGGCTCAGGGTTTATGAGGATACAGTATTATAGAATAAAACATGTTGTGTATTAACTAACATTAGTTGTGTATTGTGTGTTTATTGAGTTAATTCCCAATATTCCATTTATGTGTTGGTAACACTTGTCACAATTGAGTAAAACCTAAGTCTACATTTAGTATCCAGACATTGTTGTAATTTTAGGGATATTAAAAGAATATCTAATTTACCAAAACATAATTATTATATCATATGCAAGGAATTATCACTAACACATCCGTCCAAGTGATATTTTTATGAAATGAAAAATGATAACATGGAAAACCCATGATTAGGGAGGTCTAATGTAGTGCAGACCAAGGGAATACCTTATGATCAAATTGGCGGCCTCTAGTTTTAGGATATTAATAGAGAGGAGGAAAATTTTGTTTTAGCTTGGGTCTACCAGAGATGCCATATAATTCACAACTTTATTCCCCTCATGCCATGTGTGGTTGACTTGAATGTTTTTGCGGAGAAGGAAAGAATTTCCTAAATTTATATGATATTAGCCATAGATATAACACCCCTTGGTTTTGAAAATAAATATTGAATACATGAAACACCGAGTCTCTATAAAATACACATTTTATAATATATCCATTTAACACAACATTTCCACTACCATGTTTTGAATTTCAAAAAATGATCATCTAGAGTTGTGATCAGTAAATAATTTGGAGTCCAATAAGATAAAATTAATTGTTGTGGAATAGTAACACATCATTGTGAATATTTATTTAATGTAAATAATTTTAAACCATATAAAAAATAAAAACATCACCCATGAATGTATAAATACAATTTAGACATTTTAAAAGTGACCAAACAATCATAACATAAGTATGAGTATTTTTATGACATAAATATTTTAATTACAATTATATGATTTCTTAAATAATTTTAAATGTAAATTTAATTTAATAAAATTTAAACTTATATTAATAATTTATTGTCTTATTGTAATTATATTACTTTATGGGACATTTATTAATTTCTCATGTTGTTATAAAATGAGTTATTGTCTCAATGTTGTTATTGGGAATTAATTATGATTTATATAAAAACAAAATTAATATCCTTAATGAAATTATTTTCCAAAAATGGATTTCATTTTTGATATCTAATGAAGGGAAATTGGATGGGGTAAATTTTCGTATTTTTCTAAAATAATTGAATTTTTAGAGAATAAAAACAATACTATTTTGAGTTTTCATTATGTTTAATGACTTTAGAATGATATAAAAATAAAAATAAAATGATGGTCAAATTTTCAATAGTAACATAAGATATGAGGTGTCGTATTTGGCTAATACCATGGTATAATCAACGGTCAATCCAATGGTTTAACAAAAACAACTAATGAGGTGTCCGTTTAAATTAATAAAAAACTCCCTCCCATTTTCTATTGATACCCACTCATTCCATCAGTATATTTCATTCCAAACTCATTATCCATTATAATAAAGTAGTTTTACCTCTCTTTTTCTCCTCCCAAGGTGTCCTAAAATTCCAATAGTATGAACATTCATGTCATTGGAGTTAATCTACAATGTAAGAGAATTCTAAACATCTCTTTTCTATTCATGTTTTGTTTTATATGGTCTATATTTCATGATTTTATTCCATGTTCTTATTTCCAAATTATTCTTCTCCTCCACTATTTTTGAATTATTTTATGAACGGGTGACCCATGTCTCCTATCATTTCAATGTTTCATAAAAACATGTTTTATAGTTGTTATGCTGTAGAATTTTCTTAAGGGATTACCCAACTTTTGTTTTACTTTCAAGATCCCTCTTATTATTATCCTCTCCTCACCTCCCATATCCATATTACCATGATAACTATGGAATCATATATATAATATAATTATATCATTTTAGTGGATTTACCATTATCAATATTCTTACACATTCTCTTTTATTTTATAAAAGAAATCAACATCCACGAGGATCCAATTTATATCCTTCTTAGACGATGAGGTTTTGTTCCTCAATTATCCTTCATTAATGGTCATGGAAAAAACCGGGTGAACCTGGATATAATATATGTACTAAATCCTAATAAAAATTTGGTATCCATGACATGTACATAATTTTAAATCAAACAAACAAACATGTTTCTATTAATCAAAATACATCTAAATTTTTTGAAGTAAATGTCATTAATATTTCATCTATCAACTCATCCTCAGTCCATGTAACCAAATGATACAAATGAACATTAATAATTCTGTATTTTCATAAATAATATGTAATTTCAATTATATATATTTACATTCATTCGACAAGAATACCCCTACTCATATATAAATATAATGCTCATGAAAATAAAGGAAATGAACAATAAAGAATGAATGAATTCAATATTATAACTTATAAAAAATGAAATAGTGCTTTTATTAAATTTATTATTGAATAATTAAATGAAAAATATGTTCTAAATTAATTTAATTATGAGTGTAATTAAATATTCTAGGACCTTAAGTGCAATATTTGTACACATTCAGATATAAGGTAATGGTTTTTCCACACAAACCACCATTTTCATTCATGATAGATTAATTTTATAATTACCTCAATGAAATTATTATTTATTATTATATAGTCTACATATATTCTATTTAATTTTTTAATATATTTTTAGAAACCCGAATCCTTCCTTATAATATGTATAGTTTCATGTTTTAAAATCAAAATTCAAAATAGTTTCCGAAATATAAGCCCAATTTTAGATAACTTCTCAAATTATTAAATATATTCATGGGCACTATATAATATGTTTTTTGAAACCACTATCTTATAAAATATCTCATTTTATTTTTAATATTCTGTCTTACTTCACTTATGGTATGACACATATATTTTTTCAAAATAAATATTCTATTTCATGTAAAAAAATATTTATATCATGAATTACTCGGTGATTTTATAAAATTATCTTCATATGTTTCATAAAAATAATTTATTCATATGTAAATTTTCATATACCATATTTAATTTAATGTTTTATGATTATTTTGGTAGTGGATGAGCTATCATAAAACCATTCACGAATTTACTCTGAATGGTTTGGTTTTATACTTAATTTTTGGGGAAAATTATTTATATTATATATTTGTTCCAATATGAATGAATATAATGTTTATGTTTATCCATTTTCACATGAGTAATTAATTCTATATGGTAAGTGTTGTGTGAGGCCCTCTATATCCCCTCGATGCATCAGTAGGTCTCATGAGATAATGTACAGTTTTGGCACAAGGCCTTGGAAAAATTATTTTTTATGGTCTTGTCATGAGGCCTTGACGGTATGGTTATGATGTCCAACATAATGAATTCCATCATTATGAAAATTGTTTTTATGGTTAAATTGGTTATTATACTAGTAGAATACCCCTGATTTTGAAATTGTTAATTCAACTCATATTCCTTCCATAATGTGTTTAGGTTTTTGTAATGTGCATATGTTTTAAGTTATTCAACATGCCAAATTTTTATCTTACACCGTAAAAAATACCATTACATGGAATTTGATATCACCCCATAGTTATGTTTCATTTTCCGTAGACGTGAAGAGGTATATTATGAATGACTTGTAGTAATAACCCAGGTGTTATGGATGTTTTCAAAGGAGTTATATGTTGTTATTGGTTTCATGTTGTAATCACTAAACATATGTATGTATCCTGAATCCAATTATACTAAACTTATTGTTCCTTCACAATGCATATTCCATTTCAATATTCCAATTTAATAAATAAGGCACCGGATCTGGGAAACTGGGGTTGGATCTATACCGTTGGCATCAATGGATGTTTAGTAGAAATCATTAAAAGTATATTTAGAAAAAGTACATTATGGAATGAATCCCATAGATATTATTTGAGGATAAGGATATAAGAATGTCTTTGTATTTTGGTGATGAATAGATTATGTGAATATTTCTAGAAAATACTTCTTGGTGTGGACAATACAAGTTGACATGGTTCTAGAATAGATTTACCTATGAGTAAAAACTTATACAAAGAGTTTTGAGCATGACCTCGGGTATCGTTGTACATGAAAATGGGCCTTACTGCACTCTTAGTTTGACACTCTTAAGGGATATTATAAAAATAATTCACATTTTATTTATAATCTATTATGAGAGATTTAATGTAAAATTTTCCTCAATGTTACCATGTTTATTATAATTGGATAACATATTTATGGTAATTATTTTTCTATATTTAGTTAATAAATTACTATACGTAACATAATATAGACTATTACAATATATAGAAATTATTCCTAGTGGAAAAATGTAAACCACGTGAATGTAGATGTTCCATGTAAGGATTTCCCTCTAATTTAGGAAAATGATGTTGGATCTTGTACTATGACTAGTGCTGAGAAACTTATAACTATACTCAAACAACTGACTGATGTAATGAATAATAACCTTACCCGTATGGATCATTCAAGTCAACAATTGGGGGGGGGTCTATGTTAGATCACATTATATGACAATATCCTATATTATTGAATGGGACTACAAACATATTTGTATAATATAAATGGATATGTTCCCTAGAGTAAATATTTGTTTCTTAGGGATATAATAATAGATAGAAGGTTGTCATGGAATTTTATTTTCTATTGGGATATGCGGATCAATGGTGATAATTAATACAAAACACAAAAAAGAGCACAAAATAGATTAGATGGAATGTTGGATATTATGTATATATTAATAGATAGATATTTCCCCCACATACAGCGAGCAGATATTGAAACAAATTCATGAATCTGAGGTAGAAGAAGGATGAAAATGTTGCAATGTATGAAGGCAATCATATATAGATGGAATGACACTCTATTGAATACATATTTATTCCTTGGAGAAAAATTGATCTATTCTTTGATGTTTTAAGACCATTCCTCCGAAGGGAACTAGTATCCCAAATTTTATCATCTTATAAATATATAGTCTTAAGTACTATCAAGATGGAAAAATAATTTTATAAGTCTAACGACATTAAAGTAAAAGAAGAGAAGAAGAGGGATGTCGAAAACAATGGAAAATGAAAAAAGGAAATGTAAAAGAAGGGAAGAGTTAACCATCCATCCGGAAGTAATTGGGGGATGAAAATTCCTGGAGCTTTCCTGAAGGGAACGATAGTCTGTTAAAAGTTTGGAGGAAAAGGCCACTTATCTTTGGATTATATGGGTGATAATGAATCCACCAATTTTCAATGATACAATTTCATATAGATGGGACCTTAAGCAAATGAAATTCTTAAGAGTCAGGGAAACATTTCCCCAAGAAGGAAAATGGAGAAAAGAAAATCTAATGCGGTAACAACTACATAGGATAAAGATCCTAAGGAAGTGGTGGAAAGTACCGCAATTGTTTCATCGAACATAGTAAATGCATCATTTGATTTTATATCATCACATTATTTCAAATCGTAACAATTTTTCTTATGAAATGAGATATTCAAATATGATTTAATAATGGATTTTTTAGATTGAACTCATAATGGATGTATCATAGACGAATGTTGTGTTAGAAAGTCCCTAATTTGGAATATATACGTGCATTATCTACTGATATTATTTCCAAACCCATGGTTAAATTTGATATAATACTTAGTATGGATTGGCATTCAGTCTAGGATGCAATAATTTATAACAAGAATAAGTAGTTACAATTTTTTAGGTTGATATAAAATACGTTATCATTAAGTGAAAAACATAACCATTTGATTATCATTTAGATCAACCCCTAGTAGATCTACCAAAATCAATTATTAGGGAGGAAGGGAATTCAATAACTATGTCTGAGGGAGATAACATTCAAATACAGGATGTATCTCTTGTGCAAGAATATGTTGAAGTTATTCTTGGGGATTTACCTAGACATCCTCCAAACTATGATATTCAATTTTCCATTGACTTAATTCTAGTTCAAGGCCCGTATCAAAGACCCCATATAGAGTGATCATTATAGAGTTATTGAAAATAAAGAAACAAATAGAGGAATTTTGTGATAAAATATTTATTCTCCCTAGTGTTTTTCTATGGAAATACAATGTTCATTTTTTATGAAAAAACATATATCTATGTTGTTTTCTATTTACTAGAGGATGATCAATTACATAAAAATAAAGATCTAGTATCCCCTACTTTTCATTGATGATTTTGTTATTAAATTCATGGATCCAATTATGTTTCTAAGATTTATTTCAATATGGATCTCATTAGATTCATGTGAGGAAGGAAGACATTCCAAAAACATCATTTTGAATAAGGTATGGGGATTACGAGCTTACAGTAATGAATTATAAACTACCTAATGAACCCTATATTGTCATGGATCGAATGAATAGAGTTTTCATAAAACAGATTGATGATTTTTTGGTTTTTTTATGAGATATGGGAATAATATAAAAATATGATGACAATAAAAATAACTTCTGCACTATTATGAGGAATATTAGAAGAAATAAATTATATGGGATGTTTTGAAAGATTAAATTTTGGCTTGAAACAATTTCCTTTCTGGGATATATTTATTCTATGGATAAAATATATATTGATCTATTGAAGAAAATGGTTGTAGAATAATGACCTAATCTAATGAACATAACTATGGTATATAGTTTTATGGGTTAAGGATGTTATTATGGGAAATTCATTTAGAACATATCTTCTTCAACCAACCCAATGACCAAGAATACACATAAAGATGTTTAGTTCATTTGAAAAAAATAATATGAGGACTGTTTCGAATAATTGAAGAGGATATTACTAAATTCTAAGATCCTAACTCTACCATCGGTGAATGATGGTTTTGTGAATTACAATGATACATCAATGAATAGTTATGGTTACAACCTTATGATGAATGATCGAGTTATTACCTATGCATCAAAATAGAAATAAATTCATGAAATAAACTATCCCACTCATGATCTTGAGTTAGTAGCTGTAATATCTTCCATGAATATATGGATACATTATCTATATGGAGAAAAATGCGAGATATATAAGGATCACAGGAGCCTAATGTATATTTTATCACATTATGATCCCAACATTAGGCAACAGTGATGGATCAAACTACTCATGGATTTTGATTGTACTATACAGTACCTCCTATGAAGGGAAAACAAGGTAGATTATGCATTGAGAACGAAGGATCATGGATTTCTCTACAGAATTTTGATTGGAAAAGATCCGTTGTACATGGATCTAGTGATGATGGATAATGGAATTATCATAGAAGAAAAATCATCAATACTTTTTCATTTGGATTCCGAACTGCCTTTATTAGAATGTATTAAACGTCCTCATCCTGATGACGTGAACGTTTGAAATGAAAATTATTGCTACTAATAATGGGATATGGATAACTCTTATTGTAAAAATGGTATTCTGAAATTTGGGATAGGATTTGTGTTCCAACTATACCCAAACCAAAAATAGAGTAATTGGATGATTCCCATAGTTTTAATTTCTCCATACATCAGGGTAACACTATGATGTATAGATATTTGAAGTAACATTGATGATGGGGTGACATAAAGAGGTAAATTGTGGATTTTGTATTAAGATGTTTCGTTTGTCTGCATGTTAAGGCTGAAAGGCATCATCAAAAAGGGGTCATGAAACCTCTACATTTTCCTACATTCAAAACTTGATGAAACCACCCTGTATTTTGTGATAGTATTACAGAAATCATCCAGGATGAATGATGAAAAAAGTTTCATTGTGGATCAACATAAAAAATCTTCTCATTTATTCACAATAAGGGAGTATTTTCCACTAGTACATCAAGAAATACACTATATCAATAGATTTGTGAGACATTGTGGAGCACATAACTAAATTGTTTCAGATCGTGATCCATGATATAAATAAAAATTCTAATAAAGTATTTCAAAATTTTTGGATACTAATATTGGATTGAGTACTGCATACCACCAAAAAACTGATGGGAAATCAGAGGGGATAATCTAAACTTTAAAGGACATGTTGAGATTATTTTCAATTGAATTTTAGGGTTTGTGAGATCAATCATAACCTTTAGTGGTGTTTTCCTACAATAATGGTATCCATTCAAATATTCTAATGACAGCATATGAAGAAATATATGGGAAGAGATTTTGTACCCCAACTTGTTGGGATGATATTGGAGAAATGATGCTTTTGGGCCTAATTCTTTTGGAGGAAACAATAGCAAAGGTAAATACTATTCACTATCATATCAAGCTATCTCATATTAGACATTAGATCTATGATGATAATCGAAGAACGAATTTGGAATTTCATGTGGGTGATCACGTTTTCTTAAATGTATCTCCATGGAAGGGTATTATAAGATTTGTAATGAAATGGAAACTGAGCACTATGTACATTGGACATTTTGAAATTATAGAGAGAGTTGGAACTATTTCATATCATTTGGTTATGCGTCCATGAATGTACAATGTACAAAATGTGATCCATGACTTAATTCTAAGAAAGAATATGGCATACCTAATGCATGACCTCACTTCTGAAGGTATAGAGTTGGAACCTGACCTATCTTACCATGAAAAGCATATCTGGATTCTAGACACTAATGAACATATGTCCATGAATTGGATTAATCATCCCCTAATGACACCTTGATGAAATAATAAAATTGTAGAGGTGACATGGGAACCTGATGATCTTAGGATTAAGACCTTCCCAAATATTTTTGTTAGGTTACATTATGTGAATTCTGAGGACACAAATTTTGTAAGAAGGGGATAATGTAACATAAAAGGTTTTAAAAATAAATATGCAATACATGAAACATTATGCTTCAGAAAACAACATATTTTATAATCTTGTAGTTAAAAACAAATTTGCCTCTAATGTGTTTTAAATTTCAAAAAATGTTCATCTAGTGTATTTATTCGTACGTATTTTGGAGTCTAATAAGACTAACTTAATCATTGGTGAATTTTTACATACCCTTATGAATAATTTCATGTCCTTATAAATTAAAATAAAGAGTAATGAATATTAAATCATATAAATCCATGTAACTTCACCCAAGAAGGTATTAATAAAATTTAGTGATTTTAAAAGCTGTTAAACAATCATATTTTATGTATGGGTATTTTTGTATGGCATACATATTTTCATTACATTTTATTTATTAATTTAATAATTTTAAATTAAAATTAATTTTCATAAAATGTAATAATGGATTGTTATTTTATTTTATTATTATTATATGATAATTTTATATGATCTTGATTAAATTCTCAAGGTTTTATAAAATGGGTTATAGTTTTAATCATTTTTTGGAATAAAAGATGATTGTATTTTAAAATATTATAAATATTTAGAAAATTATATTCCCAAAAAGTATTTCATTTTTGAATTCTAAACAAGGAATAATTTTTGGGGGAATGTTTTGGGATTTTTCAAAAATTCGGGCATTATTATTGAATAGTAAAAATACAGTTGCGGGTTTTCTGTATTTTTAATGACATCATAATGATGTAATAATTAAAATAAAAATCTCGTCGAATCGTGTATAGTAAAATATGATATGAGGTGTCCTTGTGGATAATATAATTGGCCAAAATCTGGGGCAAGTAAATGGTTTTACAAAAACCACTAATGATGTGTTCTTTTAAATTAATAAAAAACTCCCTCTAATTTAGTATAAATACCCACTCGTTACATCATTTTCATATGTTCCAAACTAATTATCCTAAAATATATTGTATTTTTACCTCCCTAGTTATCCTCCTAAGGTATCCTCATTCCCCCAAGGTCCCAAACTTTTTTTGAGGAGTTATTCTACAAGGGAAGAGAATGTTAAACTTCTCTTTTCCATTCAAGATCATTTTTATGTGTAATGTGTTTAATGTTTTTATACCATGTTCTTATTTTAATATTATTATGTTATTATTGTATTTTTTGAGTCATTTATAAGGGGTATAATCCTATCACCATTTTTTTATTGCTTTCTAAAACCAAGTTTCATAGTGGTTATGCTGTAGAATTTTCTTATCGGATCTCTTAACTTTTCTTTTATATTCAATTTCCTTTATATTGTTTTCCTAACCTCAAATTATCTATCTAAATATCCATGACAACTCTTGTATCATATACATACATGAATTATATCATGTGAATGGAAGAAACATTATAAATTTTTTTACTCTCTCTTTTCTATTTTATAGACGAAATCAACATCGATGAGGTTCCATTTAATAACAATCATTGGCAACGAAGATTCATTCTTCAATTTATCCTCCATTGATATTAATGAAACCAATTTTATGCTTGAACCATGGTTTAAAATATGTATTGAACACATATTAATATTTAGTAACCAACATATGTATATAATATTAAATTATATGACGAAACTAGTTTCTAATGATCAAAACTCGGCTAAAATAATATAATTCAATTTCATTAATAATTCTTATAACGATTCATCACCATTACATGAATCCAAATGACAGAAATGACCCTTAAAACTTGGATATCTTCATAAATAATATTCCACTTATGTTATATTGATTTAATTCCATTACACATGAACATCTATACTCATATAAAAATATAACGATCATGAAAATAAAGGAATCAAACACTACAAAACAACAAAATTCAATCATATAACATATCAATAAGGATAAAATGGAATTAATAAAATTATGATAAACTAAATAAATTACAAATATGTTCTTATTTTATGTAATTAATGAGTATAATTTCATATTCTTGGACACTATCTTCCAGAGAAGAACACATTCGGACCTACGGTATGGGGTTTTCCACCTGAACATCCATTTCTAATCAGGTTATGTTAATTGTTTAATTACCGAAAAGGAATTATTATTTCTAATTATATAATCATAATAATTTTTTTAGTGTTCTATATATTTTCACCAACCATAATCCTAAATTAATTTAGGGATAGTTACACATTTTAAATTGAACATACAATATTGTTTCCGAAATAGAAGCCTTATTTTAGGGATCTTCCCAAATTATTACCTATTTTCTTGGGCACTATATAATATTTTTTATAAACCATCATCATTAAAAATTCAGTATTTATATTTTGAAAATACTATCTTACTTCACTTTAGGTTTTATATAATGGTTTTTCTAAAACAACTCTTTATTTCAAAGTAAAGGAGTATTTATCTCAATAATTACTCGATGATTTTATAATAGTATCATAATCTATTTCAAACATATTTGTTGGATATTATGTATGATATAATATTACATATTAATTTGTTGTTTTATAATTATTTTTTCTATGGATATGCTATCTTAAAATCATTCACCAATTTACTCTGAATGGTCATTGTTTATACTTAATTTTCGGGAAATGTTATTTACATTTCAGATATTAGTTTTAATATGAATGTATAATTTGTTTATGTTTATCCCCATTCATGTTACTAATTAATTAAAAATTGTATTCTTTGAATGGGGACTTCTAGATACCCTCAATTCATCGGTAGGTCTCATTAGGAAAACTATGGTCTTAGAACAACGCCTTAAAAAATATGTATTTATTGTCCATGCCATAGGCCTTGAAGGTATGGTTATGACATCCCACATTATGAATTAAATCATTATAAAAATATTATTGATGGTTCATGTGGTTATTCAACTATTAGATCACCCATGACTAGGGAATTATTTATTACACTATTTTCCTTTCCATAATGTGTTCATGTTTTTCTGAAAGGCTTATGTATTTAGTTATTCAACATTCCTAAAGATTATGTTATGATATATTTCGATGTATTTATTAACCTTACTGAGAATTAGAGCTCACCCATTTTTTATGATTCATTTTTTCAAGACACAAAGAGGTATGTTATGAATGACCTATAGAAAAAACATAGGAGTTATATATGTTGTCAAAGTAGTTGTATGTTTTTTTGTTATAAATTATAATTGTTGAATATATGTATATATCTTGTATCCAATGAACTAAACTACTATTTACATCATGATGCATATTAATTTTATCTATTGAAATGTAATAAACATGGAATCATATCTGGGAAACCGCGGTCAGGTCCTTAAAATGGGGTTGTACAATTTCCATGGTAAGAATCCTGAAGCAGAAAATAGTTGGTCTCTACATGATTTTCCCTAATGATGTTCCCTCTCAATACCATGAAATAATGTTAATATCACACTAAAATTAAGTAATATACTATATTAAAAAAATTATTTATTTCATTTTATTTTCATCATCCTTACGTTATCAATCCATAAACTCTACTCAATAATATTCATAACATATAAAATTATATAAACCCATTTATGATAATCAATATTATTACTTAGATCCGAGCTCTATGATCTGAATCCATAATCACATACTATTCATAATAACATCCATACCAATCATGGATAATCATATGTAAATTCCCCATGCCTTAAAAGACCGAAATAATTCATTTCATTACAAGCATTACTAATACCTTTAACATTTAGTGTTTAAAAAATGAGGAAAAATCCTATAATAATAATTTACATACCGTTATCAATAAATAATCACATTTCACTTAATAAATATGAATTATTTTATAAATAATAATCATTCATCACCTCTCAGTGACTCTCTAATAAATATACCCTATTAGTAAATATATATTAATTATATTACATCATAACATGGGGATATTTAAATATAAATATTGATGATTTAAAATTATTAGTTTGGGAAGTCATACAACAAAGAAAATAATTCTATAAACATAAATTTAACATTATTTCATGAGTAATTAATCAACATAATTCCATAATAAATGAAAAATTACATCATTTCTCATCAAAGAAAATAAATTGAAACATGGATATAAATTATTAATAATTAAAACCACATGGAATACCTAATTTCATTAATAAAAATCTATTGTAATCACATCATTCCCCAACACTACTCTTATATGTGGGAGATACAAATTTAAACCCACAATGTTCAAAATAAAATGTAATTTTGATGAATCGATTTGTCATTTAATGTCAGGACCCATCAATCAATTATTATGTTCTAAAAAAATACATCATATAATTAAATTAATAATATAATTTATAATGAAATTTCTTAACGATCATCTATATTAGAAAAAATATGCAAAATTCTATTAATTTTTCACTTTAAAATAAATATGATATCATTATGATACCATGTTAATAGAAATAGATTTGTGGTCGAATAATAATTAGTCAAAATTATTTAAATTATACACATAAATAATGTAATAAAAATTTACATATCTATTATTTATTTTTCTTTGTATATTAACTATAGATCATAATCATAACCCACCATGTTAAATGATGTGGATAGCAATATATTATATATTATTCATTAATATGACCAGTTGTATTGGAGTAACAATATTTGGAATGATAAAACCAATTCACATGTTTATAAAATGATTTACAAGATCAGAACTCATATAGAGAAATATAGTAGACAATTAAAAAATAAATATTCATCTCCCATAATTATCAACAAACATCTGCTTTAGAATAAAAAATATATGGATTTTTAATTGTTCATGAATCAATAAGCAGAATATTTTTTTATGTAAGAATCCATACAGGTAAAAAAATATAGAATATTGGTAAATTGGTAATTTAATGATGGAAAAACAAGATCATAATCAATCAATACAATGAATATAATGGTTTTAAAATGATATAACAATAGTGAAATAGTGGATCCATATTAATATGTTGATATAGGTGAAGAAACTAATCGAAAAAAAATTGAACGCTACCACCAAAGAAGGGATAATGAATTTTATTGTATAGTACGATGAATTAATTTTCAAAAAATTTAAAATATATTATATTATAAATAGTGGAAAATATTTTTTTTGTGTAAATAATTTAAACATGAACCTATAAATGAATGTGGAAACATAAATGTTCTTTTAAAAGACTAATTTAACACTGACAAAGATTATAATGTTATGAGTGACAGTGAAAGTTATTTTTTCCAATATTGAATTGAAAATGATTTTAAAATTATTAATTAGGAAATTAATATTAAATAATAGGTCATTAAAAATAAATAAAAAATTTATCTCAGTGAAATGGGATGTTTAAGATAAAATATATAACAGTGAATTTAAAATCCATATTTAATATTTGAATATATAAACATGATTAATAATAAAATTGTAAATATAGTAAGAGAAAATTAACTATAATCAAAATTGTTATACTATTTAACTAAACAAATTAACATATAATAATATATTAGATTTAGATAAACCTAGCATGAAATAAGGATATTCACATTTAAACCACACTACTCATAGGAATTGATCAGAGTTTAATGTATAAATTATTGGAACATGATTCATGAAGTGTAACATAATAAAAATAGGTTTTTGATGATCTATAAATGTAAAATTATTTAAAAAATATTGAGGAAGATGATATATATGTAATTGAAATAAAAAAATTATGCCTCATTTCTATGCTATAGGATGATCCAAACTAAAAGAATGAATTTGGAGTTACCAAAATGATATACATGAGGGGTACAAATTATGTAACAATCCATTTGATATGTTTTACTACTATTCCATACAATTTTACCAAAAAAAATTAATAATAAATCTGTTTGTAGTAAATTCATTATTTAACAGGAATCATGGTGAATGATATTAAAATCTTCCAATTAATTATGGATTGAGAATAATTACCCATACAAAATGATTAATATTTTAATTAAAACCCCATTAATGATATGGATCATAAATGAACATAAAATATAACTACTAAAACATATTTCCAAATATGATATCTAAAAAATATGTATATATAGGTCCTAAATTAAATTAGGTGAATAATAAAAGACATATCTAAAATATAATAATTTGACACCAAAACCCGTAACTTTTTTTGATTAATTCTTCCCATTGGATAATCATACCCAATAATCAATTTTGATTATTACATTACTTATTAGGAACCATATTTTTAAATATATATTTATTTACTGAATTTTTTTTATATTATATATTTTTATTAATTTTTTAGCTTTGCGAAATAATTTATTCATTGTTTGTGTATTTCAACATATTTAGTGATTGAGGTTTAAAATTTATTAATAATTTAAATATATAAATATGAAAATTTTGAACCACCAAAAAAATTATTTGATTAATCACATATAATAAAATTTGTATTTATGTTTCCACAATCATAAATGAATGGATTTATAGTGGTACCCTAGTATGTGATAAAAACCACAATTGGAATGAAATATATATCTAAGGGTGACAATAGGTAATGAAGTGTAAATAAATTTATAATATAATAAAAAAGAAAATATTTAAATTTTTTCTTTTGAGTAATCATATATATTACGATGGAATACTCTAAAACATAAAATTATATCATTATTTATCATGAATATTCTATAATTATATTAAAATTATCATAATGTCTTACTATCTATATAATCATATATACATATTTCATTAAATGGGACACATAACACTGATTAGTTATTTAGTTATCCATTATTTACTCTGAAAACTAAATGGAGATCCTATATAATCCTCATATAACATGAGGAATAAATTAATGAAATGGGTGATCTAAAACCCTAAAATGAGAAAAATCATGATATCGAAACATAACATGTTAGTAAAATGTATAACATAATATCATTAATAGAAAATTTATGTCCAAAATAAAAAATAATAATAACATAAATGGAATAGAATTTTAAAATAATTGAAATACTAGAGATGAAAAATTACTTAAAAAATTACATAAATATATGTCAAGGATAACAGAAAATAAAACATCTCATTGAGTCAAATTAAAAAAATTGAATATAATCCCTCCAAATTCCCATAAATTAGGTCTCATGATACTAAAACAATACCCAATGCATTAGAGGGTTATATAATTCATATTCCACATATAAAATTTAATTTATTGAAGTTAAACGAATTAAACACGTGGATATCAATCATAATAAATAAACATTATAATTATCTATGAAATTAAATGTGTTTCCAAATTATATCTGATAACACAATGAAATGGAATTTATTAATTATTTCATTTGGAAAATTGTTATAAAGTTGTTATTACCCTATCAATTAGAAGGGAAAATAATACATGTATTTATTAATTAATAAAAATAATTTAAGAAATTTATTTATTAATTAAATTTAATAATATTTTTATTATTTTTATTTTATATATTATAATGTAATATTATATTATTATATAATATTTTATCAAGTTAGTTGTTTTGATGGTGTTCAAATAATTTTTCCAAAATCACATATGAATGTTGAAAATGTTAAAATAGATTATTAATTAATTATATTAGAAAATATAATCCATAAATAATTTTAATATTAATTAAAAAAATATAATTTCAAAAACAACTATTGAATTTTTTTATTTAAAATGAACTATATTACATTCATGGATATTTGAGGTTGTAACTTCAAATGAGATAGGAATTTATTTTTCAGCGATCACGATGGAATGAAGGAATGTGATATCAATCCTTTCATGATTAATATTTTACCATAAATATCATCGTTAATAATCAAATACCCTTTTTCAAACCATCTACTTGTGTGGTATGACAAATTAATTGCATCGCTTCATGATGCATTACTACGTTGTATACACGAATGTCAATATTATTTATTCAATAGATGGTAAAGGGACAAAATATATGATAAATTTATTTAATATAACTGTTAATATATATTTTATAATATATATAATAATAACAGTTATCCTATTTTACTTTTCGTGTAAATACTATGTAAACAAAAAATCACATCGCATTGTGAGGTTGAAATTCTCTATACAAACGATAATGGTTAATGTATTCTCTATTGAGTGTAAATTAAAAATATATTATATTATATTATAAGTAAATAATTACAATAATATCAATATATACATATATATTCATTATATAAATCATTAAATCATTATCTAAAGAGTATTGATAGATGAATCCCATCAATTTTTGAGGTGGTGTTTAACCTTACAAAATATCAACAGTTTATTTTCCCATTCTATGGAGGAGGTGGTGGTTTCATATAATGACATTAATTTTTGAAAATATCATTATATATAAAAAATTTGGATTATTATTTCACCATGTTTTAATAATATATTAATGAGGTGGAGAGAAAAAGGAAATAAAACACTCAGTTAATGAAATTTCTTCTTCTTCAAACAACATTATTAATTTTCACCAAAATCCCCCCTTAGATGGATTTGATACCTAAAACGGATTATAAGATTGTGTTTGGGAAGAATATAATTATATTCTCAAGGTATTGGAAGGAAAAAAAATAAAATTTTATGTTTTTAATAGGAAAAAGAGTGTGCTAATTTTTATAAGTTGGGGAGAAACAAAAATATGTCATTTTAGAAATGAAAGAATTCCACCAACATTTTTCTCAGGATAAAATGATCCAAAATTTACCATTTTCTAAAACCATAATATATAAATATTATCTATTTCAATGAAATAGTAATTAATTGTTCTTGGAAAATTTTTTAACCCATATATTGTGAAATTAAACCCAAGTAATATTGCTTTTGAATTTACTACGGTATATAATTTTTTCTATTCTCATAATTTATTATTGTTAAAAATTAAACTGACCTTATAAAATAATATATATTATTATGATAAAAAATATGGAATATAGGTTTCAAAATTAAACTCTAAAATGTTTAGGAATAAAATTTAAAATTTAATTTATGATGTGGAAAAAATAAAAATAAAAATAGTTAACACCATTAAAATTTTTATAACCATAATCTATATGGAGTTTTTAACAATGACCTATATTGGTAAGATTTTAATTAAATTAATATTATTAATCATTATGATAAATATTAAAAAATTCCTTATAAATTCATTAAATGAAAAATCAATTTTTAATGAAAATATTTATTTTTCACAGTTCAACAAAAAAATTCAAAAAAAATGTGTATAACTCACCAAAAGAAATTTTTTATGTCCTGATATAAAATGTGAATATAATTTTTTAAATTAGTATTTCTAAATGAGATAATAATTAATTTTAATTTATTTTTTATAAAACATGACTAATCCACCTTGTAGAATAAATATTGTTTTTATAGAACATTTATTTTTCATTATAATTGTTCTTATATTATTTATAATATATATATATATAACAATTAAATTTATAGAATAAATGTGTAAACCATAAAATTTTAATTATATAGTTTTTTTATTTATACATTAAATTAAAAAATCAAGGTTACAGTGTTAATTTAAAAAAATAAAATTATGATGGAGTATCTTATTTCATTTATACTTGTGTTTCTTGTGTTGAGTGATATTAATGAGATTGAATTTACATAAAATCAAATATATCATAAAGTATCATAGTGTTACATTCATCATTGTAAATTAATTCCTCCCTTTAAATTCATGATTATATACTAAGGTTATTATTGATGAAGGTGATTATCCTTCATAACATTTTATTAGTGCCAGGATTCATTCTCAAACATGTGGTTTTACAAAAATACATTCAATATGGGATTCTACATGTATCCATGAACATTGTCACTATTAAATAATATATTCACCGTCATCACCACCAATGAGTGGTCATTCTCCAATGGAATAAGACATGGATTTAGAATACATGGGGGTCTACTATGGACATCCTCATGAGGGATATATTGAAAAAAATAGTAATTGAGAGAATCCAAGTGACAATGTTAGTCAGTAGGCCATTACTATTTTATGATATAAGATATAAGAATTTAATATGTATAATGGAATAAACATATATTTTTTTCAAAACCTTATGAATTTACACCATGGTGAAGTACATAAGAACAACATATCTATCATCTCTAATTTCAAGTCATATCGATAATTTTTGTATTGATATTCTATTGAATTATGAATTTATTTCATGTGATTGTAAATGTTTTATTGTTTTTATTTTATCTTCTACGAATGATAACGTCCCTTGAGCATCCACAATCTATTATCATCCCTGCATGTCATAGTCTCACATTACTGTAATACTTAAACTCATAAAGTTCTTGTCACACCCCGACCTCAGACCCTTTTTATTTTATTCTTCTCAGGGTCGTACATCGTTGGACCTGTTGAGTTTGGGCTCCTGTTTTGAATTATTATTATTATTATTATTATTTATTTATAGTATTATTTTTTTTATTTTTTTTAGGAAAAAAATGGGGAAAACCCTAGGGGGGCGTCCCCCCCCCCCCTTTTTGTTCTCGCGGCGCAACACCCCCCCTCCCCCCTTGATGTGGGCCGCGCGACCGCCGCGAGCCCCTCCGTCCGGCCTGCTCGTGCCTCCCGTCTGGCCTCCCTTCGTCCGCCCAGCTCACGCCCGCTCCGTCCCGGCCCCCCCTCCTCGTCCCAACCTCCATCCGGCATCCGCCCCAGGCTCGGCCGCCGCCGTCCTGTCCTCCCGCTCCGGCCACGCCGCACCTCCGGCCGCCGTTCCGCCTTCCGCGCTCGCCGAGACCCGCAACCCCCCTGCCGTCTTCAGTCCCCTGCCGCCTCCCGCAACCACCGCCTCCCTCACTCTCGGACCCCCCTCCTACCCTTCAGTATTTTTTTTCCCTCTTAGCAAGGGTTTGAAATTATCCTATTTTGGATTTTGATTTCCTTGTTTTTGTTTTTGTGTGTTCGATTTCTTGATTTAGGGTTGATTGGTGTTGTTTGCGATGCGTTTGGTGCGCGATTGGTGCTTCACTTCAAAATTTAGGGCTTTCGACACCAATGATAAATGATTTCATTGATTAATGTTTTTTGATGAAGGTTTTGTCTAAATTAATTTATTTAGCTTGTTCTTTAATTATTTTGGGTGATGCGAATTGTGTCCTGTGAATACTTTGACATGAATGTGTGATGGAATTGAGTTTTCATTTAAAATTGTTTATGTTTTCATAGGGTCTAGTTGTGTGAATTTTTGGAAACATTCAATTAAATATTTTAGGTGTGCAAAGTATGTTTTGGTAATATTTTAATTTGTATATGTGTTAAAAATGAATTTTTTTCTACAAAATAAATGGTTGTGTGTCCTGCGCATCGTATTGTAGTGTTTCTTGAAAAGAGTTTCAAGCCTTGTTTTGAAAGTGTGAAATATTTTCTAAAGCACTTAGGTGCAAGTGTATTTAAAATGTGGTTTGAAGGAAAAATGTATTGTTTTGGCATGTTGAACTTCTTTCGCACCTTTGAGGATTAATTATAAATAGTTTGAGTAACGAAAAACATATTTTGGTATGGTTGTGATTTGGGATCAGTTTTAATGTGGTGCTTTTATATGAAATCGGGTGAGTTTTTGGTGAAAATTTTATAGTGCTAATTTGCAAGTGTTTCATAAATGGTTTTATTGATTTATTCAATTGCATGTGTGGTGCGAAAGTGGTCTTCAAAACGATTAAGGTTGCGTTTGATTTTTAAAGTGGCTTTTCCTACGTGAAACTGAGTGTGTATTTGGATCGATGTTTGGTTTCACATCTTGGGAATGTTTTACTATGTTTTGATTGATTTATTAAATTATTTTGTAGCACGTTGGTCGTCGCATGGTGAGTTCGTGTGGTTGACGACAAACACCTACATATATATACATGGGTAGGCATGTATATATACATATCCTCCTTTCACATGTTTCCTCTTGGCGCGGGGAATATGTGTCTGGATCAAAGGATATATATATATATATATGAAAATGTATATGTGTGTAGGTGAAGCGGTCTCGGGCTGCCATCGTCAAAAGCTGCGTGTTTTGAGGTAGGTCCCCTATGCCTAAGCTTTTAATTTGAAATTCATAATTGCTTGACTGTTTTAAGAATATGTTCACACTATGATATATATATATATATACATGCTATGGAATCTGATTGCGGTTGCTAGAAACTAATATGCCTTGTGTTGGTAAATTGAAATGCATTTCAAAGCCGTTGGTCATAAGTGACTTTTCTTGGAAAAGAATTGATTTCTTAAATGGTTTGAATTGGTAATGTCTATTTCCAAAGGTGTTTGGCCTTCTGGCCGGTTGTTTTTTTTAAAAGTGTTCCCTTTATGTAATTAATCATATTTGACATCTTAATAATGTTTTATGAAATAGAAAAAAAAAACTCTATTGAGGCCCATTTGGCACTTTAAGATTTGGATTGTGAAATATGAAAACCCCTTTTTGAGTCATTCCCCTAAATTTGAAAATAAAATGTGATGCAAGTGTTTATGAGCAGTTTGTGATATATGTGCCTAGTGTAAAGGCTTGTGCGTGAATGTGTGATGTAAAGAGAGGAGAATGCACTTAAGTAGGGAGTGCGGTGGTGAAAGGTGGAATGAATTTTAGATAAAGAAAGTGTAATGTACTTGTTTGATTGTTTGATAATGAAAACTCACCACCATTTGAAATAGAGCACAATGGGAAAACCCGGGTATCTAGGTGGGTGACCGGGACTAGTACGCTAGATGACACGACAGGGGTTCGTCCCGGTTTGTCTAGCAGGATTGACGCGACAACACTAACTAAACATATGAATTTTCGGAGGGTCGTGGCCTTCTAAGCCACGTTTTCTGAGGGTCGTGGCCTTCTAAGCCACGTTTTCTGAGGGTCGTGGTCTTCTAAGCCACGTTTCACTGAGGTACGAGGTCTTTAGGTTCCCACTTGTTTTAGCTACCTATAGGGATTACCCATGGTGCTCATTTTTGTCATGCTGCTAATGATGTAACTTTATTTTTAGTAATTTCATACTTGATGCCTTGTTTATGAAAACCATATTTTAGTCCAAACTGGTTTCTTTCCATTTTGAAATGTTAAGTGCATGCTTGTAACCTATTTTGAAAATGTAGTGGAAGAAAAAGGATTTACCTGAAAATGAAAACTCATGACTTGAATTTGAAAAGAAGAGAAAACAATATTTTATTATGTCTTATTTTCAAACTAGCATGATTGGATTTCTTTTTAAAGGTAAGGGCATTGGGCATGGTTTTTTTGGCTTTCCTACTGAGCATCTCTGTGCTCACGCCTACATTACTTTTCAGTTGCAGGGTTCAGTCTTGGATCGCTTTTGGGAGCGAGTGTGGTTGTCGTACCGTGGTGATCCGTGGGGTCACCAGAGGTATGTCACGTTTCTTTGTTTATTCATTTATCCGCTGCCGCATTGTTCAATTTATTTCCCTTTAGTTATCTACTTGTTCAATTTATTTTTTTGCTTGTCTTTGTCATGGGCCAAACCGTTCCCAACTGGTTTGTTTTGATGCCCGGCACTAGTTGCCAGCCCGTGGGGATCGGGAACGCCCTTCGGGCCATGTCGCGGACCGGGTTGGGTGCCGGGTCGGATGACGACCCGGCCTGGTTCGTGACAAAATGGTATCAGAGGTGCCCTTGTTATTTGGGGTGTC
The DNA here is from genome assembly GCA_963277665.1 of Viscum album. Taxonomy (NCBI): domain Eukaryota; kingdom Viridiplantae; phylum Streptophyta; class Magnoliopsida; order Santalales; family Viscaceae; genus Viscum; species Viscum album. Next base: position 924,115,481 of record OY728156.1, read on the forward strand.
AAATAGCTTGGTGATTAGGTGTGTCGGGACTCGAGAGGTAGGTGCAGGAAGGACGTCATGAACCCTTGCCCATCCCGAGACTCGAGTTTCCAGGGGTAGTCCAGGATTTGAATTTTTATTCTTTGGATTGGTATGTGTGGATGAGGGATGACCAAGGAAGTGAGCCAGTGTTACGCGGCGGACTTGCATGGAGTAGCGACCCATGTACGACCCGAGTGCACGGTTCAAGATACTTCCTGTGGTGGATGCCCGGTCGGAGCATGGTCTGCTAAACCATGTTACCAGGTTGGTATAACCACTAGTCCCTTATTTTTGGATGTTTTAATGTGAGTTATGTTTGACCTTAATTTTGGTTGGTGTGAGTACATCCCAAAAATGAAAATGGATTTTTGTGAAGGTGGTTTGAATTGGGAATGTGGTGTTAGAGTGGAAAAGTGGTTTTGAAATGGAAATTGTTTTCTTTTAACAAATGTGTGGTTTCAAAAGGGAAAATGAGGGGTGTTTTGGAAGTCGTTTTGAAATCTCAGTAACACTTTTTGGAATGTGAATTGGAAATGTTTTTGGAAATTGGAAATGTATTGCCTTAATGATAAGTTACTTTTTCAAATTGGTTGAGAATTTGTGCTTTGTGCTTAATGGTATGATTTGGAAATGATAAGTGTCTTTAATCTACCCTTGGTATTCCTACGAGTGATCACACATTGAGGTGCGCATGTGGAAAGTGGGGAAATTGGTGACGTGAGTGGATGGGTGCTTGAGCTATCACAAGGATACGTATGTGTGAGACTTCATGGGATACCGGTGGTGGATATTTAAGTTGTTTTGTTTGCTGAAAGATGGTTTTCAAAAAAGGGTTTTTCAAATGTTTAGAAAAGTGAGTGAGAAATTGTTTAGCGTTCTCTTTTCGTGTTGGGTATTCCTTTTCATGAGTTCTTGGTTTTGACGTACTGAATTGTGGTTGGAATAGTGATTTGAGTATGAGCTTTCGTTGTGATTGAGGTGTGAAATTTTGATTTATGATGAGTTTTGATTCGGATTTATGCCCCTTGTTTTTGAATATGCTGCCCAGAAAAGTCCCAGAAAGTTCTAGTGAGTCACTTTTAGTTGTTGGTTCTACCTAGACTCTTAGCAGAGTGGTGGAATTGAATTCTTTTCGGTTGTTGTCCGTCTTTTGTAGTGATCGTGATCTATCGAAGGTAGTAGACTGACATGGTGAAGTCGTGGGTGTTTTCAGGTTATTGGGAACTCCCAAAACTGTGAGAGTCCGTGTTGGTTTGGGTTCGTTTGAAGGTGCAACTTGGGATTGGAGGAGGAAAGAATCCTAGCATCGTTGCATGATGGTATGTCTTGGAAGGTGTTTAAGATGACTCTCGTCAGATGGTTTATACCCAAGGAAGTGAAGGCAAGGGAAGTGGCAGAACTAGTGAGTGTCCAACAATGCCAACGAATATTGAAGGCCTACGTTGGGCATCTCAAGAAGTTGGTTCCATTTTCTCCAAAGATGATGCCGCAGAATCAGTTAAAGTTTCTCTTGTGTGGGGTCTTCGTCTATTTTTCAAGGACCGGTCCCCTTTGGTGTTTGGTATGGTTCCCCATTCCGTGAGAGCGAACCGGAGGAACCCATCTCAGACAAGTTTTCTTATCAATTCCATCTTCTATTAGTCGGGCCCCTCTCTCGTTCGCTTCTTGTGGGGCCGGTTTGGGTACTTTAAGTCGCATCATCGTCATCCATTGAAGACTTGCTGTCAGTGTGGCTGTTTGGGAAACTTAGAGAAGTTCCGATAGCGGCTTCGTCAGGAGGAGTCTCGACAGGGGAATGTCAGCTCCTGACTGCGGGGCAGTAGATGCTTCAAGACATCAGAGCTCCAACCATAGGTCTCGGAGTGAAGCTTTTCACGCAGTGAGGAATCGTCGGGTGTGAGGCACCTTGGTCTAATTTTTGTCTCCAATGATTATGTGGGGATGGTCTGAATTTCCCTGTTTCATCTCTCCCGTCTTTGAAGGTTCTGTCCTGCTGTAAGTGGCGTGGAGGAATCGCTGCCTCGTTGTGGTCTTTGTTCCTTGAATACCCCACTTTGGCAGTAAGGAGGCGTGGTGGTATCATTTTCTTGTGATTTTAGTAGTTGCGCCTCCCCAGATATGAGCTTTGGTGTTGTCTCTTTATGGCTGTGAGTCTCGAGATGATTATCTCTCTCATGTGGCTAGCTCCTCTGGTGACCCGTTCTTGTTTTAGGAGGTTCTCGTTTTGGAGACACTTGCGTCTTGGAAAATAATGAATAAGGGTTGGTCCGCTACGCAGTTTGGGGTCTTTCGGCGATAACCCCATGTGGTGGGGGGTCTGCTTTATGCAGAGAGTTCATGGGTCGGTTTGTACTAGGTTTCTCGTATTATTCTGTGCTAATTGGCTTCAGCTGGTCAGTTCTTAAATGGTGGGGAGACCCACCATGAATCTTGAAGTTCCTTTTTTTTTGAGGTTTGGTCTGTGTGGTGGTTCCCTCTTGGATCAAGTTAGCAGTTCCAGAGTTAGTTCATGCTATGAGTCTCAAGGTCGGTTGTGCTAGTGGAATTCTTGTGGTGGGGAGAACCCTATCGTGTTCTCCCCTCGTCCTGCTGGGGTTTCTACTTGAATTGGTTCTGCGTGAACTGTGTTGGAAATGGTCACCAGAGGTTCTCAGTTTCCTTTGGTTTTGTCTGGGCATGGACTTGCGTTGTGTTAACTGTTGGCTTGGTGACTTTCTGGGGGCAGAAAGTGTCTGTGGTGGGGAGAATTGTCACACCCCGACCTCAGACCCTTTTTATTTTATTCTTCTCAGGGTCGCACATCGTTGGACCTGTTGAGTTTGGGCTCCTGTTTTGAATTATTATTATTATTATTATTATTATTTATTTATAGTATTATTTTATTTTATTTTTTTAGGAAAAAAATGGGGAAAACCCTAGGGGGGCGTCCCCCCCCCCTTTTTTGTTCTCGCGGCGCAACACCCCCCCTCCCCCCTTGATGTGGGTCGCGCGACCGCCGCGAGCCCCTCCGTCCGGCCTGCTCGCGCCTCCCGTCTGGCCTCCCTTCGTCCGGCCTGCTCACGCCCGCTCCGTCCCGGCCCCCCCTCCTCGTCCCGACCTCCATCCGGCATCCGCCCCAGGCTCGGCCGCCGCCGTCCTGTCCTCCCGCTCCGGCCACGCCGCACCTCCGGCCGTCGTTCCGCCTTCCGCGCTCGCCGAGACCCGCAACCCCCCTGCCGTCTTCAGTCCCCTGCCCCCTCCCGCAACCACCGCCTCCCTCACTCTCGGACCCCCCCTCCAACCCTTCAGTATTTTTCCCCTCTTAGCAAGGGTTTGAAATTATCCTATTTTGGAGTTTGATTTCCTTGTTTTTGTTTTTGTGTGTTCGATTTCTTGATTTAGGGTTGATTGGTGTTGTTTGCGATGCGTTTGGTGCGCGATTGGTGCTTCACTTCAAAATTTAGGGCTTTCGACACCAATGGTAAATGATTTCATTGATTAATGTTGTTTGATGAAGGTTTTGTCTAAATTAATTTATTTAGCTTGTTCTTTAATTATTTTGGGTGATGCGAATTGTGTCCTGTGAATACTTTGACATGAATGTGTGATGGAATTGAGTTTTCATTTAAAATTGTTTATGTTTTCATAGGGTCTAGTTGTGTGAATTTTTGGAAACATTCAATTAAATATTTTAGGTGTGGAAAGTATGTTATGGTAATATTTTAATTTGTATATGTGTTAAAAATGAATTTTTTTCTACAAAATAAATGGTTGTGTGTCCTGCGCATCGTATTGTAGTGTTTCTTGAAAAGAGTTTCAAGCCTTGTTTTGAAAGTGTGAAATATTTTCTAAAGCACTTAGGTGCAAGTGTATTAAAAATGTGGTTTGAAGGAAAAATGTATTGTTTTGGAATGTTTAACTTCTTTCACACCTTTGAGGATTAATTATAAATAGTTTGAGTAACGAAAAACATATTTTGGTATGGTTGTGATTTGGGTTCAGTTATAATGTGGTGCTTTTATATGAAATCGGGTGAGTTTTTGGTGAAAATTTTATAGTGCTAATTTGCAAGTGTTTCATAAATGGTTTTATTGATTTATTCAATTGCATGTGTGGTGCGAAAGTGGTCTTCAAAAAGATTAAGGTTGCGTTTGATTTTTAATGTGGCTTTTCCTACGTGAAACTGAGTGTGTATTTGGATCGATGTTTGGTTTCGCATCTTGGGAATGTTTTACAATGTTTTGATTGATTTATTAAATTATTTTGTAGCGCGTTGGTCGTCGCATGGTGAGTTCGTGTGGTTGACGACAAACACCTACATATATATACATGGGTAGGCATGTATATATACATATCCTCCTTTCACATGTTTCCTCTTGGCGCGGGGAATATGTGTCTGGATCAAAGGATATATATATATATATATGAAAATGTATATGTGTGTAGGTGAAGCGGTCTCGGGCTGCCATCGTCAAAAGCTACGTGTTTTGAGGTAGGTCCCCTATGCCTAAGCTTTTAATTTGAAATTCATAATTGCTTGACTGTTTTAAAAATATGTTCACACTATGATATATATATATATATACATGCTATGGAATCTGATTGCGGTTGCTAGAAACTAATATGCCTTGTGTTGGTAAATTGAAATGCATTTCAAAGCCGTTGGTCTTAAGTGACTTTTCTTGGAAAAGAATTGATTTCTTAAATGGTTTGAATTGGTAATGTCTATTTCCAAAGGTGTTTGGCCTTCTGGCCGGTTGTTTTTTTTAAAAGTGTTCCCTTTATGTAATTAATCATATTTGACATCTTAAGAATGTTTTATGAAATAGAAAAAAAAAACTCTATTGAGGCCCGTTTGGCACTTTAAGATTTGGATTGCGAAATATGAAAACCCCTTTTTGAGTCATTCCCCTAAATTTGAAAATAAAATGTGATGCAAGTGTTTATGAGCAGTTTGTGATATATGTGCCTAGTTTAAAGGCTTGTGCGTGAATGTGTGATGTATAGAGAGGAGAATGCACTTAAGTAGGGAGTGCGGTGGTGAAAGGTGGAATGAATTTTAGATAAAGAAAGTGTAATGTACTTGTTTGATTGTTTGATAAAGAAAACTCACCACCATTTGAAATAGAGCACAATGGGAAAACCCGGGTATCTAGGTGGGTGACCGGGACTAGTACGCTAGATGACACGGCAGGGGTTCGTCCCGGTTTGTCTAGCAGGATTGACGCGACAACACTAACTAAACATATGAATTTTTTGAGGGTCGTGGCCTTCTAAGCCACGTTTTCTGAGGGTCGTGGTCTTCTAAGCCACGTTTCACTAAGGTACGAGGTCTTTAGGTTCCCACTTGTTTTAGCTACCTATAGGGATTACCCATGGTGCTCATTTTTGTCATGCGGCTAATGATGTAACTTTCTTTTTAGTAATTTCATACTTGATGCCTTGTTTATGAAAACCATATTTTAGTCCAAACTGGTTTCTTTCCATTTTGAAATGTTAAGTGCATGCTTGTAACCTATTTTGAAAATGTAGTGGAAGAAAAAGGATTTACCTGAAAATGCAAACTCGTGACTTGAATTTGAAAAGAAGAGAAAACAATATTTTATTATGTCTTATTTTCAAACTAGCATGATTGGATTTCTTTTTAAAGGTAAGGGCATTGGGCGTGGTTTTTTTTGGCTTTCCTACTGAGCATCTCGGTGCTCACGCCTACATTACTTTTCAGTTGCAGGGTTCAGTCTTGGATCGCTTTTGGGAGCGAGTGTGGTTGTCGTACCGTGGTGATCCGTGGGGTCACCAGAGGTATGTCACGTTTCTTTGTTTATTCATTTATCCGCCGCCACATTGTTCAATTTATTTTCCTTTAGTTATCTGCTTGTTCAATTTATTTTTTTTGCTTGTCTTTGTCATGGGCCAAACCGTTCCCAACTGGTTTGTTTTGATGCCGAGCACTAGTTGCCAGCCCGTGGGGATCGGGAACGCCCTTCGGGCCATGTCGCGGACCAGGTCGGGTGCCGGGTCGGATGACGACCCGGCCTGGTTCGTGACAGTTCTAATTTAATTGAAGAATGGAAATAATTATTATATGGGAACCCAACTAAGATAATGCGTTGATCCAAAAATCCTTGTATATCCATTAAACAAGTCCTCCTCATATCCTCTAGAGTATGGATGGTTCATTTAGACTAAATATCCATCTGATGGTGAAAAATAGTACACTAATTGAGTTCTATATGAAACAACTATTAATGAATTATTATGATAAATTAAGTAAACCATCAACATCGATCAAATACAATAGAATGTGAAACACCATAAAATCCTAAAAAATACTTATGTATATTATTTTGAGTTTGTACAGAGATAAATATTCTTTTATATCACTGAAATATCAAAATGTTGATAGTAAATTGGAAACCTCGTTGTTTTTTATTTCATTTTGCTATCATGGGGATTCTTATGATCAAATACTTGGTTATCATTTCATATTTCCATATTAGTAATTGATGTGATTCATCGTACGAAATAAATTATATCATTCAACATTACCATTGTTGAATAATAATAATCATGATACTAATTTGTAAATTAATATCTAATATTATCCAAATAATTTTTTTCTTTGTATCTAAATTCGTCATTTTATATCTAGATAAATATTGAAGTTTGATCTATGTACATATTCATTAATCTCCATCTTCTTCTAAAGATTTTTTGGAAGTCGTTTTTGGGTTAAAAAATAGAAACCTCATTATAAAGATAGAACTATGGAATATTCAGTACCTTTTTATAATAACCTCATTCTATGTATTGTCCCATGTGATCTTTTCAACAATGGATATTTTTTTAGAAATGTTGGATGAAGATCATTTTAATATTCCCATAACATATATTAAAAAGAAAAATAAATTTGTTCATTCATATTTCTAATCCCTGAAAATATGAAGGGATTTTTTTACTAATAGTGATGTCCAATTTGTTATCTTTTTAGTATGGTAATAGATGGGAAGTCATAGTTCTTGATTAGATCAAACAATCTACAATAGATCATATTAATATCCATCTATATGAATATATATTTGAGGCTATTGTGATCCATATATATTTCAAACTTTTCAACATATAGATAATTTTATATGATTCATAATGTGTATATCACTTCATCCGTCATCAGATCATGTTTTTTTAGTTCTATGTTTATTCAGTCAATTTCCATGAGTCACATTTTATAACATTATATTTTTAATGGGTACAAAACCCAAAACCATCTATGATGAGTAATTTTATTCCAGTAAATGATTCTAATTTTGGTTCAGATAAGCATTAATGTCATTATAATATACTTTTCAACTCCTTAAATCTCTCTTCACATTTAGGGGTTCATCTAGACATTAATTCCTTCTTTTTTATATAGGTTAGTGTGTTTTAAAATCATCAAATGGTCTTTATAAATAATAAATAAAACCAAGATTGTACATGCAAATGGTATATCTCAATTATCGATGATAGTCTAGGATATTCCATGATTTTCATTGTCATAGAGGCCTCTGTTGGTATTTGTTTAGTAGTGATAATATGATCGACTAATAATATCTAATTCATCCAAAACTATAATTTTTTTAATTATCTAATATATTATCCAATATTCATTAAAATTTGATAGTATAAAAACAATGCTCATGATCCTTCTAATTCGGGGATTATTTCAGAATATCATCTATATAGACTATAAACGAATTGAGGTTACTTACAAAGGATTTATACAATTATCCTATAGATATTTAAAGAGAATTATTGGGTTCAAATGTAATATCTATTATCTCATAGAGTACACATCCTATTTGAATCAAAATTTGTGAATATATTCCTTCTTAACCCTTAATTGATAACATCCTACCATATAGTATAGCTTTTAATATTACTAAACCCTACAAAGTTGATCGGAAAATTCATCTATCCAGGATAGGGGATATTTATTCTTTAACATAATTATTATGGTCTTACAAATATTAATGAAGATGTTCATTTGTCCATAATTATTCTTGATGATAAGGATTGGTTCATCGATGGTGATTCATACTATCATATAAAATCATTAGCATTTTCCTTTATATTTTTTTTCACCTCCTCACATTTAATAATGAACATTCCAAAATGTGTTTTGGGAAATATTAAAGGATTTTAGTATAATATCATTTTAAAATTAAATCTCTAGGATAGTAATAATACAAGAAAAATATTAATAAAAATCAATTGTATAATATAACACAATGGGAACACAGACATGAAAAATAATTTCCTTAGTATCCATCATTTTAACAGGATACAAATTCTTAGAAGTTAAAAATATTCGTGCTTTAAATTATAATACCAATGGATATACATCCTCCTCCGTACACATGTATAGAACTCGACATAAATTCATTATTTAGTGGTAGACTTACATCTCTTAAAATTTTATGTTAGATATAAATAAAGATATACATTCCATGAAGAACATTTCATAAAATTTTTCTAAATTATTTATCACAATGTATTTTGGGATTTCCTTCCCACAAATATAGAAAAAGATATGTTATATTCCATGATAAAATAACTGACACATATTTTTGATCACTGAATACTCAACGTCCATGTTTTAGGATGTTCTTTAGTAATTCTATATAACACTTGTGAAATGAAATAATTTTTGGAATAAAATATAAATTAACTATTACTAAATAAATTACTAGTGTAACAATCACCATTTCATTTTAATGATATACATATGTAGTTTTGCAGAACATTAATTTTATATATCTATATAACTGATATTTTGTTTCCATAGTTTGTTATAAAAACCCCTTGGATTAGGTCATTGGTTCATATAGTTTCCATGTTCTCTGTAGTTTTAAGCATTGAATAAAATATGATGTTTGGTTGGGAAAATTTTATTCTTCAATATCAATTTTGGGTTTCACCCATCGACAACCTCTAGATCACTACCCTTATATCCTAAACCTAAAAAAATTCATAGTCCCCATTAAAAAAATTCTAATTTTCCTCTTCTTATATATTTTTCAATTGGGGTGTTGGAATTAATTTCCACGATTAGATTTATTCATCAATCAACCTGTGTTAAACTCCATTTTACACTAATTTACCTCATGATAGTCGATAAATTAACTAATATGCCTATCCACATTAATATAATATTTGAATACATTCACATAGATAACAACATATTGAATTTATAAATCTTTTCATATAATTCTATCTATCCCACTAACAATGTAGTCAACATTACATATAGTAGTGATAAAAAATATGGATGAATATCATAAATGACCTAAAATTTTTACTTTATACGCCCCAATAGTTTCATCACCCTTTTTTTAGTTTATAGAAATCTGTCTACAATTTATTCGTGATAGTATGTGTAAAATATTTCCCATGAAGCATTTTCTTAAATTAATTGCACATTATATTTTTTATATGAGCCTATAGCTTTATATTTTTTTTAAACAGTACAACTAAACTAGATCTCCCTTTATATAATAAACATTTCGCACAAACTTATATTTATCTTGAAATTAAATGATAGAGATGAATGTTTTAATGGATATTATCGATTATTATAAAATAATATGAAAATAAGATCCATTTAATTTTTTAGGATGTTGTCTCAAAAATGATTCTACATAAACATGAACATTCTTACAGTGTTCATTCAAGCCTTATAATTTATCATTTCATTCAAAAATTGAGTTAGGGGAGAGAGTATATTCATGATTTCCCAAATCTTATTTCCATCATGTTGGGTATCTCATTATGAACGTCATGAAATTTTCCCTCACAATTTTTATAGAATCAGTTTTTTCTAATTATTGAAATTTGAATTAAATAATAATATAATTAAGAATTATTATATTTAAATTATTAAAAAATGGGAATCTAAGAAAATTAAAGATATATCATAAAATTGATACATATTCAATATATTATTAATTTATATGAATGAACCTATGTTTTTATGATTTATTTCCTATTATAAAATCATATGGGAATTTTTTATTCCATCTGAATGGTTTGTAATAATTTTTGTCATTTTCCATGGAAGATCCCATTAGATTGAAATACTTGCTCTATGGTAGGGACTATTAACATATACCCAGTCATGGTTATGTCATAGATGACACACCATTACCAAGAATTACTAACCCTATATACTTCTATCCTAGAACCATGTCCACATTTATATCTATAAAGTGTTGTAAGGTATCATAAAACACATTCTCTATATTTCACTACAATTCTAGTATATTTTTTGATACGTATTACAACCCTTAAAATTATTAATGGAACTATATTTATTGTTTTTGAAATATTTTCTCATCTCATTTTCTAAATTTTAATTAAGATTTTACCCAGATACAACATATCTATACACAATAATTTCACACAAAATAATTTAAGATTTTTAAAAATAAATAAAAAATACTTTATAAATAGGATTTTAAGATCCTATTTTCTTTTTTATGTCCAGGTTCATATTACATTAAATGGAACATAAAACATGGTATCGTTATTTTATTCTTGATACAGAAATCTAATAAAACACGATATCCTCTATCAAAATTTGTTATCATGGGGAATAAATAAAAGAAATGGACAATATGAAAATGACAATAATAAAATAATCATGATATTATTATAAACTAAGTGAGTTAGATGAATAACATGATAACATAAATTTGAATCTCTGTGAGTCATCATGTAGAACTATAACACAAAATTCTTGGAATTTTGATATCGTGGAATCAATGGGACTATTAGAATGATAAAACATAACATAAACATAAGTCATAGACAAATCCAAGTAAAACATCACTCGGGGGAAAATGTCCAATAATTGGATAGGGTTACTCTCTAATCCCATACATGATGTCCCACGAGCATAAAGAAATAAAAAATGATTCGAAGGGAAATATAATTATATCCCCACCCATAATATTTATTTCATACTCATTCATAAGCGTGTAACCTAAGGATTTCAATCATAATGTATAAATATATAAATTACCCATTGTAATAAATGAGTTCAATAATGTTGTATCATAACAAAATCAAATGTAATTTCTTAAATAATTCATTTGGGAAAAGTTAATAATGAATATTATACCCTATAAAATTAAGGGATAATAATCGAGGCATATATGTGAGATACATATAAAGAATTTATAATCATTAAATAATAATATATAGATAGTTAAAATACGTCATAAATATAATGTTTATAACCCAAAGGAAATGGTGTATTAGAAAGATCCCTTATCTTGAGCACGATTTTCCATATACAATATTCATATCAAGGAATAAAAAATTATCTTTCTTATTTACACAATTTGTATCCTTTCTCAATAATTTTTTTATTTTAATTTTATTCATTAAAATTTAATATTATATTACTTATTAATTATTTTTCATGTTATATTTTTTCATGAGTTACGTCACATATGTCTAAAATCAATTTGGTATGTTGAAGAAGTTCAAATAAATTATTAATTGATCATAACTAGTATGGTATTCAAGAAATAATAATTATTTATAAACATAAATTAAACTCTTAAACCCATCCATTAAATGTTGTAATGAAAACTTAACTACATTACAATCTTTAAGAAATTCGGACATACATACACATGCATAATGTTATCTTGTTTTACTAACCAAGGTAGAGACATGGTAAATATGGGATTATTTTTTATTACAAATATTATCATTACATTGTTAAACAAAAGGGACTTGTCTGGTTTAGTTTCTTGGATATGTGTTCTATATTACATGAAAATAGTAATCATTCTTCTAAATCCTTTTAAAGATGTCTTTATTGGTCCATCCTATGTTATTTTTTCTAGATCTCATACCCTAGAGACATAAATCAATGGAAAAGGATAATCATGAATTCAAGTAAGGTATTATAAATGAGATACATGTCACATGTTATCATTGTACATATCAATTAGAATAAGAGTAATAAGAATATGGTGTGGACAAGAGGCATACCATTCTAATATGAAAATGAATTATAACATGAATATGTGGCTATTTTATTTAGTCGATATATTCATATGAATGTCACTATGGATTGTCACCATTTTTTCATAAATTAAAATTACCAAGGTTATTCCCCATTGTGTGAAAAAACATGGAAACCTTACAGATTAAACTATTTCACCAATTCATTAGAGGAATGTCAAGGAACACCCTTAAATTGTCTTAATTCCATGTTAAATATTAATATCATAACAAATAATTTCACTAATAAAAAACGTATAATTAATATCTTATTTCATATAAAAAATATACTAATACAAAAGAGATTAACGACTTGATCATTACTTCATTATTAACCCATGAAATGAAATTTTGTTGCCATATATTCAAATACCAAAGTAAAAAATTATTTTTTAATATATTTTATTACTTATTTAAAGAGAAGATATTTTTTCTATTCCAATAAAATGGAAAAAATATTTTCTCATATTCAAGAATGAAAATTGATAAATAAATTTGGCAGCATGAAAAAAAATTGGTTATCGAATAAGGAAATATTAATGAATAAAATGGACACCCATTCATAAAATAATGTTAATATAGTAGTTGTATAATTTTAATTGTTAAAATGATATAATATTAAAAATTATAAGAAACAACTGATGGAAACTGAACATGAATGGAGAAGAGAAGTAGTGATTTCCCTTACCATGATTAGTAGTTATTGAAAAATACGGATAAAACTATGGGGTATTGATGAAACCATAGAAAACTCATTAGGTGGAATAATAAGCATAAATTAGTGATGAATATATTTTTAGTGATGTGAAATGTTTATAAAGGTTCATATTTATACATAATTTATAGATGTAGTATAATAATTTTTCAAATCTATGTCTTTGAATTATAGTTTTGGTAAAATGAAAAACCTTTGGATTAACCATGGTTATTTATATTTCATAGACATTTAGGGGAAATTTTATCTTGTTTTAATTCACAAGGACAAAAAACAATCTTTAATATGGATTTTGGAATTGATAATTAATGATTCCACAATGTAATTTTTAAATATTATATTTAACATTTTAGACATTATAAAGTCACATATTGTTTTAGAAAATTATTAAAATTCATTAAAATACCTAATATTGATAAAATAAAATTTCATGTGTAATTTATTTGTTTTAATTAACTATTACATTGTTGTGAAATAATTATGAAGTCATAAAATATACTAGAAACCCAAAACTGTATTTATAAATGTTCAAGACAAAATAATGTATTTTATAAAATGTTATAAATTCAAACAAAATGAATAACAACATAATGTTTCAAATATGAAGATTATTTATCTAGAATAACATAATATATAATATAATTTAGACATTACCATATAAAATAACTATTTAATTAAAAATGGTATTTTATAGTAATTGTTATGTTTTTGTAACTTATATAATATTTAACATTATAATATAAAAATAATTTTTAATATATATATAGGTGAGTGAGATTAAAAAATAATATCTAAATAAAATTAACATTACTCCATGCACATCAGTTTACATTAAATGTGTATGTATTTTCTACAAAAAACACAATTTTTTTTACATTTGTGAAATCATGAATTTTACTAATTCATATCATTTATAAAAAGGCACATATCCATTTATTATATATACATACACCCTAATGGTAAAGTGTGTGAGGGAGGTAGATTAATGGTGTGTCATTGATAACAACTATAGAGGGTTCATATATACTAAATTAAGCTTCTCCCATAGGAAAAATTATTCAAGCGTCAATTGATGAAGTTCACATGGGATTGGTCTAGAGAAAATACCAATAAAGATAACACACTAAAAATTTGTTACAAATAGTCTTCCTACAACATGCCTCTACTGGTTAAGGCCATCAATTGTACTTTTATATCAATTTTATTATGTAATAACTAAATATAAACACTAATTAAATGACAATAATTATCAACCAAGGGTATCATCTCCAAATATCAAATTGAACAACAATTATATTTGACAAATATTAATATAGAAGTATAATCCAATGTGTTTAATTTCACATTATACGAAACAAATTCCACTTCATTATTTAACAAAAAATCACTACAATTTTACTTAATGTTATATTTAAATATCCATAAGATTTTTATTGGTTTACTAATATATTTTTTCATTTATAATACATTTCATGTGGGGAATATTATACTATATGAATGGGGAGATACCAAAATTCTAATTTTATCCATTATATATTATATTTAATGTTTAGTTATAATTCTTGACATTTCAATTGTTTTCATATATAACTAATGTAATGATTATTTTAAATGAGGTAATTTTTCATTATATTTTGTTTAATTTTTATCTATATAATTTTATATAATATATAACAATAATTGATTTTGGAAACACATATCATTTAAAAAGTATGGGTAATTATATTCATTCCACTAGGGAATTTCATCCCTAAAATTTAAACACATTTAGTCCATTGGGAAAATGTTAGTATACTTATGTATCTTTTAATCATATTTTTCCCATTTTTCTTCTTCATATTTATGGTTTCACAATAAGAAATTGACAAGATTTGTAGTCTTGTTTCATAGAAAAATATCTCTACAATCCATGATCTCAATCAGTTGATCCTCATAGGAGAGGTCTTGTTCCTATTGTAAAACGTTCAAATTCAAAACTTGTGATAGATCATGTGTCTACCTCAAAAAATTAGAGTAGTTGGATTATTTCATGAACTATAGAAATATTTAGTATATCTTTTTTCTTATATGCCACTACTCTAATGTGATCAAGGATTTAAAATGGTTCATTGTATATATGGATATGTTTACATTTAATTCAAACTTTTCAAATACTCTACCATGTTATATATAACGAGTTTAGTTCCCTATCATAAACCTCCAATTCTCTTAGAATGTTGTCAGTATATCTCATCTGCTGTCACTGACAAGAAATTATATGTTTTTAGATATCATGAATCCTTTTAGTAATCTCTTTGAAAAGATCACACCAATGAATATTATTCTCACCAAAATTATCTCAACATGAATAGTTCTATATTATGTTCATAATAGAGATAAATATGTTGACCATTGGATACCCGAATAGAATATTTTATTAATATATCCACTAATGAGGGTTTTTAATCCAATCCAGCATTAATTTTCATTTATCCTCCCCCCATCATGACCTCATGTTTTGAAGAAGTCCTTTTAGATTGGACATCAATTTGTGTGATATATGATATAATGAAATCCAATTTAATATTCAGAGTATATTTAATATATCATTATAATTAGATGTAAAGAATGAATCATTATTAGATATGATAAAATAGGGAACCCCTTAAAACCTCACCATGTCCATTACATATATCTTGGTAATTTGGACAATAGTGAAATATTCTGAAATATTGATGAAATTGAGAGTCTTGTTGATTTAATACACTACAAAAAATATAAAAATATTTCATTTGGATGTTATTGGGGGAACATTGAAGAATTTAATAGTGAAATTTTTCCATTCCCATGTTTTTATGGGATGTAGATGTAATACCCCATAAGGATTATTTCTCTCCACATTCTATTTCATACACACAACAAACCTTTTAGTGTAGTCGATAATATCACTTTTCTTATTATACCACCAATAGTTCCCATGGAATTCACTATATATTTTAGTGATTCTTAGGTTTATAGAAAATTTATAGTAATAGGATTCATATATCATATTTTTATTTATCTTTTAGATAGATAAAACACATATCCATTTATGAAATTTCAATATACATTCTCAATGAAAATTTATATTAAGTAAATCAACTTTATTCACTATCTTTATCTTCTTTTGTATAATTGGAAATTTTCTTTTGGACCTCATGATATACTCAATTAGTAATTTTTGAGAAATTATTATTGATAATGTAGATGATGTCCCATATATTATTATTCTAATGGAATATTTTACTTAGACATAGATTATTGAATATCATTAAATCCTCAACATTTATAGAATAAGAGTGTCATTCCAACATAATGAATTAGTGATATTGTTATCACATATAGGGTTATAATGAATGTAATAGTCACAGTCATTATAAAGTTCTAACCATCACCTTTTTCTCATTTTTAATTCCTTTTTTAAGAATATTTAATTCAAGCTTCAGTGGTCTATGTATATATCAAATCTATCCCCATAAATATATCATCCATATATTTTTAGAGAAAAAAAATGTAGGTAAAAATATGTATTTCATTGAAAAAATATTCTCTTGGGTATTTAATATTCAAGATGCATAAACAATCCCTTTTTTGTTTTTAATAAGAATTCACCCACGACCATACATATATGACTTGATATAAATAAATAATCATTCTCCAATATAGGTTTTATTTAACATTAGTATAGTAGACAATATATTTTTTACTCCACCTGAACATTCATTAAAAACAGTTTTCAAGATTAACTTAGCTCATTAATAAGATAGCATGGTAAGTGGATTATAATGTAGAGAAAAATATTTTAAAACCCTCTTATAATATCCTGATACACCAAGGACCTGAAAATATCATTTTCTTTTATTAGATGAGGCCACTTCTCTAAATCCCTTTTAATCATAGGGTCAACAAATATTCAGTCACTGGTTACACCATGCCTAAAGAATGTAACATGTTGTAACTAGAATTTACATTATCTAAATTTTTAAAATAGCATCTCATTACTTGTAGTTTTTAATAAATCCTTATATGATCATCATGATACTCATTACATTTATATTATATCATAATATCAACAAGAAAAATAAATAGAATTTATCAATTTTGTACTTAAAGACTAGATTAATCAATTCTATAATTATAGAAAAAAATTACTCATTATAAAGTGTAAAATAATAAATATAATTCTCAAAATCTTGTTTGGAAGGAAAACTTTTGAATATCCTCTTTATTAACACTCAATTGATGATACAATGGTCAAAGGTCCATCTAGGGGGAGAATTGATCCCTACAAAGTAGATAAAATAGTTAATCAATCCTTAGGAGATAATACACGTTCTTCCATATGATCTATTATGTTATCTATATTCAATTAATAGCAGCATTGACCCATCCATAATTTTCACAACGTGAATTGGTTCTCCCCCTATATACACACTTTTATTGATAAATCACATCATAATATGATCTTAATTTTTTAAAATTTATTCCTCTATCTTAAAATTTTCAATTTAATAAGTTGTCTTATATATCATCTTTGATCCATATACATGTTCAGTGGAGAAATATTCCTCTCATTATATGCCTTTTCATTGTATTTATTCATAATATAATTCAATGTATTCAT
The DNA here is from genome assembly GCA_963277665.1 of Viscum album. Taxonomy (NCBI): domain Eukaryota; kingdom Viridiplantae; phylum Streptophyta; class Magnoliopsida; order Santalales; family Viscaceae; genus Viscum; species Viscum album. The sequence continues at coordinate 924,132,895 of OY728156.1, forward strand.
GAATAGTGTGTACATTCACTATATTTATACTTTCATTTAATTCAAAATCATCTCTAGTCTTCTCTAAAAAAATGAAATGGGAGGTTTTTGTAGAAAAATATCATGCAAAGATATATATCATTTAAAAATAAATCATATTTTTTTAGGTAATGACTACTGAAATATTTTTTTACATTTTCTCATATAATTATATTTTTAGATCTAGTCCATCCCATATATAGTGTCGAATTACCCTATGGGAATAAATTCTAAATTTTGGATGTGGTTTTACTCTCCCATGTTAATACTGCAATTTCTATAATATATTGAAACTAATATAGTCCCAAAAATAGTATTTGGTGATAAATATACTTCTACATTTTCATGGATTGATTTAATAATTTGATTACATGGATAAAATAATGTAATTAAAATAAAAAAGCATAAAAAATACTTGGATGTTCTGACCGAACAATGAGTGTATCTACCCCCACATCATTTAAAAGAACTAATTTAGCCTTCATGATAAAAAATTAATAATTTTTTTTATTTATCTATTAAATTGTTGATAGAGGCTCCCCACAATTATCAACTAATTTTAAAATTTAATTGAGAATTTCTCAAGAATTAGTCACATGAATCATTGAAATAATGATTTTGTTTACACCATATACCATTTCCATTTTAGTTGAGATGTTTTTGGATTCACATAAATATTTATTTTCTATGATAAATGGTCATATGTTCTCCAACTTATATTGAATTAAACACTAATGAAACCAATTAACTTAATTCATGATCCAACATTTGTTTCACAAGGGTAAATGATCATTATTCCCTCCACTTCAATGATCTATATTCTTCCAAAACATTTTATTAATTTCTATATTATTTTTATTTGACCAATATGAAAATTTTATATCTTTAAAATGTAATTAAAACATTATATCACATATAAATTTGTCCTCATATATTCTATAGTCTCTATTTTATAGATTCCCCAAATGATGGGGTATCAGTCCACTGAAGAATATGTCAACATAATCCTTTGGATCCATAATAATTATAAAGGTGTATCAAAAAATTCATGCAAATTTCTTTTAATAAAATCCCAGTGATTCATTGTCATTATTCATTACCTCTTGGAATTCCTTCCCATTTTTCACATAAAATGGGAAAAATATTTCTTCAAAATTGTACATCTTAACACAATAAAATAAATATTATCAATCTCCCTTCATGGCTTCATGTTTTTAATTGGTTCCGACCTCAAATAAAATTATCCTTCTAGGATGTATACATATAGGGTGATATTCTCATTATAAAAACAATTGATTACAAAAAATATCATTTCTATAGAGAATATTCATTATTCATCATTAAAGGGGTAGGTATATCCACTAATATATAGTTGTAATAGACACATGAAAAATTAAATAATTAGTTGTTCCCTTCATGGTGAATAAGGATAGTAGAAATTTATTCAAGTAATTTTTCATAACTCAATTTAACTAATTTTACACCCTCATGAATGTTTTCATTAAATCATCCCTTTGAACAAAATCAGTGCATCATCCACTGCACTCCACATTTACACAGTCAGTCAAATTTCTTGTGATTTTTATATTGTACTAAAAAATTAGTGATAAAGGTTTTAATTTTACTAATTTTATAATTATAAAGGTATTTTATGACCTAAAACATCATATTTTAATTTTTTATTTATATACACTAACAAAAATTCCCATTTATAAATTTCCTTCATAATTGTTCATAAATTTATTTCTATTAACCAAACATATCAATAGAGAGTGTAAAAATAAGTGTCCATGAATTACCATTGTCAAGAACCGATTACAAAACAAATCAAACTCAAAGTGGCATTTCTTAGGGTTACACCAAGGAACATATATACCAAATGAATTTCAGCCTTATCAATCTGAACCCATAATATTTCCTAATATCATGTGATATATAAATAACATAATTAGTCATTTAAATAATAACCCTTTTATAGTAAAGAATTGGTTTACATTCAAAAATCATTTAGAAATAGATCATAAAGGCACGATTATTTGTTAATTTTTGACCCACGAAATGAAATATGAGTTTAATATATTTATGTACATGATTAAAAAATATCATTTTACATATAATTAATTACCCAATAAAAAAGAAATGAATTTTGGGCATTCAAGTAAAAAAATAGATAATTTTTCACATAGTTGAACGAAATTTGAGAAGTAAATTACACATCATGATTAGAATAAATCATGGTTTTAAAACAGGGTAAAATGAGTGTTCACAAGGGTGTAACATTAAATAAGTACTATTACTATAGTGAAGAGATAATATAAATCCGGAAAAATAAATTATAATGTAAATCAGAGGAAATATAACACTGAAAGTAATCATTAATTTAAATGAGAGGTGTATGTTTTTTTTAACATGAGGTTATATTGTTAAAAATATGGATGGAACTATACGGGATTGAGAAAAATGATGGGGAAATCAAGGTGAAAAAAAATGATGATAAAATCATATATGTTTGAATAAGAATTTGGGTAATGAATAAATGGGTCAGTATTTATATCAAAATTGGAGAAAATTGATCAATAATTTCTAAAAAAAATCTTAGAAATCAAGAATGTGGAAAATTAAAACCATCCACATACCAATGGTTTTTTCATGGTTTTGATAAACATGGTAAAAATTTAAGATATTGTAATCAAATATAATGGGACACAAAGTTTTAATACATGTCATGTCATGGAAAAGTTAAGTATCATCAATGTATGGTTTCTAAAAACATCAGTTATCCATTTTATATTTTTGAAGGTCACTTATAATTTTAAAAATATATCAAAATATATATAAATATACTAAAATAAATTATAATGAAAATATAAAATGTGATAATTCTTGGATTGAGTTGATTAAATTATTTTATCACTATGAAAGAATTATAAATTCATAAAATATACTAATAACACATAACTATATTTTTTATTAATCATTAAAAAATATTATATTTTAAAAAATTTCATAAAATCATCATAAATTAATTGTACTGTTACGATGCCTAAAATAATTTTAATTTTCCAATAATATTTAACTAAATATGATACTTGTAAATTTTATATATAAAAAATCCATAACTATTAAAAAAATTAGTTTCTATTGTACAGTGAAATTTCTAACACTTATAAAAAATATAATAATCTTTTATAAAAATATATTATCATTTATAATATTGTGTTATTTTTGAAAAAAACTATACAATTAATTAAAATATTAGTTTAGTAGTTTGTTTTGTTATAATTATTTATTTATATTTTAAAAAATATAATTATGAATTATTTCCATTCAAAAAAGTTTACCAAATTGCACTTTATAAAATATTTATATTTTAGGTTTTTTGGGGGGTAAAATTAAAAAAATACACACACACGTCACACAAATACCGAAAATGAATTCCATGCACCCTATTGGATATCACACCTATCAATTTTTTTTTAGTATATAAATCATAATCCTAGTGGGAATAAAACCAATTACAAGGCACATATGCTAATTATGTAGGAAAGACCTTTACATGGCCTATAAGAAATTATTTCTTACATAAATTCCCAATGATGATTAGTAATACTATAGTACATGGGTTACTATAGTACTTGTTATTGTGTTTCCACCACTACCATTTTATCTATAGTTCCTTCCACTTCTATAATGTCGTCGGTGCAATAGTACCATTACTAATTCAATTTTACTATAGCTCCACTATAGTGTGGTAAAAATACTTACACTCCATGGGTTTTGAACAATCGTCATCAATGTAGTATAACTTGATTCATACCAATAATCTAAACCCCAACTACTATTAAAAATATAATTTTTTATGACAAAATTTTCATAAGTACAATTGACTAAATAATTTTTTATTTAGACAAAGGAAATTAGAAAATACAAAACAAATATATGGTTATGTAACCTATAATTACATGCCCATACTCCATAAGGAAGTGGTTTATGATGGTTTTAGTATCATGGGAGGGTATAATAACACATATAGATTGGTATTACCTAAAATCATGATTTACTTCCAAAAGTGATTTTGTTCATGACTCACTTGTTGAAGCTCATCATGGGCATGTTCAAGATAAACCCTCCATGACAGTACCTCCATCATAAGTCATAGGAAATGATATTCAAATGGAATGACTCAAGTGTTTTATTCCAATTAATCTCCATTTTTTATAAACAATCTTATTTCATTACTATGATTAAACATTAATTATAATAGTAAAATTATCAACCATGTTAATAGGTTATAGTGGTCATATTAACCAACATACATAGTTGACCAATGGTTATACATTGGTTGAATCCCCATTGTAACATTTACATTTATTACTTTCAAAAATACATTATAATTTCACTAAAAATAAAATACAATTCCACTTTTGTTCATATTTTTATATTAATACTATTAAGATTACTTTAATTTATTGGTTCAAACTAACTAGGGAAATCCATAATTTCCCATTTAAGAAATTATATTATATATTTTTATCGAGTTTTAAATTTATTATTTGAATTATTTTCACATATTACAAATTTATTTATATTTTCTAATGATTTAAAATATTTCTGTTTCCCGTTATTTTTTTATTTGTATAATATATTAAAATTAGTAACAAACAGTTATTCTAGAATGAATATCATTTAAAAAGATAGTATCATTCTTTTAATTATTTTTATTTCTATAATAGATTATAAATATATATTAAATTCCATGTTATTTAATAATATAACCTTACCCATACCATTAATGTGAGTAGGTAATTAAAAAAATCAAAAAACATTGTGAGGTTGTATTCTATCATACAGGTGATTTTTGTTTTCATTTATTCAAGGGATGTTATTGTAATAAACTGTATGATATAATTATTTGAAATATTGTTTAACATGTAATTAATATTATATATATAAACAAAATTATTCCATAATACCTTTCACGTAAATCATATTTGGAAAAATCATAACATCGCTTCATGATGCGGTAGTCTTCCGAACTCATTAACAATGTTATCATATTCTCCATGAAATGAAAAGTATAAAAACTATATATTATATTTTAATTACAGAAGTATAAATATTTCATTGAGAACATATATATATATATATGTATGTATATAAATATATAAACTCTCTATTTTTTATTTCTATATGTAAGTAGTGATTATGGTAAATAAATTTCATCGGTTCGTAAGACACTAGTAAACTATACATAGGTTCATTGGTTTCCATTCCAATATGAGGTAGGAAGAGATAGAAGTAGGTAATTACAATAATATAAAAAACATCATTATAAGTAAAATACTAATGTTATTATATCATATAATTTTTTTAATATTTAATGGATGTGGAGGAATAAATAAAATAAACTGCTTTGTTGTGGCCATTACCACCTCTTAAAAAAATTTATTTTGGTTTTTCTTAAAACCAATAGAAGGTCTTTTTTTGAGAAAAAAAGAGACATTAATAATGATAGTATGGAAATAGGTAATATATTTATTTTGGTTTTGTTCAAAACAATTTATTATTTTTTTTGTAAGTGAGCGAAGAGGATGTAGACTTTTATAATTGGGGGGAGGGCAGAGTATGATATTTTTAATATAATGGATAACACCATTGTTTTTATCATTCCATTTCTACCCAAAAAAGTAAATTTTAAATAATTAGAATATATATATACTAAATATGTTGATACAATAATTTGTTTTCATATTATATGTCATTTTCAACCAATATATAGGTTTTTTATTAACTGATTAGCCCATTTTACATTTTCCATGATAATTACATCATCAATATTTTCGATTAGTTCTGTTAAAATATCAAGTATATATAACTAGATAATATATATTATGATTATTAAATATATGGGATACATTTTTAAAAAACAAAATTTTATAAGTGGAAAAAATTATTTTAAATTTAATCCCTCATATAAGTTAAAAATGGTTTTACAAAATAAATACCTTGAATTTTTTTGAAAAAATATATTTTATATTTTAATGTTTAATTGATTCAAATGAAATAAATTGGATAATTTTTTTATTATTTAATAAATTTCTCATTAAAACCTACCTTAATAAAATATTTAGTTAAATTTTTTAAACATAAAGGTTGGTTTTTTTTATAAAAATATGAATTTATTAATATTCATGGAAGAGTGAAATTTTCCAATAAAATACAAAAAGGTCACTCTCATATAATGTTTTTGAAAATTTTAAATAATTTAATTATTTTTTAAATATATATTATAATATTCAAAATCATCAATATTTTATTATGTGTATAAAGTGTGACTATAAAACCTTCAAGAAAGATATTGTTTTTCAGAAAACATTTCATATTCTTTCATATATATTTTTTATTTTATATCTAATCAGTTGTAATCCAAATAAAGTTATTAAACATTTAAAAAATTTAATTATCATAATAATGGGTTACTATTTATACCCTCCAACATAATGTGTAGGTAACAATGTCCATGTTTAAATAATAATATTTTAATAGATTATAATATTTCTTTAAAGCTAGTGTTTCGTGTATCAAAATAAATCAATGATATTGAATAAATTTGTTAATTAATATATCATAGAGTATTATGGTGTTTTAATATTATAATTTTATTGTATAAATATTTAACTTAATGATTATAATGAAAAAATATTACATATTCATGGGGTAGTCCCCATTATACACGATTGAGATACTATTGTTTTTCAAATGGGAATGTTATTCAAAAAAATAGGTAAATAAATTAATATCATTACACATAATAATAGTAATGAATATGATGTGATCATATTTATAAACTATGGTTAGGTTTAAAATGAAATAATTATAAATTGCATAATGAAAGGCATTGGAATTTTCAGGTTATGAACATGAAATTAGATTACATTTTCTAAAAAATTCCTTCGTTAAGGATTCAGTATTATAGATTGTATGTTTAATTATGTGGTGGATGTGTATCCAAATATAAGTGATAAAAATTGTACGTGCGATAACAAACTTTTAATTTCGATGATATCATTAAACTATCCAATGGCCTATGAATCAAATAGTTAAAAAAACTATTTTATTTTCTTGTTATTTTGTTATATTTCTTAAATAAATAATTTTAACACATGTTTTATACATATATGGTATCATTTTTTCATAGGGGTTGTATATAAAAATCCTTTTGTTTTAACTTTTGTAACTAATATTAAACTATGTAATTTTTGTTTTAATAAAAATATAACATAAAAAACATGATAAAAATTGGTTCTACATAACCTAAATCTAATATAAATTTTATGAATAATAATTTATTAAATATAAAATAATAAAATTAAAATTTAAACATTATATACATAAAATATATATTTTTGAATAAAAAAGGTGATTTAATACATCAAAATTTTTAATAATATTTTTGATTCAATAAAACATTTATGTGTATAAATATAATTATATTTTATATTAAAAATCATATTAAAGCAATTTTCAAAAACATGTTAATTTATTTTATTACAAAATACACACAATATTAATAAATTTTTTTTTTAAAATATAACCATTAGAGAATTATAATGGTCAATAATATAAATCATTTTAATAGTACATTTATATATTTATATGAACTATACCATTTTTGTTTCCATAATTAAACATTAGTGCCCAATTTTAATTTTTTTAACTTATTTTGTAAGGGATTATGATCTTTGAAAATCTTGAGGATTCATTTGTGGTATTTTTTTCATTTTTGATGAAAATGTGCTTACCAATACACTTATAAATCAATACAATTTCATTGGGATGAATATATTGTTGTATAGACCATGTTGTAGATCAATGACACTCAATAGTATCAGTTATCTGGAATAACTATATATCTAGAATATAGTATTGAAATGTTATGAAATAAAATGAGACATTTTAAAATTTATTTTAATAAGGAATTTTTTAAGTTAATTTGTAAATTCATGTGGCATAATTTATTATTATCCCAAAAGGATAAATCTAGGAAATATCATGTTCATCTATAGTGTTTAGCATTGTATCAGATCTCTAAACGACTATATAGAAAAATCCACAATATATTCATATTATTTATAAAATTGATTTTTTACATTCTATTCCAAGGTAAAACAATATATTCAGTGTCTTGGTATTTTGTTTACTTGTCACAACCATTCAACCCGCACTACTTTGGTCCCACACAAAACAACCATTTGTAATACTATTTTTTGTGATGGTGGTTTTCATTACAACTCCATGGTTTCCTTCCCACATTGTATTATCGAGCCTCTCAGTCTTCAAGAATACCTCCTACATGATCCTGATGTATTCCAATAATTATTCATTGTTATGAATTTTTTCTATCCTTTAGATTGGTTATACATACCTTATTATAATGATTTTTTTTTTGCAAAATAAGTTTTGTTATAATTCATTGATTGGTGATTGAGTTTTGTTTGGTGTGAAATTTTTTTTTGGTGACAACACCATTAGTGAACAATGCCATTGATTTTGAAAATCACGTGGTAGAATGATCCTTTCCATTTTGGTACATACATTGGAATTTCGAAATACATGTGGTTAATGATTTAGAGACCAATTAATGTTAATAAATTCATGTCGTTGAACACATGGCCATGATTCTTGCTAATTTCAAACAGTTGATTGTACATAGATCTAGATTTTTTACCTTTCATTACCTTGATATTATTTCTATGAAATATATTTAATGGTTTCCTTTATAGCAGGTGGAACAATAATTTTGGTATAGAGATGATCTAGTAGAGACTTAAGGTTGGTTACATGTTTTATAAATGTCCTTAATTTCATCCATGATTTTACCTGAATATAAATGGGAATAAGTGTATAATTAACCAACCTAACAAACTACAAACATTTTAAATGGAGTTTATTTATATCAATTTGAAAATAATTGAAAAATTTGTGGAATATAAAATATTTTTATCGGATTCTTATGAACATTTTCAATGGGATATAAAATGATAGCTGCCCAGGGATCAATATAGTGAATCATATGGAATTCTTGATGACAACCACCATCTTGGTGGGGTAAGATATGTTTCCTTGAAGGAAATAATTAAATGATTTTTTTTAAATCCTTGGTGGAAACCTCCCACAGATATTGGTGTTGGTGTTTATGCTGGATTGGTTATCACATAATAAAGTAAAACAGTTATGGTATTATATTTATTTGATAATTTTGATATGTCATGAAATACCATATTATATTTTATGTGAACATAGGTTAATGATATTTTGGTTGTTACTCTATATTTTACTCATAAAATACTCAGGAAGTTTGTTACTCTTTTAGATTCTATGACTACTAAAATATGTAAAAAACTCTATTTATGATGGATTGTAAGGTAGAGGAATATGATGAACTTAATGGATCGAGACAAAAAATGGCAGACCCACTATTTATTTGGTTTTACCTATTATTTCATTTTTAACATGGTTTTCCATAACAAAATTGATATCTTGTTACCTTTAATATGACTTGTACAATGTCATTAAAAATCACTATAATTACTCTAATATGAAATTATTATCATTATTTATTTATCTACGCAATGCATGATATAGATGGTATATATTCTCCAAATATGAACTTAGGCCCTCACTGCTGGTTTGAATCCACTTATATATAGGGGGAATACATGAGTTTCTATGACCCTCTAGCTCTATCATGGTGTTATGGTTCATAATGTTTAAAAATGGTAGTAGATATCCAGTTTTTTACATGTCATCATAAATTACTATGGACACAGTATAATAAAGATATTTTTGTGATATTCATGAGGTTAGTTTCCATATTCTTGCGAAACACATGTGTATTGAGCCATTGAGTTACCATTCGACATACATTTTTTTATTGTTGGACAGATTCACCTTGGATGATGCACATGATATAAAATTCTAATTTATTATAATCTGTGTATATTAATTTATAATGATTAGAAACATGGGTTCTAAATCTATGTATATACTTGTTGTTGTACTATATAAATTTGATCATTAATTACATTTTTTATTTCTGTTATCTATAGGGACAGATTCCCATATTGTTTGATAATATTGTGATTAAATTATATAATGATATATCATTATTGTAATTAATTACATAATTGATATTTTTGAAGAGTTAATAAATATATGATGATTTTGTGTAATGTGATTTGATATCCTATGTTTAGTTCTAGGAATGTTATTTCTTTGATTGAGGGATGAATCTTATTTAATCTATTGTGTGATCCCATAAACATGTTTGGAAATTTTCATGTTCCAAATGATCTTAATGTTAAAGAGATTAACCATCAGATATATTTGATTGGGCCTCCATTTGTGGTACACAATGAGTTTCCTAAGGAACCACCCCTATTTCTAGATGATGTAACAACACCTGACTATCTACAAGTATAGGTTAACCTAGATAGAAATACCATTCATGGGGGACTCATTCTAATGATTCCCATTGAACGTGGATCTGCTAAAAGGATCACGACAAACCGTTCATGGTATTTCCATCTCCATCACCCTCTAGTTTTCAACAATACTAGTAAAACACATTAGTTAGATGACATTATAGTATTTATTGATATTGTTTTCATGGTATTTCATGATAAGGATAATTTATTAATGATTTTGGATACCTCTATATTCTAAATACCCTCTAAGAAATTAGGGAATACAATCATTTTTTATTAGAGATGACTGTATCACACCTGGGAGACCATCCTAGAATCGATTCTCAAGAAGAAAATTAAATAATTGATAAAGTTGGATTGTTACTTGAAGTTTTTGGATTTATGGTTGTCTTATATGATGGTAAATGGATACATTTCTATGTTTTGGTGATAGTTATATTTTATCCATTTTAATTGGATTGAGGTGTATAATTATCAAAATATTGAACCAAACATACTAACAGATAAATGATGATAGGTCAGTGTCATTTATCTAATGACATAATAATATTTACATCATACATCCCTCACCATTTAGAAGGATATTGAGGTGGATAATGAAGTAGGATTAAATCCAACCCATGGTGAGTAAATGGCCCTGTATTCTCTAAAATACTCAAGAGCATAAAAATGTACTAGGAAAATGACTACATACATGGAGTGATAGGGTATCATAAATTTAGTTCGATAAAGGGTTTTTAGATATCCTCTATTAAATATTATTGTAAATAGTTATACTCTTATGGGAAATGTGGATAATAAATCATTTCATGACATAATATTTTTTTGACTTATAATTTTGGAAGAAATTATCATATTTTGATCATTTAATTTAAAGACAATCGATGTTCTACTAGGAGATCAATGATAAATTTTAGTGGAGGAACTCATTAAAATAAATAGACTTCATAAAAACTATGGACTTGGAGAAAGGTTCAAAGATCATAAACATTGTGATTTTATACAATGGTTCATGTTCTAAAACATGAAGGAGAGGGGTGAACATCTATTAGAGGTATGATTTTAATCATGACCATATTATTTAAAATATTTTTGACATTAATAATACAAATTGTTAATTTTTTCACAATTACATTCATGAAATGAACTACCAATGAAGATATATTTTTTAGTTACTCTATATAAACTATTTGAAAAAAGAGTGGACAATCCTAATAGATTCCGAATGTATAAAATTGTCATCAATGGCCATAATAGTTTGTGGTAGATCGTATTTATAGTAATGAAACACTTTTTTCTAATTATATTCAAGGATACTTTTAATAGGTTTCATTAAATCATTGATTTATATCAGAGACATGTGTCATTAACTTCACCAATGGTATAGTACTTCTTGATTTCCAGGTAGTGGGATGATGAAAATGGATTATTCATAACAGATACAAAAAAATGGAAATGATAACATCACATATAAAAGAAACTGAAATATTGGAAGGATCTGGAACACCCCCGTCACAATTCCCTCAAATAGTGGATAATAATCAGAACATTAGTTTTTATTATATAAAAATGCATTCCCTTGATAGAGGAGTTGAATGTGATATTGTTATCATGGCTAGTACACCTCACATTTCTAAACTCTCTTAACATAAATCCTCATCCAGTGTCATAGATCTAAATGTATATCCTTTGGACATGGAGTAAAAAGGAATTATTTGGTTGAATACGTTACTATAGGAGGAACTTGTACTATTATCAAAGTAGGAAGTCTGTAGTGTATAACTTTATAATGATTATTTGAAACTAAACCACGTGATGGTGTGGAAATGATACCAATTTCCAAGGACTAATGATACTTTCTATCATCTATTGTGTTCTTGTTTGTTCCACAATATTTATATTCAATTAAGATATCACCTCTTTATTTTCATAGTGGAATAAACATTAATTATGTTGTATGATGTATGTTTTGTTTAAATGAGTATTTAGTGTTGTATCATGGGATTCTGAATACTTTAGAAGTTTTTATTGTCTCTTATCAATTAAATCATAATCCTATATCATGTGGCATTCATTGTTGTTCTTAACAATAAATACCCATATACTTATCAACACTAGAGCTGTATGAAAGACACATCACGATAGTCTTATGTATTTTTCAATGACATTGGTTTTAACAATATTTAACATTGTGTGAAATCTCATTGTGGGAGGTGTGATTTTTTTGGTATGTTATGGAAGTAAAAGGTATATTTGTGGCCCTAAATAATGTGGAGTCAATGATTCATAGGACACAAAACTATATAGTGGGTATGATCTAGATAAATATAGAAATATAAGGATATTTTAATTTATTTACCCATAAAATATATTGATTATTAACACCCATGAATATATAAATATGTTCAAGAGTGAAGATCCACTTGTCCAACTGGTTTGAAGGATTTTTTTTTCAGAAAGCATGGAAAAAGATAGCGCCATTATTGAATATCTATGATACTAAGATCATATACACAGTCCACATTGATGCATCAGACATTATTCAAGGCATATTAATAATAGTGATTGATAATATATTAGCATTTGGGTTTTTTATTCCATGATCGCATGATCATTACTCCCATACTCATGACCTTGACATGGAGGTTTTGGTGTATGATATTTTGTGCTGGTATAATTTTTTCTTTTGTGAGAGATTAGATATTTACATTAACAACAAGATTAGTCGATGCATACTAACACATATGAAAATATAGTAGAGAGATAGGAATTTTGTAGAGTATTTTTATAAATTTTAATTTGAGATGTTTAATGAACAAGGTATGTGTATAGTTAGTGGGGATTTTCGAAACCATATGATGCAGGATGATTTAGAGATTTGTGATAGGCCTTCTAATGAATATAGGTACATGATGAGAATGTTGGAATATCTGAGGATGTATTCATATGTGTATTAGGTAATATAGATTTATTCTACCTTTTGATAATATATTATATGATATTAAAGGTAATGGAAGGATTGTAGTAATATTTACTGAGTGATCTATGATTAAACTACTAATATAGCATTAGCTAATACCTGGGGTGGTCATCATGTGAAAAATGCATGATACTTACACACGAGAAAGTGGTAGTTACAATAACCGTCATAGAGGTGATGATAATATATTATAGTTATTTTAATGGGATGCATATCTTATTATAATAAAGTTGTTCTATGATAATACATGATTGTTACATAGTCTAATGACGAGGACAGACAATGTCAGATTCATCTACAGATTCCTTTCCCATTAGATGGGGATGATATAACACCAATGTCCAAGTTACATTCTCATGACACATCCAGTTCCCTATATTTTGTTTTAGCAAATAAAGATGGACATTATGATTGGGGAATCCATGATCGTGATGTGTTTTGATACAGTCTGGGTGATTGTTGATCAGTTAATGAATGTTAAAATATTATTAGGAATCACGTGTACACACTCAATGTATAATAAAAAGAAATATATGAATAAGATCATAAAAATACATGGATTTCCCATTAATAATGACATACCATGTAGACTATACAATTTTTTTTTGATATTATTCTTGACTCCATTTAAGACGTCCTCGGTGGATGGTAATAAGAAATATATGTGGTCAAATTTTCATATAAAAATAGTTACAATGCATCGATTTAGAAGGATACTTACCAATATCTTTATCACATTCCAATTAATTCAGTACATTAATGGATTACTGTGGTTGAGGCTATAGTTATGTGGCCATTTATGGTTTAGGAAACCTCCATGGGTGATATTACAATCTAAAAAAGTTTTTATCACTTGTCATAAATAGAAAATATCATATACCAAATATAGAATGAAACAATTGGAGTGTTTTGTGGGTGATCGTGTTTTCATAGTGTGACTTTTTGGCTCATTAAACAACATATGTGTAGGCGAGGATCGATAGAGCCACATTTTGGATTCCCCTTAGGGATCACTATGTTAATTGGGACCACAAATTAAAATATGGACCATCCTCCACAGTATGAATGAATTCATGATGGGTGGATTATTTTTTAGATTAGAATGTAATATCATAATACATTCAATGTTATGAAAATCAAGGATTTTGAGTTTGAACAAGTTGAATCTTATGAGGAGTGGAAGATACATTATTTAGACCAGATTGTAAAATTCTATCAACTGAAAATTGTACAACTCATCCTAATTCAATAAAAACATTGGATGTTCTAGGAGGATATTTGTGAGTGGGTGGATGATTATCCGGGTTCGTACAAAGAATTATTCAAATGTCAACCGAATAATTTTCTCTCATCGATAGAAATATTAAATAATTTGATTATAATAATGACCTTAAATTTTTTATTTCATAATAAAAATCTAAATTTCTGATCATCAAACTAATTGTTTTTTGTTTTTATCCATATTTTTTAAAGTAATTTATTCTATGAGACGATTGAGTATTAATTTTTTGTTTCAGTAAAAATTATATAAATTATAGGGTCATTTAATTTTGATAGTTATGTGTTGTTCAAAGTCCATTTGTAGAGATAAGGCTTCGTTGTAGAGGAAGGGTCTCTATTATAATGATGTTGTTCGATTGAGACTTCCCTGTAGAATTTTTTATGGAGTGTTCTTCATGGGTAATATGTAGTGATAGGATAGACCAAGATGAAGATATATAATTCATGTCATTTTTAAGTAGTTGTTATAACTTATCATTCCAACTTCCGTATTTATGATATATTATTAAATGATCGATTTTTGAATTAATTAAGGGATTATATATTTTAATTTAAATGGGATATTAATGTGGTTGAGAAATTTTTTTCACCTCATGGAATTATCATATAAATATATTTATATTCTACTTTGGATGAAATTTTTCTAGAACACTTGTGGGATACATAGACATCTAAACACTACAGCCGTAAACCTTTTTCAATGGATCTTTATTTCAATTCCATTCCAAAGTGATGTATCATCTTCTATGAATGACGTTTATTTCCCACAATAAATCCATTAAAAATTTATTCTATCGGTATCTCATACTAAAATATTGAGCCATATTGGTTTCCTCTACGTCATGGTGATGTTTTGTAGTACACTATCACATCATTATTACCTCATTTCAGGGATCCTTCCAATCTGTCTTAGTACGTTCTAAATATGATTGTGGTCGTCCAATGAACGGACATGAGTAATAATTGGTTCTACCCTTTTGTTTGTTTCTCTATTCTATAATCTATTATCCCTATGTTATTCAATTTAGATTGGATAATAATGTCCATGATGGACAATAATATTTCAGTTTATGTGGAATCATGGGTTGGTTGATGAAGCCATTACAAAACATGACATCATCATTGAAAACAATGAGAACTGTATGTTCCATACAGTTTTTATTATTTATAATATGTTTGAATGATATAATTTTTATTATTTATTAACCCATACTTATTATTATTTTGAGGTGGGTGCATGTGTGTTCATGATTCCTTCATGATTTTAACCATGTGGTTGATTATACGTGGCTCCTAACATGTGATACTATTGTAACATGTTGTTTTTTTAATGACATGTATTCCTTGTTTTATCAATGGGAAATATGTTTCATGCATTGATATGATCAGTTGGAGCCCTATGGTTGGTGTGACATTGTCAAAACATTCTTAACAACTTAAATGGACATCAATATAGATGAATATTTAAATGAAGAAAATTATCTAACATCACAAAGACCCAAAATCCATAATTTCTAGAATGGATATCCCTATAGAGGGGTGTACATAAGTGGATAAATGGAATATATACGATGATCTTCCTAAGAAAATGGGATTTGAGACTTTTAAGAAAATATCACCATAGATTAGTATGATAGAATGTTTGGAATTCTTAATGACAACAAATGTTCATGTGGGTCGAGGCCTATTACATTAGTGGTTATACATGTTTCACTATATTATATCCTTACTATATTTGAGGTAAAGTAGGTGTGGATAGTGTTTTTAGGATTTTTCCCTACATGATAAATAATGAGTTTTATGGTTATATGTTTATTTTTGAGTTTACTTATTTCATGACATACATTGTAATATATTCTTTTCAGTTATTTTATTGAATCATTGGTGTTTTCCAACTAATTATTGTACATTAAACCTACTAATGGTTTTTTGATAACATATATAATTCATTACTGACGGCCTTATAATGGGAAATCTCCCTATTGTGGGAGGCTGTGAAATTGAGTATAGATATAGAAGAAGACCCAAAAAATTAATCTGTAGGTCTTTCTATTTATTTCATTACAAACTAATAAACATTTTACTCAACATGTATTAAAAAAATTGGATCCCATTACCTCTTGAATAAATTTTACCTCATAAATCTATTTTCAAAAGAATACTCAGAATTTTTATTATAATCATTTTTTTCATAGGAATGATTACATGATACTGAGGGTGTACTATCCCCACTAACAAAAATAGAACATTCCTGGTATTTAACAGCCACGTTTAAATGATAATTTGAGAATGAGATAATTTCACCCTATAACTCAGACCTAGAGGTTACTGTCGGGGTGTTACAATTCAAAAAAATTATAATTTACAATACTACATATTATGATCATATTTTTACTAAAATATAGAATACATTTTTATTTATTTAATTATATATAATTGGTGAACCACAACATTCAATATAAATAAAGTAAAACAGTTTTTAGTGTAAAATATTACAAAATATACCAAATAAATATACATTGGATATATGAAAACAGAATATTAATTATAAAAGAATTTATTTTAGTTATAAACACACATCTTTTATAGAATAATATTTGGAAAACATTTTATTCATTTATTTATTATTTAAATTTTAAAAAATGATCAATTTTATATCAAAATTGGTATTTTCAAACTATTAACCGAAAAAATATTATTTTAGAATATTCCCTAAAACATTTCATAATTTTATTTTTAAACCTAATAAAATAAATGAATCTCAGTTTTACAAATTTACATTTTAATAATTATATATTGGTAATTTTTTGAAATAATAAAATATTCTGGAAAATTTTATTTAATGGAATGTGCAAGAATCATATAATAACTATTCTTATTCTTATTTAATTTAATTTAATAAATAATTTTTTAACCAATTATTAATATCCGACATAATTCATCATTATTACTCTTACATTCTGTGAAATAGATATTCATATCACAAAAATTGGATATTTTAGAAAAACAGTTTTTAAAATAATAAATTATATTACTAATTGTTTTAGGTAAGGTAATTGAATTTATTTCACTTATAAATATGTTTCATAAATATTTAATCCATATTCACTATCAACGATTCAACGACTCAATATTAATTTGCATACATAAATATTTTAATTTTATCTTACTATATTGTTATTTTGGACAATTGTGGTGTTATGTCTAGTGATTGATATTGGAAACTTCTGAATCATTTATATGAAGTAACATATTAAAATATATCGGTGTTAGAATCAATCAATGTCTTTCATTGATAATAAGTGAAAAATGGTGTTTTATTATAATGTTTTTCAATGATAGATTCTATAAAAACCTCACTCGAATCACAGATGAGTTTGGAAGGATGTGTCTAAATAGTGGCATCCACAAGGAGTGGATAGATTAGACATGACATTTGGGTTTTTATGATTCCTCGTATCAAATTATGCATATGATTTGGGAATTTTTTGCAAGACAATCAAAACTGGATCATGCAATAGAGTTAATGTTCCCAAAGAACCTTCTATAAAAAGTTGTATATCTTAACAAACAACACTTAATTGATAGTTTTCATATAAGGAGGGAGATGAATGACATATACCATGGTTTTATCCTACTTTGCCCCTATACCAGTCATATTATTGGTTAGAACTATTTATTCCTTATCAATGTCATGAAATTTTCTCTAATTTCGGATATGATTCTTACCCAAAAGTAATGAAAAAAATTTCAATAGTAAATTTGAATCCCAAAATTTTATTCAAAAATGGATAAATCATAAAAAAAATACCTATATCAAATCCATTAAAATATGGTTTAATTATAAAATTATGAAAATATGTAAGGAATTAGTGATATTCTACAACTTAAAGTGAATTTGAATAATGAAAAACCTACCAAATGGATATCACATTGTTGTTTTCAAAGATACTTACCAAAAAAACCCATCTAATAAGTAGTCGAACTCATTCTTTATCACATTCATGTGTAAATGAAGAATAAAGAGAAAAGGAAAATGAAATATTTTAGTACAATTAATACCCCCATATTTTACTATATACTTTTATTTTAAATAATTATTTTATCAATATATTGTTTTACATGAAAAAATGAACTAAAATTAGTCATGAAATATTATATAAACATCATAAATACAATTTAAAAATAATAAAACCTCATTTAAAGAAAATATTTTTATCATTAAGAAATTAAAAAAATATAAGATTCAAAATAATTAACACAATAAAATTAAATTTTATAATGAATGTTCTTTTTTATTATATATAGTGTCTTAATTTACATGTTAAATTTTTGAACTATAGAATTTTTATTGAATAATTTAAAATAAATTTTTTGTTTAATAATTTAAAAAATTATATTATGGTGAATTGTTAAACTATTTATAAAATAATTTTTAAGACAAATGTGAGAGGACACATATTTTTGTAATACCATATCTTTAATTACATTATATTAGAACAAAAATGACTCCAATTTTTTAAAAAATTTATTTTTATAATTATTTACAAAGATAAATATATCATTTTAAATTATGATAACAATTTATAAACTTATGGACTCTTATTTAATATTATATTTAATAAATTTATTTATTTATCTTGTATTAAAACTCAATTTTCATCACCATTAAAACTGAAATGTAAAAATGTATTCTTATAATTATTTTAATATTATTCTATGCTATAAATATATTTTTTAGTCATAAATATTGTATTACTATGATTTTATTTAATTACAATGTTTATGGAAAAACTTTTACCTTCAATGTTTTTTTTTATTGCGGTTGTAAATTTTATAATTTAATGATTAAAATTTGTTAATTTTATGTAATCGATTCAATAGGTTTTTTATCGATATATAAAAATTTATAATCATTCATTTAATTGGGTAAAAATTATTTATGGGATTAAGATAAATACATTTTTAAAAACAAATTTTCATATATATCAAATCTATTAAAAGAAAACAGAATTTTATCATATTAAATATCTAAAAAAATATCCATCCAAAAACATGATTTATATCATAAATTATTTTTTATTATAACATTAAATATTTTTATAAAAATGTAGACTTGTTTTTAAAAAAAATTTGAATATTAAAACTACAATTTGATATATGTTAATAAAAATCATGTAGAAAGAGTGTTGAGACTTGTTTAAAACATGTGGTCCAATCAGTGGAATAGGATTCTTGATCCATCCATCAAAACTCAATCCATTATTCCTCTATTTCTAAAACCTTGACCCTTGAATACTGAAATTTTATTATTATAAAAAATGGATGCTGGTAGATGTTTCAAATTCATCACATATAATTGGATACCACTTCAATTATAGAAAAGATACACATCCCCTGAGAAATTTTGTTAAACCCACAGAATGTTTTTCTCCAATATATTTCTTTTTCAAAACCAAAATACAATAGTTCAAAAAAATTTATCCAAATCCCATCAATTATACAGAGACATTCAAGGAAATGATTAATGCATGATTATAATTTTTATATTATCCTTCTCCTTTAAATGTTATTAATTATATTCCAAAACTACAAATTTTGTAGTAATATAGTGAACTCACTATTATTAGTATACTAATGGGTTTTCCTAAAACACTATTTTTTTTTCATCAATGAGAAAAATAAAAAAAATTTGATTATTTGTACAAGGAGAGAAACACATCCATGAAAATGGAAACATTGTTTTTTAAAACATCATAACACATTTGACATTTAAAAAAATAATTATGGAAAAAATAATGTTTATGATAATACTAATATTATTATATTATAATATTAGACATTATAATCATAAATAGTTAGGGTATGAATAACCACTGATAATTTACATATAAGGGAACATTCTGTAATCAAATTTCAATTTTTAAATACATATGTAAAAATAGTTAAGATATATAAAAATAATAATAAAAGAAATAAGTACCCAAAATTACTCTTAATGTGAATTTATTTTATATCTCTTTTAATCATATTCTGTATACAAAAAAGTTTTATATATAAATTGTATAAAATGTTGGGAATACGTTTGAAGGGGAAGTAAGTAAAATAAAATATTAATTTTTTTTAATTTTATTGTAAAAAGGGATAAATCATTTAACTTTTAAGAGACATTGAAAATATAAGGTTTCATTGCTGATTTTTATTTAAAAAATAACATAAGTTATTTAGAGATTAAGTGATTCAATCATTATGATGGAAAGGGGATAAATGGTGCTGCCAATCCTATTCATGTTTAATTAGAATGAATAATGGTGCTGGAAGATAGGAAAGTAATAATAAATTCATTGAAAATGTTAATTAAAGGCATATATCAATTCTAGTTTATCAATAATGGAAAATAAATAAATGGAATACAACTAATGGAGTTTTTTTTCGCAAGGTGAGTTTGTGCAAAAGAGACCTAGCCACTCAGGGAAAAGTGGCATGATTAGTATAGAGGGTTGAAAAAATGTCTATAAATTTGCAGCCACCATCCTCATTCAATAATGATCAAAACTTAATTAAAATATGGTCTATTCTTAATGAAAGTAGTAAGTTGTGTGAATAAAGGATGTTTAATAAATGTGGTGAGTTGTGCGTAAGTAGTGAGTTGCGCGTAAGTAGTGATTTCTGCTCATCCACTGATTTACATGCCAGCAGGGAGCACACATAGTGAGTGCCATGCAAGCATGGAGTGGAAAACAAGAATTTTCTCAAAAAAAATTTGTTCATTTCAATTAATATGGGTGTTCCTCAATAGAATTCTGTTTTGTGCAATGAAATTATTTTCAGCCTATGGTTGGAATGTGAATCATTGTTTTGAGAGATCATATTTTGATAGTTTGTCAACAAGGACAGAAACACTGATTTACCAAATTTTATCTATGAGTATCCACAGTCACTGTTATAATTATTTCATTGTGCCACACGATTGTAACGAAATATCCTACTCATTTTATTCAACATCAATGGATACTTTTTCATTGGGATTGTGTGGTATGAGATTATTTTAAAACCATATTAATGACATTGGTACTCTTTTTGATTAGTGATCCGGGTAAATTCTTTTATTCCAATAGATGGGTGTTTTATTTGTGTTCAAAACAGAATAACACATTTAATTGGTATAGAAGGATGTTTCAAATGTAAGGAAACCTAATAGAAAAATATATCACTAATTCAGCCCCACCCCCACCCAATTATACTTGAATCTAAAATGGGAATCATCATTAACATTATTAAATAACCAACATAAGGAACAAATATATAATAAATAAATTCCATATGACATAAATTTACCTCATTTAAAAAATTAATATGAATAAAATTCATAAGACTCTATGTAATAATCTTAATTTTATTTTTCAGCACTTCGGGATGATGCACATAGTTAATTTTCACTATGGTAAGGCCTTTTGCGAACTAGATTTTTTTATTGATATAAAAAAAATATTCGATATATATTATTACATATTTAATTTGTTATACCTAATAGAAATGTTTTATTTTATTACCACCGTCACATCATGGACTCTAAAATTTCTATTATAAACTCATCACAAAACTGTTTGTACCTAAAATATTATGTTACGTGAATGAGTTTTATCATCTTAGTTTCTAATTGAATGGTTCATAATAATATTTAGTCATAGAAAAATCAAAATATTCCATTTATCCATTTTCTACCATATTTTATATATCCATTCACTGGATCTCAATAAAAAATAAATATCACTTTCGAAGCCCTTTAAGTGAAAAATAATTTTATAAATAAATGTGTATCATTTTTATAGATAAAATCATTCTTAAAAATATATATTTTTCATCTATGGGTGGATTTATTTAGATGTATGAATTATTTAAATAAATCGAACTTTTTTTTTACTTTCTTATATTTACACATAACTATATTTTAAAATGATAACCTTTCAATCAATATCTAATGTTGGTTTTTTAAGAATTGTATTTTAAAATATGAAAACTAGGTTTCCATCCTTTCAAAATCAATTGTTTTAAGTCCCAATTGTCATTAATTTTTGAAAAATTTATTTAATTTCATAAATCATTTATTGATTTTATTATTTTTATAGTAGACTATCATTATAATTATAAATTTTCCATTTTAAAAACATTATTTTATTCATAGAATATTTTAGGATATTTTCATTCAAAAAAATAATTTATCCAAATGTTTTTACAACACATTTTTAACATCATTAATAAATTTCTTAGGATTAATTTTTTATATTTCCTTACAAATATTTATTTTGTAAATTCCATCATTTAAATTTCTATAAATTTGACTATTCATAAATGTGTTTTCAATGTTAACATAAAAAAATCTTTTATTCAAATAGAAAATGTGTTTTTAAAAATATTTTTCCTAATTTCACTACCGAATCATATTGGAAACTTATGTAATTATTTAGTTATAATTTATTTTTCAAAATTTAAATTCTACATTTTTTATGAAATACTTTTTTGGAGAATGATTTTTTCTTGTCAATATTTATGTGCATATGTTCAATCATGGTGATATAATCTGATAATGTTGGGAACTCCATTTTATATTCCCTCCGTACTTTATGATTTTACTGTAGAATGTTTTTAGGTGGTGCCCGTGTTTATATATTAGTATGGTTGGTGTAATATATATTCGTATAATGTATTTTTTTAAGTATTATAACCCTTAATATAATTATGGGTATCCATTTTGGATGTACACTCTGCTTTGGGAAACATAACGTGATGTGTGCTCAAGGTTTTTTGAGAATCAGGCAGTTGTTATGCCTCTAATATATTTATGAAAATCAATTAACATTTCTAGGTTATAGATGTTTAATATAATTTGGTAGTTGTTACTTCTAAACAATGATTATATGAATAATCATTTGTTTCTTTATCAAATATCTTAATGGTAATCATGTACTGATTCTTTCTCCACTATGGAATCGTTTAGTGATTTTTAACCCACCATGTTTTAGGAACAATGTTGTGATTACCTCTATATAATTGGATGATTTTTATAATTATATTTGTTCCATTGATTAATTTTTTCCTACTTTTCCATGACATGAAATATCTTTTTACTTGTTATTATACATCATATATTTCGTTATTACCTCATTATTCAACAAAAACATCCTCTGGTGCATGTTTATAAATTTGAGATTATAGTTCTTTATTTTATTACTGTTATACAATTATTTCTGTTCAATGTTATTTTAATAATATAATTATTTCACTGTCCTATTTCCCCTTATTATTATGATCTTCGACATTATAAAATACTAAAGAGTCTTTCCTAAACTAACCATTCGATCTCACCGATTTCTTATGATTCCATTCCCGATATAATAAATTTTTTAATACTTATGATAATAATTGTTATAATTACAGTCCAAATATATTATAGTGAAATGAATAGATGATATATAATATAATATGCCTATGTAACTACTCATAAATGCACTAAACAATTAATTTTTTGGACTGTCAGTTTTTTTAGTATTTATATTTATATTTCCATAATGATTTCTAATAATGATATGTTAATCTTAAATTTTTTATTAAATTTGTTTTAATGACTTTTTTTTATAATCATAGTCGAGAGTGCAGCTATGGGGTTCATTATTTTGTATTTAGAAGAGAGAATACTTCTTTCCTAGTATTATTTTGTTTCATTGTGCGAATTGGGATAAGATATTATTAGTGAAAAAACAACAGAAAAGTCAACGATATTAGAATATGTATCAGATAAAATACAAAAATTATGAAAATATGTGGTTCTCAAATAAATTACATTATTTTTTATATAATTTCAAGTTTATGTTCCAGTGAAACATAAGGTTCATGGGGTAAAAACCCATAAAATACAGGATGGGATAATTTATCACCTGTATATATATATCATAATTATTGATCCTAAAAAAGCTCACATAGCAAGATAGACTTATTGAATATGTTTTTATGAATAAATTTATATTTAGAATATATTATAATGTATTTATTTCATA
Organism: Viscum album; assembly: GCA_963277665.1. Taxonomy (NCBI): domain Eukaryota; kingdom Viridiplantae; phylum Streptophyta; class Magnoliopsida; order Santalales; family Viscaceae; genus Viscum; species Viscum album. The sequence continues at coordinate 924,157,716 of OY728156.1, forward strand.
ATTAGATTACTAAAATAGAGAATGGGATTCAAGAGTTTCAAAACAAATTATATATTATCATGGTTGATTTATGCGGAACTAAAATATAATGTAATAATTTCAATGTTTAACACAATTTGATGCTTAATTTCTCCTTATAAAATGAATATATTATAATATAAATTATTCTTTACTCACATTAACTAATTTTGTAATTATAAATGTTTATCGGTTGGGGACACCTTGTTAATAATATATTTTATATAATGAATACTTCATTACCTAATGAGAAATTAAGTGGGATGTAATATTATGTTAAAATATGTGTGTTCGTTATTAAAACAAAATCATCATTTATGATTAATTACATGAGAATTTCTGAATAACTCAACACACCAAATAAGATAAGGATGTAGATCCATAGAATTTCATGTGATGATAATTATGAAAGGTTTTATATTCATTTGTCATTATAAAAAATTTGAGAGAAATTAATCCCAATGTAATTTATTAATAGAAGTATAAAACATTTTGTTATTGGACATTGTGATAATAAAGAAACAATGAATCTATGAAAATTAAAGAGATCCATTAACAGTGTGGAAAATATGTTCTTTATAAAGATCCACTGATAGTTTGATATTTTAGATGTGATAAATTTTATAGCTATTGAAAACCATTCACTTATCCCTGGGATTAAGATGAAAATTGAAAAATTCCTCATAGACAATAAGAATTATTAAATTCCAAGGATGGTTCCTCTAATTAAGGTGACAATGATCATTAAGTTGTGATAAGTATTCTCTACATCAGATTTTATACTTTTTTATATCATGTATATATTTACTAAATTTTATCTATTTATTTTTTAATAAAATATACATAGTGATATAATTATAATAACCATATCGTCTGAATATCCTTCTAATTATCTCAAATATTGCATCTTCTAAGCCTTAATAACTCATCCATACATTAATTTTATATCCCCAAATAAAAACTAAATTAAAACCCATGTTATGTAAATAAAACAAATAACCAAACAATGATGATATATATAAGTATTACTATGACTTCTTTGGGAAACAAATTCTATTAATGAGTCCTGATATTCAATCAAGTGGTATATTTATCTCAAACTGTTCGATATAATAAAAATTATTGGGAAAATCTATTCTGAGGGAAAATATGTCTCTTAAGATAAGAGGATTATATCTGTCTAAATATTTTATATTGAATAATGTATATATTTTTTATATTCATTATTTTGTTAGTATAATATAATTATAATTATAATGATATTATTAATATGTGGAGAAGTGTCTAGGCACCAATGATTTTACTATATATTTATCCTTTAAATTCTAATTGTATAGAAACACAATTTCAAACAAACCATAAACATAAATTAGTTGTGTCATATTACATGAATATTAAAAATAAAATACAGGAAAAATTATATCATTAGTAAATATAATGTTTATAGATAGTTAGAAATTCATACAATGTATTAATAAGAAAAAATATACTAAATATATTTTTACAATGAAAGAAAAATTCGATGATATGTTTTATTTTTCTATAAATTAAAATTTACATATTTAAAAATTTAATTGGGAATAAATTATATACATTTGTTTATTAATAATTTAAATATTATCTTCACATTTAATTTTAAATTTACTCTAATATAAATAAATTGATGTTCAATAGTAGAAAAAAAATATATTTATACAATTGAATCCTTTATTACTTTATTATTATTCATGTGTCTATGATTTTTAAAAATAAATATTTATAAAATCATACATATTTATAAAGAAAAAGATTCAAAATTATTATATTTAATTCATGAATCCTATGAAATACAATGTAATATTTTACATTTCATAAATTATTTTTATTCAATTATATTTGAAAATAGTTATACTTAAATTAAAAATTTAATCATAAAGAATTAATACAATAATTTTGATCAATTTGTTATTTTTATTTAAAATTTAAAATTTTATTTTTAGGTTTAATTTCTTTATTACTATGATTGATGTTAATTAATTTGATAATGTTGAATGTGTTATTTTGAAATTATTTTTTATAAATGTTTTGAATTTATTTTTATAATGAAGTAGATTGTACAAATATATAAAATATAATTGGTAATATATATATATATATATATATAATATCAGTCATCATATTTTTGACAAATTTAAAATTAGTTTAAGAACAAGTTATGGTTAAAATATCATTTTATGACAATATATTTTTTCAATATGATTTGAAAAAATTAAACAATAAAATCATTATAAATTGAATCAAACATTGTGAAGAAAAAATTTAAGATTCTAATATACAAAATTTGAAATCTGGCTTACCTTATAAATCATAGAGAAATAAAAACAATAAGGATGAGAACATTTTGCCAAGGTGAAAACCTAAATGGTAAATTATATAAAAAATGAAACACTAAAAGCCTTGAATAATGTTAAAATAATTTGTTATTATTATTGGCGTTGTATTCATAGACTATATATTTACATACACAAAATTATTTATGAACTTTTAACCATTGACCCATGGAATAGTTTTATTTTGTTTTTCAAAAATAATGTGCATCAACCAATTTTCCATTTTCATAACATATAAATGGATGTCATTCCTACCCTGTTAATTTTATAGATTTTATGAAACATTTCCCTAAAATGAAATCCAAATAAAATATCCTACAATTCTATTTCATGATTATAAAATACATTGCCACGATAAGATATTTGAATCCCTTATTGTGTAATGTTAAAATTAAGAGAATGTTCAGGGTCCCAAAGTAAGTATTCATTGATTCGTACATATTCATTATTAATATTCCAATTTAAAAAATAACATAAAATGTTATATAATGACATAAATATTAATCTTATTATACTGAAATTGTATTATGTTAATTAAAAAATGTGTATTAATTTGATAAAATACACTCTAAAAAGAGAACATTGATTTTGAATTTTTGAACAATACTACCACCACCAAACAATATTCATTGTTTTCCATCAAAACCTAAAATAGATCACTTTGAAAATAATTTTTATGGTAATAAATATTTATTATGAAATAACTAATATTATATAATTATAATATTTCAAAATATATTAATAAACTATTATAGTAAGTCATACCACCAACAATGAACACAACAGAGAAGGTTTCATAATCAGAGTCCATTTTATAAAAACCTTTATATAAATATTATTTTAATAGAATAATAAAAGAAAAAGTATTTACTATTTTATAGATTTTTCTTTTATTCTAAACAACCATGAACAATTATAAACATTCCAAAAGATTTACATAGTAATTTATCCACCCATGTCATATTAAAAACATAAGTGACCAATATGATATAAACAAGTACCATATTATAATAAATAGTGAATAATATTTGAAATATATATGAATATTATTCATAATAAGTAATCTAAGTTACATAATTTTTTTTGTATTTAGAGTATATTAGATTGAAAATCATTACTAAAATAATATTTTTTGCAAACTCAATATTCTTCTGTTGAGTTAGAAACAATATTATTAAACTATGTAGTCAAATGGTTGATTTCTATATCATTTGGATATATTTTATTTAATTTTATACTTATTTAATGGGGCTATATAATTCACTATTATAACCTAGTTGTCATACTATTATCATAGCAATGAATATGTTTCTTATATGTGTTTTATCCACTATATTTTATCTTCACTATGTTTAATTATTTTTAACATGAAATAAAATTTTAAAGGAATATATAATAATATAATCCACTAAAAAATATGTTATATTTAATGAAATCCAAATATGTTTATTATTCCTTAAATTTCCCCTAAACTCTTTTATAAAAGATAAACATTTGAACTATTTTATGATGTTTCTTTCCAAAAAAAATATTTTTAATTATTAAAATCGAATTTCCATCTATTCAAACCCACTGGTTTTATAACACACTCCACATTTATCTTCAATTTCATTGTTTATTTTAAATGATCCAATATTTTTTTCTTTGAGTAAAATCATATCCAATTATATCACTTCAAATTTTTTAGAAATATATAAAATTTCAATGGTAAATGTATTATATTTTAAATAAAATAACTGTTTTTAGAATGATTTTGAAAAAAATTTAAAATAATTCTTTATTTTTAAAGGATTTATTATTGAAATTTCATTCCCAATCATTTATTGAAAAATTAATTACTTCAAAAATTCAATATAGTTGCCTCTTGAATATGTAATTTAATATTAAATGTATATTATTATTTTATTCTTTTGTATGGATCATTTTAATATACATAGTTTTGATATTATATATTATTTCCTCCTAATCTCTACAAGAATTGTTTCAATGGATGTTCTTATATATGAATCAGAAATGTTTCAATGGATTTCCATAGGCTGAATGTATTTTTGGATTCATGATTTTACATTCATAAGGTAATTTTTTCACACAATTTTGAAATGGTTTTAAATTAATTTTTTTAAAAATGATTAACAATTATCTAATTATTGATTGATTTAATCTCTTAAAAAATACATATAAAATTAATGGTGTTTTTCTGAGATATTTATTTTGAGATCACCAATTTCTTATAATTTTATTCTATGTGTTATTATGAGGATTAAAACCTATTAATTCTATAAAAGGGAGTCTATTATTGTCTTATTATTTGGAAATGATCAAATTTTTTATCATTTTCATATTTGACTGGACTTCAATGAAATTAAAACATATTGAATAGGACTATTATATGATTTATGTGTTTTAGTTTTTATATTATCAAAAATATGTAAAATTAGTATTGGTTTATGAATAATTGTATCAAACACATTTAAAAAAAGAATGTTTTTATCCCATAACAAGGGACCAAAATTCTTGAAATACTCGGTAATGTGTTTTATTCATGATATCAAATGAACAGTCTACATCAATGAATCATGATTTCATTGGTAATATCAAAATCATTATTGGTAATAAAAATTAATCCATTATACATAGGAATCACATGAAAGGATTAGCAATTCAGTGTCATCAATGTCTTATATGACAATACTTTTCATCAAAATAAAGACATATTTTAAAACAATTCCATGAGATTGATATTTTTTCTCCACATTTTTTGAAGGTGTGGTTGACAATCGCATTCTAATAATACAACCGCTCTTGAAATTTTGGATACTAAAATTAATTTATCATTATTTAAATCCATATTCAGTATTCTTATTCCTTATGAAATCCAAAATCATTCTCACAGGGTTAGATTGGACATAAAAAGAGATAAAAAACATTTTCTTATCCACATTTATTTGAGAAATTTTTAAACATGATTTCATGAATAGGTAGGTTATGTATTTTAAATGTCTATTGGGAAATGGAATCAAGCACAATTTTTATTTTCAATATTTTAAAGCATAATTTGTTTTTTTTAACCAATATTTCTTCAACAAAATTAGTTAGATAAGATCAAAAAATGGATGTGGTGTCAAAGTATTTTATTTTTCAATTTAAATAATTTTTTAGTTACATGTAGAATAATTAATGGTGATATCTAAATGACATTCAGAATAATTAAATAAAATAATATTCTTTTAGAAAAGGAAATAAACATTATCTATGATTAAATATCCTTCATCAATTCCATGATTTTCCCATTATTCAAATCAATAATATCATTCCAATAAAAAAATGAATATCCAAATTATACACAAATAGAGATATTTCATTTTTGATGACTACATTTAGGATCATGTTCATGATTGTTATGGTCATATTCAAGTTTCTCACATTTATGAATGAGTTAGAAAATTTTAGAAAGAGTAAACCAATGATGACTAGTGTTTTATCCCTATTATCTATGTTGGAATGATTTTTATTTAACATTAAGATGTAATTTAAAAAAAATATCAATATTTAGTAAAAAAATAAATCCCCTTAGTTTAAAAAATAATACGATATGTTAGTTGAATTTAAATAATATGGGATGGAGTTCCTCAATACCAAAATAAAAATACAATTTTTATGGAACGACGTTCACGATACCTCCCACCGCCTGATGTCATCAATAAATTTTCATATCCTATTTATTCATTTTATTATTGACAATAATTGAGAACAATATTTTATTTCATTGTTCCATATACATTATGGCTCATATAAGTATCCATATGAAAAAAATTTGAGAGAAAATTTCATTTTTAATGTTTTGATGTACGTAATGAACATTTTTTTGGGATGTAAAATAATTATTCAATAATGAAGGCATATTTTTGGAATAAATAATGGGAATATTCCACTCACAGATTCATTCAATTATGATTTGGAAGTTCCTTCAATGAATAAGGGAATGAAGAAGGTTTCTTTTTTATTTAGTGATGTGTAGGTGCCAAAAAATTGTAAAAAACATTCTCCAATTCATTTTGTGGATTATAAAATTACCATGAAGTATTTGAAATATATATATATATATATATATATGATAGAATAGATTATCTTTGTTTCCTAATGTATTTCACAATTTTGATATGTGTAAATTCATTGACTTGTTAAAGTGTGTATGGTGTGACTCATGTTACCCCATCAGGTTAGAGATTTTAAAAACATAGTATTCTTTGTAGAGGTAATTGTCATGACGTTTTACTAAACATGTTTTATATTTTAATCATCATAATTAATTTTAAAAAATACTTTTCAAAATTATTCCATTTTTTAGAGAAAAATTGGGGATAGTGGGTTGAGTTGGTTGGTTTATCCGACATGTATATTTAGGTTATTATATTGATTAATAGAATTATAATAGGGAATTTTCTTATATGAAATGTTTTAGATGAAATAGTTTTTTGTATAAAACATTACTTATAAGCTACAAAATATGTCATTGTTTATGAATATGTTATCGAATTCGGTTTGGATTATATTTAAAATAGAATCAATGATGTTAATTTTATATTTGAATTTAAATGTACATGTATGGTGGATTATATAATATTATATAATTGATTACTATTTGTGGTCCCCTTAAAAGAAACTACATTATGGAATGAATGTTGGGAATGTTATCGTTTTTTGGACTTATTTTAAAAAATTATAAAAACATGATTATAAGATTCAATTTAAAATAAGTTCCCAAGATATACCTTTTGGACATTCAATATGGAAGATGTATATTTAGACATGATATTTTCTTATACAAAAAATATGTTCATCCAATCCGATTTCGGTATAATATTATATGGCGGTGGTGATCCATATGTTTCTATTTCAGAAAGATCTAATTTTTACAAATAATAATCATAAGAGGATTTTTTCAATGTTCTATTAGAAAAAATATTAAAGAAAAATATGGTTCAATACTATATTCATGGTTTCATTACACTATGTTAGTGTTTTATACTATTATTTTCATTAATCTTTTAAAAAAATTGAATATTAGTTTTTTATCGAAATTGTATTAGGGTTGGAATAGTATTTCATATATAAATATATTGAAAATTACCCCCATGTAACTATGGATTATGGTAATTTAATTTTTATCTAACTATTCCTTTGATGAAAAATTGAAATATAATGTAGATATTTTAGGTCTTATTAATGTATTTATTTTGGGGAATTCTTATGAATTCCACTAAATTCCATGACATGGTTTTACAACATTTATGAATCCATCAAATAAAATTTTTTATGGTGGTTTAAGAAAACAAATTCGATGTTTGTTAAAAATAATATAGGGATTCACATATAATTAAATAGGGTTAAATTTTCTTTCTCTGTGCCAGGTAGTAGTTTATGCTTTGATCGACCATATTCCCTTTAACACACTAATTTTTTATAGACAGTTTTTTAATAAATTAAATATTTATTTATTTATTATTATTCCCTAAGTGATAAATTCCATTCAATGAGAAACCAAATTTTCATACATAAAATAGAACATTGACTTGCCATACGTTACGTAGAACACCAACATGGCGCATGTTACACGTAAAACCATTGTTATTATCAAACATCATTTTTATATTATAATTATTAAAATGATATTATTATACACAACATGTCAATCAAATTTATATTTATAGTAATATATAATATTCAAATAAATATTTTAAAATTGTTTTATACAGATAAAACATATTGAAAATTAATGATATTTTATGATTTATGGTAATGTCCTTTTATATTTAAAAATATTGTTTTATTGAATAAACTTTTTTGATAATACAATTTATTTTGGATATATTTTGAAGATTAATTTGATAAAAGTGAATTAATTTTTAAATTAATAATGATGAAATTTTCTTGGGGTTAATTTTTTTGATTTATTGGACAAACATAAATTTTTTGATTAATGAAAATATCGCATTTCGTTAAAAACATCATATTAATTTAAATAAATATTAACAATAAATTATATTTTTAAATATTTTATATTTTCAAATTAGATAATATATAATTATATTAATAAAATATGGGTTATTATAATCAATATTATTTTGAAATTTAATATAAAAATTGAATAAACTTTAAAACTTCTTTATACTTTCAAGACATGTAATTTGTACCATCTAAGGGATTAAAATTAATATTAAATTTCCCACTACTACAAACTATGATATGATGAACCAACATACTCAATATTATTCAATATAGAATTTAAATTATAATTATATAATGTTTATTTTGTACCCAAATGAGCAGTAAATGTGAATACATTTAATCATAATGATTAATGTCAAATTATGCATAAATAGGTCATAAACAATAATCTCACTGGACAAAATGACCAATACACATATCCAAAAAATATTTATGGTCATTATTCGACCATAAAAGTATAATTATTGAATTATTTTGATTTTAAATGATTATTTATGTAAGAGCATGTGTACACCAAACACGTTCTCAATAATTCTATGTGAGTTCTTTACATTCCAAATAAAATGATGCCACCTATCCCACTTTCACACACCTATTAATCATTTTATTATAATGAATTTTCTTCCTAGTAAAATTCACATCATTGAAAAAGTATCCATATAATCAATCCCTTTGTTATAAGAACATCCAATGTTTCCTTTTTTCACAAACCAAAATGAGTTACCCGATATAGAGGTAACCTTTTCTCTCAAGACAATTATTTTATTTTGGTTCACAAACCCCTCCATATTATTTTTACAATAGTTGTTTAAATAAAACAGTATAATAAAAATAAAATAGTTTATGTTATGTTTTAAACCTATACATAAATAAAACTCCTTCTAATAGATAATGAACATACTAATTTTTTGTGCATCGAAATATCGGCTCACTAAATAATTATTGTTCAATTTTTATTATCTTCTATCATGGTGAAAATTATGGTAGAAAACTGGTTTATATATGTAATATGTTATGTATTTTATTTCTCTATTGATATTTATTCCTTTTAAAACTCATATCTTTTTACATTAAATTGCATGTAAATACTAAAATTTCGTTTGAGTAAGTTTCAACTACCACACGCTCAAAGTGAAATTATTCATTCATAAACTACATGGAATGTATTAAGGTTGGGTTTTGTAATTAGATATTATATTTATTATATAAAAAAGTTACCATAATAAATATATACATATATTCGTATATTTCATTGTCCTTTTTTCTTTAAATTTGATAATAAAAATGGAAAAAACATTCATGCTTACGTACAACATAAGTCCTCCATGAACTGTGTACTAAATTTATATACATATATATTCAATAAATTATTTCAATAAACATAAAATTAATATAAATATTATTTATATAAAAATTTATATTCTATAATTATCACACAATTATAAGTACTAATGATATTACAAATTATGATACTTGTGAAAAACAACATGAATATCATCATCAGTGAAACCATTACAAATAATGGTTAAAAAGTGGGCATTATAATTTTGTACAAAGACAATATATGGTATTAGATATAATAATATGGTTATTTAATATATGTATAATACATTTATATATATATTAATTTTAGTTTTAATGAGTACAATGAGAGACAACATACAATGTAAGAGGAGTTTGTCTCATTTTTTATTTTCCTGAGATACAAAATATGTTCACTACTCTATCCTTTTGTGTGGAATATATACATCGTATTAGTGTATTATAGATAAATTATACATAAATTTAGGTGTATTCACATATAAATTTTATGATCTTACTTTCACGGGTATATTTTTCAAAAGATACAAATTAGGTAAAATAGTTTTATCACAATTTTCCTTCTTTGAGACCAATGTTTAGTTATGCACATAAACTCAATTTCATAGATAAAATACATATATTATTGATTTTATAATATTAATTTAATTTCAAAAATTTTATTTTATGATTTATATAATTTCTTTTTTTACATGTTGGGTATGATCCAAAGTTGCCATGTTATAAGAGTTTGTTGAAACATTATCATGGCTTTTCACGAATGATTTTGTTAATTTTTCCTATGATGAAATATTATGATCCATCAAAAAATAAAACATATGATTTTACTTATCATATGATTATTCAAGATACAACTTGTTATTAGTACCATTTTTCTAATCTTTGGTACATATGATACTTTTTTAGGGGAAACATTACTCTCTCTGTCTCTCTATTCAGAAATCTATTGTATTCAAAAACAATAATTTCAGATATGCTATGAATTTTTTTAATGATATTTTAAGCCCATTATCAAGTAAAATGGACTAAATAATGTTTTATAGTTCTAAATTCTTTTAAAAAAATTAATATATATTTTTAATGATTTAAATGAAAACTTTTTGGATTGAAAAAGATTTTTCAATTTAGAAATTATATTTTACAAATGAATTTTTTTTAAAGATATGTCAAAATTTATTCCCATATAATATAACATCCATTTATTTTAATCGTAAAATAATGAGTAAATAAATAATTTTTTCCATTCATTTTATTTCTGTAAAAGAATTTTTTATGATGGAATAATGATTATGAAACTTGATTCTCTTTCATGGGTTTTATTATTTTAAAACTCGACTATTTAAATGGTTTATGTTAATTGTGAAATGACTATGATAGCTATATTTTCCAATAGGTTAAGATATGATTAATATTTTATAATACCCATTTCATATCAGGTTTTATGATTTGATTATTTATGATCGTGTTTCATATGTATGTACGATTTCATTATTAGATGGTTAGGACATATATCTCCTTCAAATGAGTTGGTTAAAGATTTATTTCTCCTGATATAGACATTGATATAGAGATAAGTGAACTTAGTTTAGTATTACAATGTTGGAATGAGAATTGAACATAGTTCAGTAATACATGGCTGGAATGAGGGGTGAACTCGGTTCAGTAATATAAAGATGGAAGTGGGTTTGAAAATTGTTCATTAAAGGAATTTTTTTAATGATAGTCTCTTCATCATTGCCATTAATATTATGGTAATCATTATATATACTTTTGTTTCATCCAAAATTCCATTTTTTATTTGTATGGATTGATTTCTTGTCTTATTTCCATTATTTCTTTGTGATTCATATCTTGTAAACTTTTAATATACATGCAATGATTCATGTATATGAACTGTGATATAATAGGAATGATATTATATTTTCATGATGATTTTATAATACCCTTATTCTCATGATTTATCATACATATCTACCTTTTTGTCCCTTACATAGCATTTGAGTTCACCCCTTATTATATTTCCATCCCCTATTTATGAAGATATTTATTATGTTTTATCTGTATAATTATGGTTCAAGTCATGAATAACTTAGTGTGAGATATTTTAGATCACTAATATATATGTTTTTATGTTTCTATATTTCTAAAGACTTTAGACTAGTACTGTCAATATGCATCTCTTAGTATAATGATTAAGTATTTTCCAAATGTTATGTAGTGTCAATATATTAAAACTAAGGGTCACTGTAGTTGGTGTCATATAAAAGGTTTTGTTATCCTTTGGAATATAGGATAATAAAATCTTAGTGAAAACAATGTACATTTTTAAGGACATGTTAATGAGTAAAAAAAATTACAGAAAAATGTCATGGTATTTTGGTGAAGAATATAATGAGTGGATTTCGAGGATTATATCAACTTGTAGTCACTACATGTTGATGTGTCACATGAATAAATGTACACATGGGTAACAACATCAAGACAATTTTCCAGGCCAGACATGGGGTAATTTGGTATAGGATAATGGGCCTTTCTACATCCCAATATGATACTCACTATGGATATTCTTTTGGAATTCCCAAACTTCTCATGAACAATTAAGAAGTATTTATATAGAATGATCATGTGAATAATCTTATATGATCCAAAGGAATCATTTATTAATAATTTTTTCATAATTCAGACAGCCAATAAGAATCATTTTATGATTAAGTGGTTCCTTACAATGATATCTTTTCTTAATCTATGTTATCTAGTTTTGGTCTATGGTTGGAAACTAATGGTACTATATTAATGGTGAATGCAAATAAAAATTCAATTATTATCCTCCTATGAAACAAAATTCTATGGGATTTAGAATTAAATATTCTTATTTCTATTTACAAATACTTTTCATAATCGTAGATTAATAGTGGACATAAAAATAATAAAAGTACTGAACAACATTTCATTGAGCCTTTCATGAGGCTGCATAAACATTGATTCAAAGGGTATTCTAATCCACTTCTTGTTGAACAAGGGATATATAATATTTATAATATATTATCTGGTATCAAGTGTTCATAGCTAGAGGAAGTTATTCCTACAACCCATTAGTTTGAAGGTGAAGTTGACCAGTGCTGGACTCTAATAAAGAATACATGGAAGTAAGATGATATTGAATACATGAATTATGATTAGTTCAATAAAATATTTTTCAAAAATTACATTCTTTCTATTCTTTGTACCATGTTTGAGAAATTGTTCCTTGATTTGATGAAAATGTATGCAGAATTAATCGATAACTATAAGGCCAATCTCATAGTAAATGCAGGGTAATCTTCATGAACTATCATCCCTCCCTAAAATGAAGTTAATAGGTTATTTAGTCGATTAAATCAATGTCAAAAAAGGGTGATGGTCATAATATACATTAATTTCTATGTATAGTCTATTTGTAGTAAATTCAGTGTTGAAATAGAGGTTGGATTCATTTCTAAATATCATTTTTCTGACAAGAAGATGCATTCATAGTACAATGGAAACTATTGAAACCATGGAGAAATGAATATGAATTTAATTTATGCTATATATTTGGGATGAATCATGAAGAATTTTTTGTTATGTGGTCCAATAAGTTTTTTATGTCCATAATAGATTTTCACTAAGAAATTTGTTATCGAAATGAAATGAAGTAGTTAGATTAAAATAATAACAGAGAAAATCCACAATGAATATACCCCCAATGTTCATGGCTACATATGTATGGTGAAGGAGAATTATGATAACCACTAACCAAACCAATGGTCTAGTGATGATGATCAACATTATCAACCTCTTAATCCATGTGACAAGGTGAAATCACATGAAATTGATATATCTGATGAGGGGTGTGGTAACAATGTGACTATAAGTACACATACCATCCAATCAACAGCTACTAGTGTCATGTTTGATTATTTAACTTCACATTGATTTATATCTATTAGATTTATGATGGTGTAATGATTCCACCAAAATAATAAGATGTGTAATTAATAGTGCAATCCCATATTGTTACAATGATTTCATCTTATGATTATTATTCCTCTCATGTTGAGGATTATGGGAATGCGCTTCTTGAAGATCATTTCATTTATCCTATGGATGAATATGATGTAATATTATGAATTTATTTGATTTCTATATATAAATCACGGATCATTTTGTGAGGTTGTGATGTTTTTTCTAATATTTAAAAACCTTATATTATCATCCATTAGTGTGATGATACGCATGAACTTCATATGGATATTACATCTTGTGTATGTGTCTTAGTTCCCATATGAAAGTGTTTTTTATCATAAATTGTTTGAGGAAATTGACATCAATTATATTCCCCTTGATCGATAATTATTTGATGTTTTTCTGGAAGAGTATCCTAGTCTTCCACCAAAATGGGATTGTTAGTTCTCAATAGAACTTTTACCTGGTTCCACATCAATTTCAATGTATCCTTATAGAATGGGTCCAATTTAATTGTAGAAATTGACGAATCTAATCCTATAATACGTTGATAAGGGATTAATCAAGCTAAGTGTATCACCATAGGTTGCACCATTTATTTGTTTGAAAAATAAAGCTGGATCAGTGAGACTTTGTGTTGGTTTTCGAAGTTTAATAGGATCATGATCATGAATTATTATCCTCACCCCTATATTGATTAATATATTTACCAACTACATATATTTCAATACATTTACAATATTGACCTTCATTATGGATATCATCAATTCAGGTTCTAGAGATAGGATATACCTAATACAACATTATGTAAAAGGTATGGGCACTATGAATATATTGTGATGCCTTTTCTTATTAATAATTCGTGTATTATATTCATGGATTTAAAGAATAGAGTCATTATTTATTTCCTAAATCATTTTGTGATTGATTATATAGATTTAATTTTTATTTATTCAGAGAGGAAGGAAGATAATTAATATTACATGATAATTGAACTAAAGGCCCTAAGGAATGATAAGATATATGTAAAATTAAAAGAGTGTGAATTTTGGCTTCAAAAGACTTCATTTCTATGTCATATAATCTCACGAGATGGTACGGTAGTAGATTCATCAATGATTGAAGCTATTGAATACTGGACTGGACTAACCATGGTGAAAAATATCTATATATTTCATGGTTCATCGAGATATTATCGAAAATTTATGGAAAATTTTTCACAACTATCAAATCATATGGACATGTTAACTTGGATGGGTGTCAATTTCATCTGGATTTAGGATTATGAGGAATGTTCAAAAGAACTACATATAATGAAATTTAGTGAACCTATACATACATTATTCAATATTAGAGAAGGGTTTTTAATATATAGCGATGAATCAATGAAAGGTTTGGGATGTGTTGTTATGAATAATAATATGTTTATCACTCATACCTCGAAGAAGTTGAATAATAATTAGAAAAATTAAACAAATCATTATTCATATTTAGAAGTGGTAAATATTTCATTAAATAAATGGAGGAATATCCTTATAAAAAAAGTGTGATATATATACTGAAAATATAAAATATGAAATATATACTCACACTTATGGAGTAGAACTTTAACTAGAGAATATGGTCATAGTCCAGAAAATATTATGATTTTTCAATACATTAGAACCCTAGTAATGTGAACAAGGTGGATGATGCATTAAATCAAATTGTTCATGATATCTTATCCATGATGAGGATTATAAAATATCCAAAAAAATTTGATTTTGAAAGGATAGATCTAGAAATCATGATGCAAGAGTAAAATTCAGGTCATTATCAAATAAATGTTCACCCCTCAATCCATGTGAATATTAAGTAGGCACAAAAAAAGATGAAGAAAAAAATAATTTTTTTTTCTGAGATTGAACTTCATCAGGATGGAAGGATAAGGTTTAGGAACCATGTACATGTTCCTTCAATACCACATATTAAGAAGAATATATTATAGAAATATCATAGTTCTTTATTATCTATTCATCCTATATGTTTGATATTGTATAGGTATATGAAATAATAAACCTTGTGGGATGGCATGATGATATATATCAGAGAGTTTTCATCTTAGTGATTGTTATACCATAAAGTTAATGATTAAAGACCCACTCTAAAGGAAATGTTTCATAAAATTCCTATTATATATGGGAAATGGGAGAACATCACAATTGGTTTTTTATTTGAACTACCCAAAACCTATAAAGGATTTAATTCTATATGGGTTGTAGTTGAACACCTTAATTAGTCAGAACAATTCATCTATACTAGAGAAGGATTCTATCGGGACTAGGTTTATAGAAGATACATTATATATGAGGTATGGATGCATGGTGTTCTACATTCCATAAATCAGCTCAAGATACATGTTTTACACCAATTTTTAGGAAATTTCATCATAAAGAAGATGATATAGAATGGTGTTTTAAAGATTCTTGTCATCCTCCGACAGATGGTTAGTCTAAAATAATAATTAAAACTCTAATGGATATTTTGAGATATTGTTATCTTGGTTTCATTGGTTTTTGTGATCAATATATTATTCTAGTTGAATTTTCTTATAACAATATGTTTCATTCAAGAATCCAAATGGCTTCATATGAATCAGTTATTGGGAATAATTATAGAGCTCCAATGTGTTGTGAAGAAGTTTGAGAAATATCTATATAGGGACTTGAGATTGATGATTAAATGATGATGATGGTTACAACCATTCAACATCATATCAAAGTATCCCAATGTCAAAAAATTTATTCGGATAGAAATCAACACGATTATGAATCTAATGTGTGTGAAAAAGTATTTCTACAGATCTCACCCTGAAATAAATTTATGATATTTGGGTTGAAATGTAAAATAAACCCTATATATATAATTCACTTTTAGTATATTAATTATATCATAATGGTATCCTATCACATGGAACATCCTTCAAATCACACTCATGGCCATGATGTGTTCCTTTTATATTGCTTGATTATGTACATACCTAAACCTTCACGTGTACTAAAATAAAACATCATACCACTTGAGGAGGATCTTTTTCATAAGGATCAACGTATTGAAAATATTGATTGTATATTTATAATTTTACTAAATAAGACCAATCACATTTTCAATATTTTGTTGAGAATTCCCCAGTTATAGGAATATACATGTGAGAATTAATATATTATGATGTACATGTTTATTTTTTTTGTTCAGTGAATCATTGCAATGGAGAAATTCATTTCAAGGGATTATAATGTAACACCCTAAAAATTTATGGACTTTTTTCAATAAAGTTAAATTTTAATTTTTTTCTAGTGATGTAAAAAAGGAAAAAAGTATATTCAACCAAAAAGAAAATGGAATACGATACATGGAACATCATCATAGAGTACGTTACATGTGTCACTGATGTCGTTTCGGTTACATGAAACAACAACTTGGTGTATGTTACACGCATCACATACTCGGTGTACATAAATGCAACACTTGTATTCAATGACACATCATTTTGTTGTTATTATTGTTAATATGAGATAATTATATACAAGATATTCATAATATTATTATGTATTTCCAAAACAAATTTTCAAATATTGTTTATAATTGTTTCATATAGATAATACATATTGATAAATAAGGATAATATTTATCGTAAAGTCATTTTATGATTAAAAATACAAATTTCATGAATGAACAGATTTTAATAATAAATTTATATTTAGAAACACTTATAAATTTAAGTTAATAACATAAAATAATTTTTTTTAATATTTAATGAATGTATAATATTATGGTGAAATTTTTGGATGTTTTGGAGAAACAAAAAGTTTGATAAATAATGAAAAATATTTATTTTTAGTTAAAATTTGCATTTGCATATATATAATTATTATTGTTAATTGATATTTAAAAATTTTTACAAGTAAAATTGGATTAATTAATCATATTTTATTAAAATTTGGGTTATTTGGATTAATGTAACATTGAATTTCAATATAAAAAACATAACAAACAATTGAACATATTTCCACATTAATTATTGGCAAATTCATCAAAATCATTATAATAATTATATAATAATTATATCATGTTTTATTTTTACTACAATTATTATTAAATGTGATTAAAATTAATCATATGAATTATGGTTTAGTTAAGCTTAATTAGACACTGATCCTTAATCATAGGGGCCCCAATGACCTATTAATATTTCCAAAACCCATTTTATAGATCTTATTTGACCACAATCCTTCCATTATTTATTTATGTTGGTTTAGTATGATTTTATTTGTAAGGAATTGTGTATACCTAACATATTCTCAAAAATTCCATATGAGTCCTTTTACATCCCTATAAAAAGGCCACCACCTCTCCAACTTATGCACACATATACAACCACATATGTTCATCCATGATCTGCCCAATAATGAAACCCAAAATAAACCCTTCATCATATAAGAATTACCTTGGGAATAATGAAATTCAAGAAATCCTTTCGACACAAACCAAAAGGAGTTACTCAATTTGGATGTAACATCTTATCTCAATTCATTTATTTTATTTTAATTCACTACCACATCTACAATATTTTCATTTCATTATTGTGTAAAAACATGAGTATAATTAATATATTATTATGATTTTATGAAATGAATTTGTCCTAAACATACAAAAACCACCATATAATGGATAAAAAACATACTATTAATGTGTTCCACATTCTACCGCCCCACTAAATGATGATTGTTCTATTTTCGATACTATATCTCATGGTTGAAATTATGATGGAAAATATTTTTATATACGATATATATTATATTTTTTATTTATTTAACCTTATGTAATCATTCTAATACACTTAACTTTTTAACATTATATTGTGTGTTAATTGAATAATTTCGTTTGAGGAAGTGTGGACGACTACCCCTTCAAAGAGAAGTGATTTCTCTATACTCTACGAAGAAAGTATGAAAGAGGGGATTAGTGAATAAATCTGATATATATGATATCATAATGATACATTAATAATGATATAAATTTATATATATATATACCATTTCTTTTTTTCTTTATTTTAATATGACAAAAAATTGGAACAACGTTCATGCCTATGTTCGTCTTACCGTCTCAATGAATGGTGTGATCTATTTTATACTTATATATTCCAAATATTATTATAATAAAAATACAATGGATATACATGTTATTCAAATTATTTTTTAATTTTTTTGAAAATTATATAATTATGAATACTAAAAATATAATAAATTAAGTCACAGGGGAATAACAAATAGAATAATATCTAATGAAAAACCTTATCACTGAATGTATAACAAGTGCATAATATAATGTCATAATCATAAAATGTATTGAATTAGATATAATAATATAGTCATGTAAAATATTTATAATAAATATATATTTATTATACATGTGTTCTTAATGAGGATGATGTGGGGAAAGACACAAGGTAAGAGGATTTCATATTACATTTTATTTACAGGATATAAATGCTAGGTTCGCTACTCATTCATTTTGTGTGGTATTTTTAATGACCACGACTTTAATCAATATATATTATTTTTCAAATTATGGGTATTAACATATCCATTTTATTGTCTTACATTAATGGGGTCCATGATTAAATTGTTAGCGAATTCACAAAATGAGATTATCTCAATTTTCCTTCATTGAGACTCATGTTCTTTATGTACCTAAACTATTCATTAAGGTGTATATGATTCAATTTTAAATGTTATATAATGAATACACATAAATTATTAATATTATATTCTTTATTTAATTTTATTTTCTTTCATTAATAGTATGATCTTATGTTACCAAGTTATGACATATATTTGAAACAATCTCATTCCTTTTTTAGATTGATTATATTTTATCATATTAAGATGAAATATTATGATCCACATATAAAGAATACTTATTAGTTTCTTTATAATTTGTTTATTAAATATATATCCATTTATTAGTACCATTTTCCACTCATTTTTACATAAGATAATGTTTTTAAATAAAATTTGACCATCGCTCTCTTCAGTTGGAAATCTATAATATTCAAAAACCATGTCTTAAAAAAATATAAAATTATTTCAAAAGATATTTGGAAAAAAATTCTAGGAAAATGAGTTTAAAACGTTTTATAGTTTTCAATCATCCATTTATATTGTGTTAAATACATTTTCCATGGAAAATGATTTCAAACAGGTTTTATAATTGATAAACATTTTCAATACAGAAATGATCTTTTTATGAGGAATATTTTTTAAATGATATTTCAAAACTATTTCTCATATATGATGAAATCCATTGGTGTTACTCATTCCCTTATGATAAAATTATTAACAATTTACATTTATATTATTTTACTAAATTGATCATGTATTAATTGCATGATTTTCATAAAACCCTTTTCTCTTTCATGGGTTATATGATATTGAATGCCTATTATATTCATGGGTTATTTTCATTATGAAATTATTATGAAACTAGTCTATATAAAAAGTCTATGATATGATTCCATGTTTATAATACCTATTTTATTTCATGGGTTATGATATTATAATTTATTATCTTGTGTAAAATGTATGTTTGATTAAATTATAAGATTGGTGGGGAATATATCTTTTACTTGGGTAAAGATTTATATCTCATGAGATAGATATAGATGTAATTAATAATGAATTCTATTTGGTAATACAAGGCTAGAATGAAAAAAGAATTTGGTTCAGTTATATGGGTATGGAATGACAAGTGATCTCGGTTGAGTAATACAATGATGAAACTATATGTGAACATATCTTAGTAAAATGAATTTTACAATATAATGGTTAGAGATATAGTTCTATGACTTCTATGGAAAACATTATATATATTTATTTGTCTACTAAAATAACAAGTTTTATTTTTATGTTATGATTTCATGGATTATGTTCTTTATTTTCTTAATATTAATGTCATTTTAACAGCCATTATTTATCCAATGATTCATGTATTTGATCATTTAAATGCATGATATGATCTCCAATTTTTAGTACCATGTTATCATAAACTTATACTGATGATTAGGATTACATACATGTCTTTATTACCCTCACTGAGTATTTTACATCACTCATATTTATGTTTCCTTTATTTAGATAGGATTATATGTTTTGTGTTTCCATTATCTAAGATGTTTGCTATTCAAGAAGAACCCAGTGGATGATAATGTAGCTTGCTTATGAATAATTTCTAATGTATCCATGTCTCCAATAGAAGTAGAATAGTACAGTCTTTTGGTTCATATTTGTATAATTTAATATTTATTCTATAAATGTTAGGTAATTTTACTGTATGAAAATAGAGGGTCTATAAATTACCAATATTTGGGGT
Source organism: Viscum album (assembly GCA_963277665.1). Classification (NCBI taxonomy): domain Eukaryota; kingdom Viridiplantae; phylum Streptophyta; class Magnoliopsida; order Santalales; family Viscaceae; genus Viscum; species Viscum album. Next base: position 924,178,829 of record OY728156.1, read on the forward strand.
GACCTATTTTTTTTTTACATTTTAGTTCCCACATTATATAATTATATGGTTTTTTAGAAGGCCATCCATGTGAAAATTCCCAATTTTATAATTTGTATCATTATTAATTTGGAGATGTAATTGTAAATGTCCCCAAGGAATTCTTGACCCTCAAACCATATAAATTTATATATTGATTGGTTTATTTGAATTTTCATGAGTACAGGAAGACATATTCCTTGAATAATAGAAAAATTGGGAGAATATTGTGATAAATGGGGTGAGAAAATAATATGAATCGATGTATAACAACTTGGGACCTGGATAATAGTCGAAAAATTTTGTCACATTAAAAATTTACATAGTTTTGGATTTCTGTTGTCACATATAATTTAGATTCTATTATGTAATACTAAAATAAATAATGAGAATCTTATATTCATGGTAATTCTATAGATATATATATTTAAATAATATGGAAAAATTGAGTTTTATTATACTTGGGTCACTAGAGTATAAAATGTCCTATATGTATTTAATTAATTAGACTGAGTTCATCCTAGGATATTACTTTTGTTATATTGGATAGATTTTGTTTAAATTTTTTCAATTTATTAATGTCTCATGGAATTCCTTCAAATAATTAATAAAAACTGTTATCACCCACTAATTAATGAATAGACAATTGATAGTCTAAACCCCTGAACTCAGAGGGTTCATTTTTATGAATACCCAAGTGTATTGGATTGTTATTGATATCAGGATGTTAAAACTGTAAAACATAATAATCTTAAAATATCAATCAATCATTTAATTGAAATTTCAATTAATATAAATAATTTTATATTGATCAAATACTAAATAAAATATAAAAATATGCTAGAATATTAAATAAATCAAATTATTAGGGGGTTTCCTTCTATTAATGAAATGTTACCAATGGAAGATAGATGAATCAATTTTGATGTGGAAATTGATGAAGATAGATAAAAAATTAATGAATAATGAAATGTTTTTAATATTAATTTTCAAAATATTTTGATTAAATTCCCTAATATGAAGAAATCATATGAAATTATTTGGAAAAACAAAATAATTAAATGGGAAAATTAATTATTAAGAATTAATAATGAATTAGGGCCCCATAAATTGGAAAATAATTAACAATGATGAATACATTCATTATAATGAATAAAAAACAGTTTCGTTCATTTACATCACTCTCACTACCTTAATGTGAAAATTTAGCTAATTTTTTTGTTCCTTAGATATCTAATACATTTTAATTTATTATTTTAAGAATATAATGGTGGATTTTAAATTGAATTGATAATTTTATAATAATGACATGATATAGGATCCAGTTATAATTCCTGAAAAAACACACTAAAAATGTCCTCAATATGGATGAAATTGGTTTTTCGGGGGATAAAAATTTTGTTTTAAAACATTTATGATAATGGTCGAAAAATAATATGCAACAATTTTATTTTTCTTCATCATGTTATGATCAAAATGTATTGGTATAATTATAGGCCACCAAATCTACCTACAAACACAACATTCACACAGGCTTCATGTATAATCCATGAAAACCCCAAATTATCTCATTCTATAGTTATTTATTATCATGATTTAAAATGCCTATAGATTCAATTTAACGATCATTTTTCTTGGATCATGAACACTATATTAATTTTATAAGGATTCTTTCTGATTCTCTTCACTCATAACATTCTGTATTTGAGATTATAGATGTGTTTCATCCAATTTGAATTTTCTAGTTACAAAACATTGTTTAATATTCCCCAAAACAGTTGTACAATTATAGTATAATATATAAAAAATTCAATTGGGGTTTTTTACATTGTTTTAAAAATAGTTTTATTTGTCATTATATTTTATGAAAATATTACACACATAAAGTTAAATAAATATGAAACTGATATATGAAATAATACCAATGTTCATGAATAATTAATCACATGATAATAATAATTAAAATAATAATAATAATAATAATAATAATAAATCTTGGTTTATTTCAGTGGATAGTTAGTGCTTATTATGAATAAATTAATGAGAATTATTTTGAATCAGAGGGTAGACACTCAAATTTTATGAAAAAAATGATCCTCTAGCCTCAATGATATATGGTATTCTAATTTTTTCATTATGATTCAGAGTAAAAATTTATGAAATATTTAGAGAATAAATTAATTAATACGAGTCCATGTTAGAAGATATATATTTTTCATTAGTGAAAAGAAATATGTCCCATTAATGATGTTATGATTTATTGTTGAATTAAAATATGATTTTTCTAAACAAAATATTGATTTTATATCAAAACTATATAAATAAATTTCTAAATATAAATCAAATTATTAAATAGTTATTTAATTCATAGAAAATATAAAGTCACTAAAAATGTAACGATAATGAGTTAAATACCATGGGTGGGGTAATACTATTACACCTGACCCAGATGAAACTAGATTGTGGTTCTAGGCCACTATAATTCTATTCTCCAAGTGAACCTCCCCAAACACTAGAGGCTACCAAATATCATGGAGGGCCTTTGAGTTTATTTTCTGTTGACTATTACAACTTCACTATAGTTTAAAACTCCGATGAAATGAAATAGAACATATAAATTATTAAAGATAAAAATCACATACCAAATAAATAAATGAAAGGAAATAAAATAGTAAATCATTGTCTATTAAGAACCACATTAATTTTCCATAAATTTCCGTTGGAAAACATAATAAAAATGTAAGGTATAATATACCAATATTTAAGAGAAGAAAAATACTCTAAAATTGAACAACACATTGATGCTTGAATATATAGCCCAGATAAAAACTCAAAATATCTAGGAAACCCATATGATCTGTCATCCAACATTGGTCAATGCCAAAATACTATAACTTTTGACCAAAAATCACCTGATAGGGTTCCCATGTTACTTGGAATACTATGTTTATTGTTTGTAAAACTCATTTGTCCTTATATGAGTCTATGGAAAAATAAAATTTCTTTGTGTAATATATAATGGTGTGTAATAAAGAATCAAATTAGTTGTAATAATAAGATATCAAAATAACTAGAACCATTTCTATCATTATGTCACTAGAGGAAATTTTTTTCCAACAATACCTGCTTCCTCCATCATAGGGATCATAGAAAAAATAGGATGTATCCTTTCTCAATTACGTTCTTGGGATTATTATTGAGGAATTCTTAATCAGTTATATAGTGGTAAATTTATATGAATCAAATAATTATTCCCTCTATATAATTCAAATGATGATACATTTTCAACTTTGAAATAATGGGACCACAATTTCTATCTCTTAAAAAACTCAATTAGAACTCCTTCTAAAAACTAAGTCATTCCATACCGATCCTTATCTAACTAAATATGATGATTTAATGGGAATTGTAAAAAAAGTAAAACATAAATAATCTATGAAAATTTTCAAATCATTTAAATAAGTGAGTATTTTACATGAATCATATGGGGATTCACAAAATGTAAATGTTGATGATTAATATGAGAAAATACACTTTTTTCTCAGGTCATTACAAATAATTACACATCATTGAATCCATGATTTTATTCCATCATAACATTCACATTATTAACCTATTAAAACACATGAATAATACATGTATTTTAAATCCTAAAATGTTCTTAATGAATCCTTGAATATGTCCCTGGAATTATAATTATCATATATTATTTCAATAATACCAATGAAGTCAATAATCCAGTATTCATCAACAATAAAAATAAACATTTCATTCCATGATAACCACATGGTTTTATATAATATTTTATATATTTTTAAACATTAATCAAAAATCAATGTTTACGAAAAATATATAGTTACTTCTATCAATCACTAGTCTATAATAACTAACTATTTCGAAGGGCCATTTAGTAAACTAAACATATATTATAAATACACCCATCTCTAATGGTAGGACTAAACATCAAAATATAATTTACCAATCCTAATGAACAATATAAACACGCTAAATTAAATGTTCCATCAAAAATCTACCCACGATTACAAGGTTATGTTTGTTTGATGTGATTTTCATGACACCCAAAAATGAAACTAACAAGTTAATTTAATTATTTGATCAATAGATAGATAAATATAGATGAGTGAACAACCCAATACAAATTATTATGTATTAATTTTACATAAAAAATCATGAGACAACATAACCTATATTGATGGATGGCCACTGACCAGATATCAAACATCAACATGATTGAATATGGTATAAATATAATAATTAAACAAATACCATGAGAATTGGGAAAATAATAAAAAAACATAGAAACCGCATAAAAATATAATGATGAAAGTAGATATAAATGAATATGATTAACATTACCCTAGTATTTCAATCACATTAAAGGACACATAATTTCAATGATGAATTAGGTTGAAATTGCTCTTAATGGGAATGCAAACATAGTGGTCATCTTACACCAATACCAGTGGGATGCCCAATTTTTTTAAGGACATAAAAACAAAATAACCATCTTCAAAACATATAATATCTCACATTATTTTATAATAATGTGAATATTCTTTTAAAATTATTATCTTTTTAGATATAAAATAAGGGGGAACTAACTCAATTATTCGATTCATTATTTGCAATGATGGATAATAAATCATGCATTCAACTAAAAAATCATCATGTTTTACTTGAGATCACAACCCAGTTCCTTCAAAACACCCATCTTTCAAAAGAACATCTCTCTTATATCCTTATAAAAATTACAAAAAAATTATGTTAGAAACTAGTCATTATTTTACGACCTCCAAACCATAAAGCACGTAATCCTCATGTATCCCTTAAAAAACATTGAAACTAAAGTGGAAACATCAATAAATATTGATCATGTAAACCAAAATATCCCTACAACATAACCCCTAGAAACCATTCTTTATTCCATGACACATTCACCATAAATATCTCATTTCATTGGGAGTATTTTTTTTCTGATCAACCATGGAAATTTTTTGATGTTTTGAAGATGCATTACCCATTAGATGAATACCATAATAATTACACATACATATGTATTGTTAACACCCATAGAACATTATACCTACATTCATTTAATTTATTTAGAACTATGAACTAGATGTATACAATAAATAGATTCCACCACATGATTCACCTAGAAAATCAATGAAATGAAAAAGGATTGAAATAACTAAATAATTTATGAAAAATGGTTTCTTTATTTTAAAAAACGTAAAATAGAGAATCTCCCCTAGAAAAAACTGTTGAATCAATGTTTCAAACCCTAAATCAAGTAACCTAATTGCATTATCACTAATTATTTTAATGAAATGTGGTTTCTATCATTGAATAATGAGACAAAGTGGGGTTAAACCAAGAATTACATTATTATCTAATACAATAACCACAATCCATTTTTGTATAATTAATCATGCGTTAAAGTATCCAACAACTTATAAAACATGGTTAACACATCTCACTAAACTATAACCAACACAAAGGTAAATGGGACTTTAGATTTTTTTTTTCAAAAAAAAATCTTCAGTTTACATGCTCTAAATATTCATTCTATGATATAAAATCATTGCTCAAACATTCCAATTACTACGAAAACCTCAAGAAGAAAATATTTCACCTCTTTCTTGTTGTGGTCCTAAAAACAACACACACAAACCACCTTCATTAATCAATAACTCATCATCCCATGATATATGAAACCAATAATTACAATTTATTATATAGTGATTTCCTCTACAAAAGCATTGATGTATTCTAAAAAAATAACAAAGATTAATGGTTGATATTTATTGTAGATACCATTCCACTTATCACTCAAACATATCATGAATAACCATAGTCTCACACTAATGACTATTTTTAATATATAGCCTCACAACAATATTAATGATGGTAGGTTACCACTTAAAACTAAATACTTATAGACTCAGTATCCTAACTAACCTATTTCTTAGTAATTAAACCAGGTCTCACCGCATTATTATTCCTATATAATCATTGGTTTTCTAAAACATGATCTTATCATTATAAATATTATCAAAATTTATTCTCCAAATATTCATATATGGGTGCATTCAACAAACATCATATACCTCATTAAATATTACAAAAGATACGTTCCCATTCCCAAACCACATACATGCCATATTAAACAAAACAACACATCACATGTCCAATAAATAATATATTAAAAACAATGAAACTCTAAATAAATATTGGATGCACCATTATCCTTATAATTTTTTTTATTATCTACCCATAAGGATTATCCTAATGAATATCCATCGTTATGTATTCATTATTGTCTTTAAAACCATATTTTATCACATGAATAGTTCCAAACCCTTATCCTTACCTTTAATCTTATTTATATAATGATTACACATTAATATTATTTTCATATACTTATAGAATAATTACTATACAATTCCTTTTGAATGTTGTAACTCAAGGTAAAAGAAATATTTCATCACATAATGAATCGTTCAATTTACTTACTTTTTATTTACATATATATAGTAGCAACTGATACCATTAGGTTCCCAATTCACCATTGTTTAGGAACTTTTTTGATCCTATAAACACCTCATTGAGTTACTGTATTCCCAAAACACCCATTGGTTATAAAATCACAACACACATTTTACAAACACTAAAAATAAAAATTACATATGTGTAAACCATATCAACTCTTCATGATACATCATTTAAAATATAGATTATTCCAAGATTCATAAACATTTAATAGTTAACTGTACATAGTAATACAATAATGCTTCTGTAGGATTGATCATCTTTCTTTATAACCCCAGGACATTAATAATATTTTTTTTCCATTACCAAACATATTATTTAATTTCTTCTGAATAATATTTCAGACATATCATAATATAATCTTATTAGAATCCCTAAACACAGTAAATATTTCATTGAAAAATATAGAATCCTACAACCCCAAAAAACACTAGCACCTTATAAGGGATAATTCCAATGTTTGTTTCCGGATAGAAAACAATAAAGAATATTTCATACACCAAATTAGAATTCAAATAATGCTCACTACGAATTCACTTCAATTTTAATGATGTTACCTCTAAATTCAGGTAACATACGCAAATAAAACTCCAAATGATAAAGAATCTATAAGATCCTCTAATTGACATGTCACACGGGGACAATATGTATCACTAAAATTAATACATCTTAGAGTCACTCTCATACACCACTATATTAAATCATCATGAGTCAAATAACCTTGAGCCATGGATCAGGAACCTATATACCCTGGTAACTATGGTCACATAATTATAACTCATCTTACTAATTTAATACAACTTGTTGCATTTTATTTAATAAACCCATGGAAATTAATGTTTCAAAACCTCACAGTAGAAAATAACTCTCTTATTTCTATACCACATCCATATAACTCAACCCAATGTTTTATAATCCTACCTAAAATAAGAATGGGTAACCACACCTCCCCAATAGGTTACCCTCATGAATATCAAAATACTACATGACAAAAAATTTATTCGGCACCTATGGGTTAATATTTATTCTTACCTATACTCAGCTATATTAAGAAAAAAGTCAATGATATCCAAAAATAACCATATAAACTATTGAAAATATATTTTACTACTAATATAATAAAATTAACTGTCAATAAAAAGTATCCCATAGATAAAAAACAATACCAGTAAAATAACTTATAATCATTCTCTATATAAAATATCCCATAAATATGTTAAACATCAAATACATAAGGTCACCACAAATTCACTCATCAAGCCCCATTTACTGGTTAAGTCGAAAATGTTTCATTTTATAGGAAATATGTTTTCTCAAACATTTACTAGATTTTATCAGTTCAAATGTTTTACATTTTATATTCCCAATATTGGTTAATGAATAATCAATTAACATATTTTTAAGGAAAATAGTTTTTATGTTACTTACACGAATTTTAATTGAAAGAAACAATCATTTAACATATTATATGTATCTATGAACACATTTACATGTCAATCATTTTTAAGTTCCCATTAAATTAATTGTACAACCCCTTATATTAGTTAACTGAAGATTCAATGAAAATACATATTTGGAAACCTTCATTATAATTTATATTGGAAATATTTTTAAATGAAAAAAATATATATTGAAAACCAATCATCCAGAAACCATCATTAATAAGGATTCTAATTTTATAAATTTTTATGAAATTAATATTCCAAATATAAAATAGATATCCAATATCTAGAATTCACTACACTATTTGGTTATATAAGACTTAGTTCACAAAAATATGGGAAAAAAATATAATTTTCATACTAGAACCTAATTAAACCAATATTAAAAAATTATTAAAAATAATTATATCTACGTATAGTTTATATGTAATTTATCCTTTAATATCCAAAAATTTTCTATGTGTTTCCCTTTATGAGATTAGTTTTTAAAATTATTTTAATTTAGTGTTGCCACATATTTAATCATTGCGGGTTGTTCTATATTATGGATAGATTTTATTTTATATAAAAGAAGTCTTGGGTATCATGGAAGCATGATAATACTGAAAAGGATACACTTGGAGTGCAATTGTTGTGGGAAAATGTCAAAAGGATCAAATATTTTTGTTTTTCTAATACTGAAAATTAAATTTTTATTCAGAATACATTTTTCATGAAAAATGTGTGAAACCAATGAAAATCCAAAGCAAAAGAATTAACCAAAATAGAAACACAAAAATTCATTAAAAACATGACTTAGAATATTAGATAAAACCCCCCTATAAATCCCACAATTATGGGAGGAAACATCCAAATATGGGTAATTCTTTATAAGATCCCCAAAATTGTCATCCAACACGTCTAGGGCCTGAATACATTTATCCATGTTCATCTTCCTTTTGTTAAAACTATGTTCCACATGTGGTTATGTTTTTTGATCAATTTTGTTTTTCATTCATGTACACTCTAATTAATCTCCAATATATTCTATGAAAAAATACCTTTAAAGCATTGACATTGAATGATTTTTCTAACATTCCTCCTTTGAGTGAAGAACTATATCAAAACCATCCCTATTTGTTTATTCTACATAAATTTCTATTTTGTTAATGGATCCATCGACATGTGGTTACAAATTAAACATAATTTGATTACAATTAAGAACATTAATTTCCGTATTTATATCTAACCTGGCCAACATACCAGGTATTTATAAAAAACCTTCATTACTAGATGGATCCCCTGATACAATATGAGTCTCATTTTTCATTGTCTTACATAATGAACTAGTGACAGTTGTTTTTTGAATATTTGAGTAGACATTTCGAGTGCTTGGTTTTACCTCCTTTATAATATGATTATTCCTTGAGACAATAATTCCTTGCATTCCATTCCTCAATCCAAACAAATCTGCAATGACCCCATTGAGGGAATTTTTATAATATAACATTTGGTGGGGATATCCTTCTTTGTCAATAATTATGATATCCACAGAGGATATTGTTATGGAATCCTTCTGTTTCCATATAAGAATGTATTTTTTCATCATTAAGGATTATAATTCTTTTTCCCATCAGTAATTTGGGACAGGAACTGGTTTTGGTGTTGAATTGACCAAGGAGGTTCATCATGATATCGATGATGAACTGAATTTATACTACGAGAAACATGAAACTTCATAGAAACATTAGAAATTTCATGGGTCTCTTACTAGATCTGTATATCCTTCTCCAAGCAGTGACATAGTCTATTAGATATGATATTTTGATCACCCAGATTAGTAGTAGTATCATGATGAATAGAGTCATGCAAATCATGATCCAGGTCATTTCTTTGTTGCACTACCATGGGTTGGGACAAAAACCTGATGTTAAAAGCCACTGCATAATAGATTGGGTATAAAGAATCATCACTACTTTCTGATTCTCTAACAGTACCAAATGGGTCGATGTAGTTGAGTTTGATACACCAAGATCCACCAATAAACTATTGATGATGATAGTGATATTCAGTTAAACCTCATATGGTCTTAACTGGTTTTGAAACATAACACTAATTGGGTGAACACCCTCCCCTGTTTGAACTATCACATTCATGTTGTTTGTTTTTGTGGAATCCAGATTATATATCTTTGAAATAGAGAAACCTTGATTACCATCCTATCCACGACGACATGCATGGGTGATATGGCCGATAAATATACAGGAGAGACATAAATATGTCTAGGATTCATATAAAAAGAGATGTGAAGCGAACTGATAGTAGAATGATCTTACAAATCCCATGATTCAAAGATGAATATATCGAAAGAATCCACATATATACACAGAGATGTGAAACAGTTGAACAGTTTTATCTCCAAAAGGTTTGTGGATGCTAAATATTCTAAGATCGAGTACAGTAGATGAGAAGTGCCAGTGAAAATACCTAGAAACATTTGGAATATTGAAATCTCTATAAACATTGGGAGTAAATATGGAAATGAGAAAATATTGAATTAACAAGTTCAAATCTCCAATTATCACATAAGATGAACTCCCCTCTCCTTCACTCAATAGATGAGGAGGGCAGGACTACTGACATCTGATAGGGGTTCCATGTATATTTTTCTTAAATTAATATTTCCATGAATAAATGGTTTAATTGTTATCATGGGTTTTTGGTTTTAAGAGATACTTTAAAAGTGGTTTGGGATATTTAATATAGAAATGTATTGAGATAACTTCTATAGAACATTTTCATGCCATGGAAATAGAATAAACCTCATGTAATATTTGGTTTTTTTATGAAATAAAACTAAGGGGATGTGTTTTCATCATATCCAATTATTATGATATACTTGATGTATTACAATATTACATGCCATAAAATTCCAGAACATTTTTTTTCAAAATTATGTTTGGTAGATGAAATATATTTTATCTAACATGCATATTTCTCCTCTAGAAACTATGGCATATTCTAAGAGATTTTTCAGTTCCAACAAACCTTCTTAACATCCCGGTTATGAAATGGATCCCTAATAATTATTTTGGTTTGGTTCTTCTCTTCTCACACATGGTTCTGTAATAACTGTGGTGTTATTCATTGATCGTTTTCATTATTTTTTTACCATGATTAGTTATGATAATGTATCCTCTTCATGATCATACTCTCCTTCTTCCTTCTGGTATTTTCCATTGGAAGTGTTACTTAATTCATCAATTTAGGGTATTGGTTCTAAATATTACCACTATGGTATTATAATTTATATGTATATGTAATATTATAATTTTTCCAAAGTATAATTAATTACAATAAATAAAATTTTAATTGATAATATTCTATGGGGTTTTTTGGATTAATTTTTTTATTTACATTGATTATAGATAACCACTGGGTGATAGAACCTTTAATATAATTGAATTGGCTAAGAGAGTAAAGTGTGTCATGAAATGACACCAAAGGCGAATTCATGATATATAATCCTTATGTTAGGCATTACTTCATATTGATTTTAATGTTTATTATTAGTGATATAAATGAATGAGGTAAATGAAATCCGAATTATAATTCAAATAATTAATCATTTTTTCTTATGATATGATATTATGACATCAATGTTTTCATGACATGTCATGAGTCCCATTTTAAAATAATTATATAAAACTAATTTACAATGAACATGCACACTCATATATTGTAATTATGATATTATTTATGTTTGGGACAGTCCCAAAATGTAATTATTATAGTGACCAGGCTCGAACCAGTTGCATGATTTAATTACAGGATGAATTTTACGTATATTTTTTTAATTCTTATAAATATTTGACGTAATTTGTTTTGTTATATCATGTTTATGGATATGGGTGGCATGGTTTTTAGACATTCGTTGATATATTTTAGTAAATATTTGAATCAGTTTGTTATACTAGGTTTATGGTTCTGGCTGTCTTTGTCATTATACATTATCAATGATATTATGACATGATGTGGAAGTAGGTTGTTATTTTATTTTATTAATTTTGTAATTACTTAATACACATTGATCACTTCACTTCATAAACATCTAATGTAACTGGTTTTTTAGACATGGTCATGTTAAACTGCTATGTTTTCCTCACACCCTATTAAGGCCACAATTTTTTACCTGAGCTGATTAAGTGGATTCATGTTTGGACAATGAAACATTTCGTCTCTTGTATACGCTAGATATACAGGAGTATTGATATTGGGATTATGTAGGGTTCATGACTAAGATCTATTGAGTATTTATTAATGTATGATGGTCTTATTATTGTATTGTTTCATGAATGATATTTAGTTAAAAAAATAATAACATTATATTTTTCCTTTACTGGTTGTTGGATTTATTAGTTGTATTTTATTATTTGATTCCATTATATTATATTGATTCTATTATTTCTAAACAATTATATTTATTTTTATTGTATATTTAATTTACTATATTTTAATATTTTAATTAAAGGAGAATATTATCCAAAATATAATTATCTCCCCCAACCATTAGTTGGAAGCCTTTGACATATTGGGGGTTAATACATGAGGTACTATAACCAACCCTTTCTAGCCACATGAAAGAGTGTGCATTGGAGGGAAATAAAACATGGTATCATCAATATATTTTCTTCTATTTGCTGATATTTTTAAATGTAAGAATGTAGACCAAGATGTGTCGGTACATGGACCTATTCTTGTTCATGAGAGTAGCTAACCAATATATGGGTGGAAGTCATAGTTCATAGGGATGCTATTTTTGTTTATAATATTTTCTTGTTATAAATGGCATCATTTAATCAGTAATGATTCTCTTGTTGTGTGAGGTTACTATTTTGTGACATATTATTTCATCATATTTATATTCATGTTTAGGAATGGAACGAGATGATTATGCATGCATCATAATAGTCAAATAGATAATTATTGAAATACATTATTTATGATAGGGACATTATTATTTTGATGTGATATAAACTTACCTACTGAGCATTGATATTTGGTATCTATTATATATGATAAATGAAATAAATTAAATTTTATGTCATGATAAAAAACATCTAATCAACTTCTTGGGAGACCATGACTTTCTGGTTCTATTTTGTATCCACCCTTTGAGGTTAAACATGTTGATATAAAATTATTTATGGTGTGTGTTGGTATTTTAGATAAAAACCCCCATCATCTATTACTAGAGAATCAGGATATTGGTAATCAATGTGGTCCAAAAACATATGAACTACTGCTTCCTATATATTTTGGGGAATAGATGGATGTTTATCTGTGTGGAAAATCTATGATGGTCATGAAATATATTGGAAGGTTGAATATTGCTACAATTCCTTTGATGTATGAGCTATAATGATATATTTAACAGAAGTATCAACCTACAATTACTAGGTAAGGAGGACCATAGGCGGCCATGTTATAGATCTATTTATTCAATAAAATATTTATGTATATTTTTTCATTTGAAGATATGATAGTGAATAATGCCACATATATGATACATGGACCAAACTATCATTAGTGGAATATTCATGGGGATTCTTGGCAGCATTATGGAGAATCAGGGATGTAATTCAATTTGATGTTCCTAATACATTTATATCCTAATATATTAATGGATGAAATATCGTGAGATTTCATGCATCTGATGAAAGAGAGTATTTTAGTGTCAGGCTATGTTAGGCCTTTCAATGTCCTAGAATGATTTCCATGGTTATTGATAGGTGATCAGATCTAGTTTGATAAATTTTCAGAGTGGTATCTTTTATGGGATCAAGAAATAGGTGAATTTTTTGAGTATTTTTTATGAAGTGATTATGTAAGACCGCATCACAGAACAGAATTTAAGAGAGGTCCCAAGTAGTGGCGAAGCTATTTTTGAAGGGTGAACATGGGGCTATTTGTAACATCCCAAGTAAATAAATAATATAACATTATAATTTTTATCAATATTTTTGAATAAAATGTGAATATTACTTGAAATGTAATGCTATTCTCGATGGCGTACCCAATACGCAACAATGAGTTTCTTTGAAATCTTACGTTGCACACTAATAATTTAATAATATTATTTTAAATAGTTAATGCCTAGTCGCTGTAATGGCAGGAATGAATAGAACTAACTAAGAAATGATTACATATGTTTGTTAAATATTTTTACATTTATCCAATAAATTTTATAGGCTTTAAATGCAAATGAAACCAATTTTATGAATAAATACTCTAATATTTTTAAAAGATTGTTTTACCGCCTTTTGATGGTGCAAATTTTTGAAATCAATATTTTGACAATTTTATAATCTCTATCTATCAAAATAAACTTATTATTTATAATTTGGATATTAAAATTTACATTGGATAAATTTTTGGTATATTTCTAACAAATGATAATTTTTTTAATGAATAGTGAAAAATACTCCATTTTACATAAAAACTCATTTTTCATCTAATTTAATTATATGGGTAGATTATCGTTTTTAATTGTTTTAAAGTTTAATTAGAATAAATTTTTACCATTTAATTCGATGGTGGTCATTATAATTAATTCCACTTCGAAAATGGAGGTAAACAAGTTTCAATCTTTTGATAGAAATTATTTCTTAAAAACACGCTATTTTTTTGACAGCGGGAATTAACTATAAAATTTATTAATGAAACTTATATGTTTTGAATTTGGTAAAATGGACATCATTTCTGAATTTGGATTATCAAATATATATTGGGCTTAATTTTTGGTATTTTTCTGATAATGCCTTTTTTTAATAGTGAAAAATACAACTTTTTAATTCAAAATTGCCTTTTCATCCAATTTATTTATATATTTAAATGGTCATTTTAATTTTCTTTAAAGAATAATTGAATCATGTTTTTATCATGTAATACAATGTTGTTCATTGGATTTAATTTCACTTTTAAATTGAATGTAAAAACAAGTCAATCTTTTGATAAATTTTACTTCGTAAAAACCCGTCTTTTGTTTTGACAACCAGATTTACTTTTAAATTAATTGCTATAATTTTTTGTTGTGAATTTGATAAAATAGATCCCAAATTTGGAATCATAAGGTCTAAATTATGTAATTTAGATTCTTTTGTTTTTGGATTATGAAATGTAACGACGGTAATTATCTTTATTTATCGTGATTATTTAGTAATCTGGTAGTTAAGGGTAATAAATTAATATCATAATAATAACAAATGACCCCAAAATGTGTCCTCGTTCTACTAGTTGTGTCATTACCGACCATGGTATTCTTTGTTCTAAACATTGGGACCCCATGGAATCACTTTTGGGGTGATAGTGACACTTTTTAATTTTATGTTTTTAAAGGGAAAGTATAACCAAAGTATGTATCACACAAGTAAAACAATTTTAGATTTGTTTGTGTAATTTATCTCATAGAATATAAATATTAATTGGAATGATAAAATGATTTCCTACATCATAGTAATTTTGTTATAATGTTTTGACAAAAAATAAATTAATTTATTTATGAAACCATGATGATGCAACGATTATCTCATTAATGAACGATTTAAATAAAATGAAAAGATAATGTAATATATTATACATAAACGTGTCTAAAACCTATTGGATGAGTATATTTATAACCCTTACCACCTTATCCTAGAAATATATCAATGTGGGACCTTTAAAATCCTAAAATCATTTTAATATAAAGTAACATTTCTTTACTTTCCAAGAGTTCCCCTCCTCCATCTTATAAAATCCCTCCACCTCTACCTCCTTAACCACAACTCTAAAGTCATTGGCTCGGCCAAACTCTGATCCTTTTATCTCTCCATATCCAT
Source organism: Viscum album (assembly GCA_963277665.1). Taxonomy (NCBI): domain Eukaryota; kingdom Viridiplantae; phylum Streptophyta; class Magnoliopsida; order Santalales; family Viscaceae; genus Viscum; species Viscum album. Next base: position 924,194,721 of record OY728156.1, read on the forward strand.
ATTTTCATCCTATAAGCCTTCCCTTAAGCAGAAATCTCTTCAAGGAACCCTTTTGGTTCAAACCAAGGGGAGTTACCCGATTTAAATGTAAAGTCTTTCCTAATGTTCTTTTGTTTTATTTTGCTTCTCCAACCCCATAAACTTCTTTTATTCCTTGAGTTTTTTTATCAAAACCAGTATCTTCAACATACTAGTATGTTTTAATGGTATGTATTCTAGCTACACATACACACACCTCTGTATAATGGTTGAAGAACATACTGTTTCTATGGATGGCGAATTACTGCCTCACGAAACGATGATTGTTCTATCTTCTCCTACCACCTCTCATGGTGGCCATTATGATGTCACTATTTTAATATATGATACATATTAAAGTTATTTCCTCTATATGATTCTGTATTTTATATTTAAAACATACCTTTATGCTTTTCATGTTGTGCAAATGCAATAATTTCATTTGAGGAAGTGTGGACTACCGCCCCGTCAAGTGATGTGACTCGTTCGTGCAATACATGGAATGTATAAAGAATGAAATTATTGAACATATGTGAAAAATATAACATATATATTATAATGGAATTATAATATATATATATATATCTCTCTCATCTAGTTTTAATTCCATTAATGTTCCAAAGAAATGAAAGTAGCGTTCATGCGTACGTACGGCCTACCGTCTCCATGTACGGTGCATTTAATATCATTTTTATCTCCAAATATTATGGAATAAGTATAAAACAAATATATACTGGATATATATTATATTTACTTTTTAGTATTATTCTATATATGATGTACTTACAACTACATTGACAATGCTTTTCAAACAATATCATTTTTGACTCATGTACCGAACATCGACAAAACGTATGATATGAATTCATAATTAAATAATTATTATAACATAATAATATATGATATTAATTGAATAATAAACATTAATGTATATAATTATGAAACTATAAATTGACCAAAGTTTATTAATCAAGAATATAATGAAATGAACGTGACATGTCAGACTGGAGGTAAGGGATCCTACCTCTCTCTTTCTTTTTATGTACTCTCTTTTATGTAATTTCTTTTATGATATGATTGGGGATGTTATTTTATATTCCTCATTATTTAATTTTTATGTTCATATTATTATAGACCCTATTTGATCTCATAAATCCATTTGTAAATTTTTTATGTGGCACCATTAGGCTGCCGAGTTTTCGTAAGAGATTTTTCATCTAACTTTTATTCTCGTGAGATTTATGCTACATTTTCCACCATTTCCTTGGGGTGGTGTATGTAATGCCCATAATTCTAATATTTTTGTAATATACATTCTTTTATGGGTATTTAATTAAATTTTGTAGAGTCATTCTTTCTTGGGGTGTACATTTCGAAAGTTACTCATGTCTGTAAGGGAACCTTTCACCCTCCTATTTTTAAAAGGCTTATTTTTGTTTTGTCTTTTAAATTACATATTCTTATATTGGGATATGTTCTTATAAATACTTATTGCTGTAAATTTTATGTCCAAGTGATGAGATACCATTTATCTCTCTCATTAAATCTTATTCTAAAATTTGATTTGATGCCATTAGGCTATCGAATTTTTACAAGGGAACTTGTTAACCCAATTCCAATTCATTGGGTTAAACATCTACTTCATGATCATGTCATCCTATGAATATGTGTGAATGAAGTCTGGTTGTTTTACACTTAATATCCACTTATGTTGGGTGTATTTATATTTTTCACACATAATTATGATATTGATTTATCCTTAATTTATGGATACCTTATTTATAAGTGATTTCATCTCATTTTACATTTCTTTTGAGTCTTCAATGTTGTTATGAATCAATTCACCCTTTTATGGTGTATATACTGTCATTTGGCATATTATATCATGAATCCCTTTATTCTCATGATATTATAAATTTTTTATTAAATGTTATTCCTCGATTATTTGTATTCAAGTGTCTCTCATTTTGTTAAAAAATATTTAACTAAAATATCATTTTAAATGTTTTAATGAATTATTTTTATAAATATTTTCCATTAATATCCATGTTTTCAAAATGGTTATTAATGATTTATTTATATCGATATTAATGGTTTAAAATGATAAATGCTTCAATGTGGTATGGGACTTCATCTCAATCTCCTTTCATTGAGGCATATTTTGTTTTATACACAACTTTCTTTTATACATTGTATAAACCCCTTGAACATTTACTTCTATTCAAAATGATTCTTTTTATAAAAACTGTTTTACTAAATGAAAAAAGGGATTTTTTTGTCTTACGTATACGGCAAAAACGACTTCTCCGCCGTCGTGACCATTTTTTGATTTTTGGCTTCCTCTACAAAACATAACATTTTTTAAATGAAAAATAAATACCATGTTTTACTTTTCTTTTATTTTGGTATTGAAAAGGGTTTTGATAATGTTTTTATTAAATGAATGGGTTGTATTGATATCTTGTGATTGAAATGTGGAAAAGTTTTGTTTCCTTTATAAATGTTTTATGTGATAAGATTATGTTAGGGTTCTTGGGCATAGTTTATGAAGACAGGTGGTTTCATGATAAACTAAGGGTGGGTGATCCTGATATAGCTCTCCAATGCATTGGGTAATGTGAAGGGTTTAAACACTACGGTTTCGCCGAAGATATTTAGGGAATATTCTGTGATGGGTATTTGAAAAGTAACCATGAGGGTTACTCCCTATGTAAGAATGTTATGAATGCCTAAAGTTACCTTTACTTATTATTATTTCTATGAGTTATTCCTAAATCTTATGATTTAATGAAGTATGTTAATGTGCATACGTTTTATGAGTAAATAATGATCTCATGGAGTCTTATGTATACATGGACTAATGTTTTCATTCCGTATTTTTATAACCCTTACTAATATTTTTATGCTCATACCATGTTTTTGAAATGTTTTCCATAAGACATAATTTGTAATACAGTCAAGGATCGGGTCAAGGAAATGTCATGATGTCTAAAACATAGAGGTAGACAGGACTCTTTTGGTCGAGAGTTTATATTTTGTGAACAAAATAGAAACTCAGTAGATGTGTCTACATTGTAATATTTGATATGTAATAGTTATGTCCTAATTCTCTAAAACTCAAAAGATAAAAATATCCTCAATATGAATTATTCATTTAATTCAAGAATATGTATTGTACATAAGGTCGGGTCCTTATAGTTGGTATCAAAGGTCGGTTTAGCTACCATTAGAGTTTAGAGTGTTTCTTAAGTATAAGTGAAAATTTGTGTATAACCACAATGGTTATTATATTAGATAGATTCATTGATATTTATGAATGTTGAAATGAGTTTAAGATAACTTAGATAATTATATCATAGTATTTATATTCCACTTTAGTACATGATGATTTTGTTGATATACTGACACTGACCTTTTTGGTTTTAGTAAAAGGATGGATCTAGCAGGAACCAATGTGACAATGGGTTTGAAGGAAACTGTGGTGGTTCTCTGATTAGGAGACTGTATAAAATGGGGGATTCAATGAGAAATATCGTGGTTATTCTAAAACAACTATCAGGAGTCATGATCAATCACTTGAACCTTGGTGAGTTATCTAATGCATCATGTACAATTGAACCAACTCGATGTGGAAGTTCAGGTAATAATTATAAATGTAACCATTAGGGTTTATATGATCCTTACATTTGAGGTAATTATGGGTTACTACATGATATGATGGAATTTTAAAGGCATGAGATAAACTTGAGGTTAAAATATGTTGTGGTTATTTTTGATGATTTTATCGCTTTTTGGAATTTTATAAGAATTATGTATTTTTGGAAAAAGGACAACACATAGACCGTGTGACAAACTGTCGCATTGGACAAAGCTGTGGGAATTGAACCCACAACCAAACTGTTACTGGAATTTACCGCCTACCACTGGACTACATGAAGTCCCTGGTTAGTTTGACAAATTCTTTTTAGTTAAATGATCTTATGAATCTAGAATAAGTAAATTTTTGGTTATCTATCGAAATTATTAACCTAACATGGAGGATATGTGATTAGGTTAATTACTTTTCAATATTAGACTTTTAGAGAAACTGATGTCATTCAGAGATAAATGTTAAGATTTACCTTGGAAGACTATGTGATTAAATCCTTTCCAGATTTGGGTTTCAATCATAGTTTGGTTTATCTTTCAAGAATTTGTGGGAAACTATTTATAGAATAGTCTTTTTTGAACTTTGGATAATGTTTGACAAATTTTGGAGATTAAGAGTAGTATTTATTTTTATAATGGATTGTCCTTTTTGGATATTATCTGATCTCATACTAAAAATTATGGTTTTGGTTTTGGTCTACAGACATGGGAAGTATAAAGTTCTCTTTTGTAGATTAGGTGATTCTCTAGAAATTGATTATAGTGCTCTAAATGTGAATAATTGATCCTAAATACTCGTTTTTTTGAGGAAATATGAGTTTGTGTAAGAAATCTAGAAAAATTTGAAAGTCAACATGACATGTAAATATGTTTCCTTATGTTTTAGTTAAGCACATAAATTAATTCCTCAATAAATAGTAATTTAAAATAAAAATATTTTTCGTTAATTTTTCCGACTGGGGAATCAAACACCGTTTAACCCAGCACATGTTTTTGATTTTTTGGTGGTTGACTTTCTCCTAAACATGTTTTCTTTCACTCCCCCTTAGAACATGACTATTTTTTATTCATCTATATCCATGTTTCCCTACATAAAACCCTAGTATGGGATAACTTGGATGACCCTTGTACTTATATTTCTTTCTTCTAAAGTGATAGTTAAATTTACTCTTTTTCTGATGTGGGGCTTTCAATGAAGTTTCCAAGCCCAATTTTAAAATTGCGAGGACGCAATTCCCAATAGGGGGGAAGGATGTAACATCCTAGGTAAATAAATAATATTACATTCTCATGTTTATAAATAATTGTGAATAAAATGTTAATATTACTTTAAAGGGAAATCTATGCGTGATGGCGTACCCAATACACATCAATGATTTTCTTTGAAATCTTACGTTGCATGCAAATAATATAACAATATCATTTTAAATAGATAATTCCCAGTCGTTGTAATGGAAAGAATCAATATGACTAACTAAAAAATGATTACATATGTTTGTTAAATATTTTTACATTTATCCAACAAATGATAGTCTTAAAATTAAAATGAATCCAATTTTGAGAATAAATACTCTAATATTTTTAAAAGATTGTTTTACCACATTTTGATGGTGAACCTTTTTTAAATACAAATTTTGAAAATTTTATTAGCTATATTTGTTAAAATAAACTTTTTATTTATTATTGGGATATTGAAATTTACATTGGATAAACCTTTGATATATTTCTGACAAATGATCGGTTTTTTTAATGAATAGTGAAAAATAATCCATTTTACTTCAAAACTACTTTTTCATATAATTTAATTATATGGATTGATTATATTTTTTTTATTGTTTTAAAGTGTTATTATAAAATATTATTTCCATTTAATTCAATGGTGGTCATTAAAATTAATTTCACATTGAAAAACGACATAAACATGTGTCAATCTTTTGATTGATATTATTTTTTTAGAACATGCTATATGTTTTGCAGCGGGAATTAACAATATAATTTATTAATGAAACTTATATGTTTTGAATTTGTTAAAATGGACATCATTTCAGAATTTGGAATATCATATTTAGATTAGGGTTATTTTTTGGTATTTTTCTGATAATGTATTTTTTTATGAATATTGTAAAATACAGCTTTTTAATTCAAAACTGCCTTTTCATCCAATTTATTTATATATTTAGATTTTAATTTTAATTGTTTTTAAATTATAATTGAATAATTTTTTATCAATTAATAGTATTTTGTTCATTGGAAGTAATTTCACTTTTTAATTGGATGTAAAAACAAGTCAATCTTTTGATAACTTTTACTTCTTGAAACCCCGTCATTTGTTTTGACAACAGGATTTACTTTTAAATTAATTACTACAATTTATATGTTTTTATTTTGATAAAATGGACTCCATATTTGGAATCATAATGTCCAAATTATGTAATTATGACTCTTGTTTTTGGACATTATGAAAAGTAATGATGATAATTATCTTTAATTGTCGTGATTAATTAGAAATCTGGCAGTTAAGGGTAATAAAATAATATCATAATAATAATAAATGACCCATAATATGTCCTAATTATACAGGTTGTGTCATGGCTGACCATGGGATTCCTTTTTCCAAACATTGGGACCCCATGGAATCAGGTTTGGGGTTATAGTGACACTTTTTAATTTTATGTTTTTAAAAGGAAAGTATTACCAAAGTATGTATCGCCCAAATAATACAATTTTAGCATTTTCTGTGTAAAATATATCTTAGACTATAAATAGTAAATGGAAATCTAAAAATATTTCCTAAATCATAGTATTTTTTTATAATTTTTTGACATTAAATAAATTAATTTATTTATGACACCATGATGATGCAGCGATTATCTCATTAATGAACGATTTAAATAAAATGAAAAAATAATGCAAAATCTAAGACATAAAATTTTAAAAAACCTATTGGATGAGTATATTTCGGACCCTTACCACCTTATCCTAGAAATATATCAATTTGGGACCTTTAAAATCCGAAACTCATTTTAATATAAAGTAACATTTCTTTACATTCCATGAGTGCCCCTCCTCCCTCTTGTAAAAGGCCCCCACCTCTACCTCCTTACCCACACCTCTCAAGCAATTGGATCGGAACAAATATGATAATTTTAGATCTCCACATCCCTATATTCATCATATAATCCTTCCCTTAGGCATAATTCTTTTCAAGAAACCCTTTTGGTTCAATCCAAGAGGACTTATTTGATTTAAAAGTAAAATGTTCCCTAATTTAATTTTTTTTATTTTGCATCTCCAACCCCCTAAAATATTTTTATTCCGTGATTTTGTAACATCTCAAGTTTCTTAATCATACTAGTATGTTTTTATGAGAAGGATTCTAGCTAATATTACACACACCTCTGTATAATTGTTAAAGAACATACTCTTTCCGTGGATGGCAAATTACTGCCTCACGAAACTATGATTGTTCTATCTTCTCCTACCTCTTCTCATGGTGGCCATTATGATGGAACAATTTTTATATATGATATATATTATATTTATGTCTTCTCTATGATTCTTTTTTTTATATTTAAAACATACCCATTTATTCATTTCATGTTGTGCAAATGTGATAATTTCATTTGAGGAAGTGTGTACTACCGCCCCCCAAGGGACGTGACTCCTTCATGAAATACATGGAATGTATAAAGAATGAAATTAATAATCTTATGTAACCAATATAACACATATATAATAATATAATTATAATATATATATATATCATCTAGTTTTAATTCCATTAATGTGTCAAAGCAATGAAAGTAGCGTTCATGCGTACGCACGGCCTACCGTCTCCATGAGCGGTGAATTTCATTTATTTTTTGTCTCCTAATATTATGGAATAAGTATAAAACTAATATATACTGGATATATATGTTATTTAAATCATTAATACTATTCTGGATCTAATGTACTTACAACTACATTGACAATGCTTTTCAAACAAGGTCATTTTTGTCTCATGTACCGAACATCAACAAAACATATGATATGAACTCAAATAATTAACTAATTATTATAACATGATAATATATTATATTTATTGAATAATAAACTTTAATTTATTTCCTTAATCAAATATAAATTGACCAATGTTTATTATTCAGGTATATAATGAAATGAACAAGACAAGTCGGACTTGAGGTAAGGGATCCTACCACTCTCTTTCTTTTTATGTACTCTCTTTTATGTTATTTCGTTTAAGCAATGTTTGGGGATGTAAATTTATATTACTCATTCTGTAATTTTTATGATAATATTATTAGAGACCCTATTTGATCTCATAAATCCATTTTTGGATGTTTTAAGTGCCGTCGTTAGGCTTCCGAGTTGTCGTATGAGATTTTTCATCTCACTTTTATTCCTGTGTGATTTATGCTACATTTGCCACCATTTCCTTTTGGGTGTTGAATGTACTGCCCATTATTCTAATATTTTTTTAATATAATATCTTTTATGGGTATTTAAATCTATGTTCTATAGGCCTTCATTCATGGGGTGTACGTTTTGAATGTTACCCATGTCGGTAAGGGAACCTTTCACCCTCCTATTTTTAAACGAATTATTTTTTGTTTTGTCTTTTGAATTACATATTATTATGTTGGGATATGTTCTTATATATCCTTATTGATGTAAATTCTATGTCCATGTGATGAGTTACCCTTTATCTCTCTCATCAACTCTTTTTCTAAAATTTTATGAGACGTCGTTAGGCTATCGAATTTTTGCAAGGGAACTTCTTAACCCAATTCCAATTCTTTGGGTTAAACCTCTACTTCAGGATCATGTCATCCTATGAATATGTGTGAATGACCTATGGTTTCTTTACAAATAATATCCATTTATATTGGGTGTATTTATATTTTTCACACATAATTATGAGATTGATTTATCCTTAATTTGAGGATACCTTTTTATAAGGGATTTCATCTCATTTTACATTTCTATTGAGACTTCATTGTTTTTATGCACCAATTCACCCTTATATGGTGTATATACTATTCTCTATCATATTATATCATGAATCACTTTATTCTCATGATATTATAATGTTCTGATTAAATTTTATTCCTCGATTATTTCTATTCATGTGTCTCTCATTTTTTTAAAAACACTTTATCTAAAATATCGTTTAAAATGTTTTAATGATTTATTCTGAAAAATATTTATCATTAATATCCATGTTTTAAAAATGGTTTTTAAGAATTTATTTATATCGATAGTAGTGGTTTAAAATGTTAAAATCTTCAATGTGATAAGGGACTACTTCTCAATCTCATTTCATTGATGCATATTTTGTTTTATACACAACTTTCTTTTATACATTGTATAAACCCCATTGACTTTTACTTTTATTCAAAAGGAATATTTTTATACCAAGTCTTTTACAAAATGATAAAAGGGATTGTTGTTGTCTATCATATGTGGGAAAAATGACTTCTCCACCATCGTGGCCATTATTTTAGTTTCAGCTTCCTCTACAAGCCATAACATTTTTTAAATGAAAAATAAAAACCATGTTTTACTTTTCTTTTATTTTGGTATTGAAAATTGTTTTGATAATGTTTTTATTATATCGATTTGTTGTATTGATATCTTGCGATTGAAATGTGGAAAATTTATGTCTCATTTATGCATGTTTTTTGTGATACGATTATGTTATGGTTCTTGGGCATTGTTTATGAAGATGGGTGGTTCCATGATAAACTAAGGGTGGATGAGCCCGATATAGCTCTCCAATGCATTGGGTAACATGGAGCAGTTAAATGATAAGGTTTCCCCGAAGAGATTTAGGGAATATACTGTGATGGGTATTCCAATCATAACCATGAGGGTTACTCCCTACGTAAGAATGATATGAATTCCTCAAGTGACCTTTATGTCTTATGATTTATATGAGTTATTCATAAATCTTATGATTTAATGAGGTATGGTAAAGTGATTTTGTTTTATGAGTAATGTATTATTTCATTGATTCTTATGTATCCATGGACTAATGTTTTCTTTCCGTATTGTTATAACCCTTATTCATCTTTTTATGCTCATCCCATGTTTTTGAAATGTTTTCTACAGCACATAAAGAGGAATACGGTCAAGGATGGGATTAGTGAAAAGTCATGATGTCAAAAACATGGAACTGGAAATGACACTTTTGTTCAAGAGTTTATATTTTGTAAAAAAAATGGAAACTGAGTAGATGTGTCTACCTTGTAATCTTTGAGATGTAATAGTTATGTCTTAATTCCCTAAAACTCTAAACCTGAAAAGATCTTTAATGTTAATTATTAATTTAATTAAATAATTTGTATTGTACATAAGGACAGGTACTTATTTTATTCATCATGTAGTTAGAATCCACAATGATTGTTTCTGTCAAAGAAGTAGTGGGAAGAGATGTAATGATAGGGGATAGACATCTCTAGACTGTTTTCTGTTTCATGGATATCTGTGTGTAATGATTGGCTAGAAGTCCTTGTAGTGTCTTTACACCATAGCTGAGTGTTATAACTGTGGATGAATGGTTTATATTCATATGTTCTATTAATAAATTCCATAATATAATAGTTTTCTCGGATCAATATAGGAACCCATGTTGGGAAGGGTCTTAGAACCCCATGGTAGTCCAGAAGCAAGAGTTCCACGTACCGTTCAGGCAGTGCTAGGGGAAGTGGTACCCCAGTGTATGTGAAATACTACCATAAAATGAGAATACGATAAGGTTTTCAAAATAATTAATAATCCAGAGGGGAAATTAATTTAAATGTTATGTACTCTACACTGACTATCATATATGTATGACCGACAATAATTGGAGGCACTTTTCATGTATCTTATAAATTATATTTTGTTTTCTAAAATAAAATAATCACACTATTATATATCTTAATATTTATTAAATAATTTGATCATGCATTATGAAAGCATGGATGATGTTTTTTCCATAGAAACACTGTCGAGAGTGTAAATGAAATGTTGAATGGGGTTTTCTGTAGAGATTTTTTCATTTGGTTTCTATTGGGAATGATTCTTGTTAGAAGTAATGGGATTAAATTTGATTCATTGTATGGATTTTTATATATATAATATGCTAAAAATTAATTTTGTAGGAGGATAGTTTATTTTAAATAACTATAATGAGGTTTAACTTCTCATCATGGGGACTCAGATTTTTTAGGTTGGTCATATTCGACCAATTCAATGCAGATTGCATAATCTCATGGCATAGATAGCCAGTCATACTCTATATATTGGTGTAAATCTATAAAATTTAATTCTTATTGTATTAATAATTTTTTTTTAAAAAATTCAGATGATTAATAGGGAATACATATAACGCCCCATCATTAAACATTACTTAATATTGGGTTATTTCATGAATTCACATTGAGGATCTTTTCAGGTTTAGTGTTTTTGAGAATTAGATCATAAATCGTGCATTACATTCCACATTTATACAAGGTGGTTAAATCAAAGAAATTATTCATTTTTTTCATCAAAAGAACCATTTTTAAAATAAAACAAGGATTATTTATTGACACTTCCTCGATACTATCATCATATCATGTACATTTCCCATGAACTGTGAAAAAAAATTCAAAAAACATGGTATGATCATCAAAATCTCAGTAAAGGATATAAAAATAAGGAATGAAAACATTAGTCCATGTATAGCTAAGAATCAATGAAATCATTCATTACTCATAAAACATAAACACTATAAAATACCCCATCAAATCATAAGATTTATGAATAACTCATCAAAATAATAATCCATACAGGCAACTGGAGGCATTCATAACATTCTTACGTAGGGAGTAACCCTTGTGGTTATGTTTGGAATACCCATCACAGTATATTCCCTAAATCACTTTGGAGAATCCTTATCATTTAACTCCTTCTCTTAACCCAATGCATTGGAGAGATATCGTGGGCTCACCCACCCTTAGTTTATCACGGAACAACCCATCTTCATAAACAATTCCAAAGAAACATAACATAATTGTATCACATAAAACATGAATAAAGGAAACATAACATTTCCACATTTCAATCACAAGAAATAAATACAACACATTGGTTTAAAAAACATTATAAAAACAATTTTCAATACCAAAATAAAAGAAAAGTAAAACACTATATTTATATTTCATTTAAAAAAAGTTATGGCTTGTAGAGGAAGCCGAAACTGAAATAATGGTCATGGCGGTGGAAAAGTCATTGTCGTCGCATACGTAAGACAAAAAAATTCCTTCTGTCATTTAGTAAAACATTTTATGTAAAAAGATTCATTTTCAATGAAATTAAAAGACAAAAGGGTTTATTATACAACTAAAAATAGATGGTCGTTTATAAATTGACGTATGCCTCAACGAAAAAAGAATGATACGAAGTCCCTTACTTCAAGTCCCATAACATTTTTAGATTAAAAATGAAATTCACCGTTCATGGAGATGGTAGGTCGTACGTAGGCATGAACTCTAAATTCATTTCTTTATCATATTAAAGGAATTAAAAATAATGAGACATATATATATATATATTAATTCTAGTATAATATACATTCTATATAGGTAAAATATTTTCATTAATTACATTCTTTATAAATTCAATTTTTGGCATGAACGAGTCATCTCACTTGAGGGGACATTAGTCCACAATTCCTCAGATTAAATTATCGCATTTGAACAACATGCAAAGCATAATGGTATGTTTTAAATATAAAATATAGAAGCATTGAGAGGTCAAAAATATAATATATATCATATATAAATATAGTAACATCATAATGGCGACCATGAAATGGGTTAAAATAATATTGAACAATCATCCTTTCGTGAGGCAGTAATTTTCCACCCACAGAAACAATATATTATTTATCCATTAGACGGATGTGTGTGTAAGTATAGGTAGAATATATATCATAACAAAATCCTATTATATTGAGGATACTGGTGTTATTATGGGATCAAATAATAAAAAGATAGTGGTGAGTCAAGAAGGAAAATAATAGAAAGAAACTCGTGTGAAGACATTATCTATAAATCAGGTAGCTCTTTTTGATTTGAGCCAAAGGCTTCCTTGAGAAGACTTATGCCCAAAGTGAGGCTTCTAAGTGTATGAGAAGGATGTGGAGATATAATATGAGCAGTGGTTGTATATGAAAAGGGATTGAGAGGTGGGTGTAATGTGGTAGAGGCGAGGGCCTTTTATAAGAGGGAGGAGGGTGACTTTTGGAAAGTCTTGAAATGTTACTTTACTATAAAATGGTTTTCGGATTTTAAAGGTCCAAAAATTTTATATTTCTAGGATAAGGTGATAAGGGATATAAATCCACCCATCCAATAGGTTTTTGACAAGTGTAAATCATAGATTTTACCTTATCTTTTCATTTTATTTAAATCATTCATTAATGGGGTAATCACTTCATCATTATAGTGTCATAAATAAATTTATTTATTTAATATCTCACAATTTGAAAAATAAATCATGATATAGGAAATACTTTTAGCTTTGTAATGAATATTTACAGTCAAAATGATGACTTTTATTACATCATGTAAATTTTTTTTAGTAAAACTATATATGTTTGTGACATTTTTATTTTTTTCTTAAAATAAATAGGTATTAATGTCATTATCTTACCCAAGTGGATCCATGGGGTCACACAAAATGACCCATCGATATTCATGGACTACCCTGACTCATCCAATACTTATAGGACATGTGTCAAGGTAAATTCATATTATTATAACATTATTTTTACCTTAAATTACCCTAATTACCTCTAATCGCGGATAATAAAGACTCAAATGTTACTATTCACCAAAATTTATTTTCATATAATTGAACCATATATTACTTACTAGTGAAAATCAAGTATTTAGTATTTTTGAAATATAATTCACGTTAGTGGGAAACTTTCATTTATACAAAAAACCAGTTTTTTTACTACCACTTAGTGGTTTCATTATTCATCAAACATTGATATTTTTTAGAAAAATACCAAATATTCACCCTAAGATATATTTGATATTCCAAATTAAAATATGATTTCCATTTTACCATATTCAAAACATATAAGTTTCATTAATTAATTTTATATTTAATTCCCATTTTCATATAAATAACGTGTTTTTAAGAGATAATATCTATCAAACGAATGAAAAAATTTTATGTCCAATTTTAATGTAAAATTAAATATAATTACCACCATTGGATTAAATATTAAAAATATATTCTAATTAGACTTGAAAAAAATTAATAACATAATCTAACCATATAATTAAAATAGATAAAAAACATTTTTGAAGTAAAATGCAGTATTTTTCATTATTCAATAAAAATTGAACATTGTCCGAAAAATACCCAAAACATATCCAAAGTAAATTTCAATGTCCCAATTCTATAGAATAAGTTTATTTTGACAAATATAGCTTATAAAATTTTCAAAAGTTATATTTAAAATTTTTTTTGCCATCAAAAGGTGGTAAAAAAATCTTTTAAAAATATAAGAATATTTTACGCTTAAAATTGGATTTATTCTCATTTTAAGCCACTAAAACACAATCTAATTCATAAATAGACCAAGATATAAAAATATATTATTATTTAATTACTTGGGATGTTACATCCTTCCCCCCTTTAGAAAATTTCGGCCCCGAAATTTATTTACTTGTCGAATAAGTGGGGGTATTTATCCCTCATTGTATTTTCAGATTCCCATGATTCCGCTTCAATCATGTGGTTTTTACAGAAAACTTTACATGATGAATCAACATCATCCGCAACATTTTCTCTCTATGGTCAAGAATCTGGAAAAGTTGTTCCTCATAAGATAGAATCTCTTTAGATTAACTACCTCTGGACTGAAAACATGAGATAGATCTGGCATGTAGTTACTTAACATTGAATCATGAAAAAAATTATGTACCTAAGATAAAATTGGAGGTAAATCCACTCAGTACGCAACTAATCCAAATCTCTCCAAATTTTCATATGGTACAATTATCCTTGGACTCATCTTTCCTTTCTTACCAAATCGAATCACACTTTTCCAAGGTGAATCTTTGAGGAAGACATGATCACCTATCTCAAAAGAGAGATATGTCCTCCTATTGTCTGCATAACTTTTTTTCCTACTCTGAGCTGTACTCATGTGATTCTATATTTGCTGAACTTTTTCTGCCAACTTTTCTACCAATTATGTTCCCATAATCTTCCTTTCACCCACTTCATCCCAAAAAGATGGAGTTCGACATCGCTTCCCATATAATACCTCAAATGGTGTCATCTGTATACTGGAATGAATGCTGTTATTATAAGAAAACTCATCCAATGAAAGTTCTTGGTCTTAAATTCCTTGATAATCAATAGAACAAAAATGTATCATATCCTCCAAAATCTGAATTATTCTTTCTGAATTCCCATCTGATTGCGGAAGAAAAGGTGTACAAGAATTTAATTCAGTACCCAATGACTTCTGAATGACTTTCCAAAAGTTAGAAGTGAACCTGGGATCATGATCAGATACAATGGAGAGAGGAACTCCATTTAAAATAAATATCTCATTATGTTACAATCATGAAAGTAGATCTGGGGAACGAATATCTCATATATCAAGGAAATGAGCAGATTTAGTCAAGCGATCAACAGTAACCGAGATTTCATTAATACCTCGAGGTGTCTTCGGTAATACCACAATGAAGTCCATTGATATATTCACCCATTTCCACTCTGGAACTGGTAAAGGATGAAGCATCCATTTCAGTAACTAGAACTCTGCTTTAACCTGTTGACAATTCAAACACATCACAGTAAAATCAACAATATCTTTTTTCATTCCATCCCTCCAGTAATACTCCCACAGATCTCTGTGCATCTTAGTACTACCAGGATGAACTGAAAATAGAGAACTATGAGCTTCACATAAAAACTCTCTCTTCAAAAATGAATCAAAAGGAACACACAATCTCTTCCAAAATCTCAAAACACAATCATTATCAATGTTGAATTTAGGTAACATACACTTCTAAACCAGCTCTACCAATTTCTGCAACTCACTATCTTGCTTCTGTGCTTTATTAATTCTGTCTGATAGAGATGATATCACTGATACCTGAAAAAAGCAGATGAATTTTCTACACCAGCAACTTCTAAAACAAAATTCATCACATCCTTAACAAAAAAATCATGTTCCAAACATAACATTGATAGTGGAGCATTATTTTTTCGACTCAATGCTTCTACCACTTTATTTGTTATTCCTAGGTTGTAGTGAATCATGCAATCAAAATACTTGATTATTTCTAGACATCTCCTTTGTCACAAGTTCAATTCATTCTGAGTGAATATACACTTTAAACATTTTTGATCAGTATATATGTCACACTTTACACCATACTAATGATGCCTCCAAATTTTTAAGGTGAAAAGAACAGCAGCTAATTCCAAATCATGTGTAGGGTAATTTATCTCATGAGTTTTTAACTGATGTAAAGCATAAGCAATTACCTGATCATTCTGCATTAGGACACAACCAAGTCCATTCAATGAAGCATCACCGTAGATAACTATCTCACCATTCCTGGATGGTAGTTCCAATAATGGAGCATTCACCAATCTTCTTTTCAATTCCAAAAAACAATCATCACATTCTTTTGTCCAGATAAACTTATCACCCTTCTGAGATAGCTTAGTCAATGGGTTGGAAAACAGTGCAATATTTTTAAGAAACATTATGTAATAGCCTACTAAACCAAGAAAACTATGAATCTCGGTTACATTTTCAGGTCCTAGAAATTCTTCAAAAAACTTTTTTTGTAGGATCAATAGTTATTCCATCTTTAGAAACAACGTGACCAAGGAAAGAAATTTCTTGCAACCATAAACTCACACTTTCCAAATTTTCAATACAATTTCTTTTATTTTAATTTTTTCATGATAACCCTTAAATGACATTCATACTCCTCTTTGATTTTAGAAAACATCAAAATATTATCAATTAAAACAACCACAAAATTATCCATGAACTCATGGAAAATTATATTCCTAAGGTCCATGTATACAGTAGGTGCATTCGTTAACCCAAAAGGCAAAACTACAAATTCATAATGGCCATATCTTGTATGAAACGTGGATTTCATAATATTTACTTCCTTTACCATCAACTGATGGTACCCCGATCTCAAGTCAATATTTGAAATAAATGAGCTCCCTGGAGCTGATCAAACAAATCATCGATATACGGCAAAGGATATTTTCTCTTAACTGTGATGTTATTCAAGGCTCTATAATCAATGAAAAGTCTAATAGAACCATATTTATTTTTAACAAATAAGATAGGAACACACCATGGTGATATGCTAGGTCGAATGAAACCTTTCTCTAATAAATTTTGCAATTGTTCCTTCAACTCTAAAAGATCAATTTGAGCCATTCGATAATGGGGTTTTGTAATTGTATTAGCATCAAGAACTAAGTCAACAGTAAATTCAACTTCCCGATCTGGTATTATTCTAGGGAACTCATCAGGAAAAACATCTGGATACTCATTTACCAATAGAACATCATTAATCTAAATGGTTCCTTTTTATTCAACAATATGTGCTAGGTATCATTAATTTCCATCTTTTACATGTTTCTCATCCTCTTGATATGTTATCAATAGTAAAGGATCATTATTTTACACAAATTGAAATTCTTTCTAAAAAGAATCTTATTTATCTCTACATTCAATCTTATCATGGTAAACATAGAGCCAATCCATACCCAGGATAACATCATACTCTAGTAGAGTAAAAGCAATATGGTTTTCATGTATATTCTTAAAGAAGATAAGTATAGGAAAATTCTTATAAAATCTTTTTGGGTCAACATTTCCCCCAGGTGTTTTTACCAAAAGATCAGGATTCATTTCCTGAGATGGAATTACCAATTTAGTAGAAATTTTTCAGAGTTGAATGAATGTGTAGACCCTGAATCAAACAACGCACTGGAATAATTTGAAAAAATAAACAAATTACTTGATACCACTTCATTTGATGGCCCAACATCTGCTGAAGTGGTTGTGAAGGATTTCACCACACCTTTCTACTTGTAATCTGAATGCTTCCCATCATTCATGCTCTTCATCGAACACATGTTCACATAATGACCCATTTCATTGTGCTGGAAACATTTCACTAACTATAAATCAAATTTGGTCTTACCATTACCTAGTTCTTTTCCAGTGCAATCACGAGCCTTATGTCCCATCTTACTAAATCGAAATCACTTTCCAGAATTCAAAAGACATTCCCCATCATGATTTTTACCACATTTATCACAAAATAAAAACATGGTGTTCTTACCATCAAACCTTTTTGAAGGATTCTTCTCTTTCTCATGTCACCTCGGTCCCTTCTTCTGTTGGTTTCCATAAAAAACTTGATCATCATAATTTCCAGCTTCTCAGCACATTGATCAAGTTTTCATAACTTTTGAACTCATGAAGAGCTACTGCCCTTCGATATTCTGGCATTAATAATGAGTCAACATGATTGATTTTACTATCAAGTTCTCTGATTAAATTTTTTATCATACCATTACAATCGACTGAAATTTTCTTCATAAAAATCCACTGAGTCATCCACTTTCTTCAATTCCAAGAATTGTTTTTCCATCCTAATTTGAACAGCCTTAGGAAAATATTTCTCAAGAAACATACCTTTGAATTCATCCCAGTCAAGAGAATCAATCTCATCCGTATCCCGGATATTTTTAAACATCGACAACCACTGATATGATTCACCCTCCAAATGGTAAACAGTAAGACTAACATTTTGATTATCTGAACACCACATGACATCTAAAATATTCTCTAGTGATTTAATCCACCCTTCATCTAGCACATGGTCATATGCTCCTCTGAATGATGGGGGATGTTCCCTCATGAAATGATCCACCACTGACATGTTCCTCTGCGGTTGATCTGGCTAATCTCGTTCATGGATAACACCTCTATTTATTACTTGAGTCTACTACACCATTACTACAAAAAATAGTTCAGTTCCAAGTCTGACCATCATAGGATACTGATTTGGAAGGTCATTTCCATCTATATTCCGTCCTAGCGCTACTTCCCTATTTCCTCTGTGGAAAACCATTCTGAACAAACTTGTCTTAGATGATGTAACATGGTAATCTTCAAATGCTATATCATTTCAATTTGTCCATAATGTAAAAAAATTATTTTTGGATAATCATTTAAGGTAATTTTAACTCCTAAATTTATCTAAACCGACCTTTGATACCAACTATAAGGCCCCAACCTTAAACATTAATTAATCTAGGGTTATTTCATGAATTCACATTGAGGATATTTTTAGGTTTAGAGTTTTAGTGGATTAGATCATAAATAATGCATTACATTCCACATTTAACCAATGTTGTTACATAAAACAAAGTATTCATTTTTCTTCATCAAAGGAAACATTTTTAAAATAAAACATGGATTCTTTTTTACACTAATTATATACTATCATAATATCATTTACATTTCCCTTGACATGTGAAAAACATTTCAAAAACTTGGGATGAGCATAAAAAGCTCAATATGCGTTATAAAAATACGGAAAGAAACACTAGTCCATGTATATATAAGAATCAATGAAATCACAATTTAATCATAAAACATAAACACTTTAACATACACCATGAATTCATAATATTTATGAATAACTAATAGAAGTCATAATACATAATGGTAACATGAGTCATTCATAACATTCTTACGTAGGTAGTAACCCTCATGGTTATGTTTGGAATACCCATCAGAGTATATTTCCTAAATATCATCATAGAAACCATAGCGTTTAACTCCTTACGTTATGCAATGAATTGGAGAGATATATCGGGCTCACCATCCCGTAGTTTATCATGGAACCACCAGTCTTAATAATCAATGTCCAAGATCCACAACATAATCATATCACATAAAACATGAATAATGGAAACATAACATTTCCACATTTCAATCACAAGCAATCAATACAACACATTGATATAATGAAAACATTTTTCAAAACTGTTTTAAATGCGAAAAATAAGTGAAAATTAAAACATTGTATTTATTTTTCATTTCAAAAAAAAAGTTATGGATTGTAAAGGAATTCGAAACTCAAATAATGGTCATAGCGGTGGAGAAGTCATTATCGCCACATACGTAAGACAAAAACATTCCTTTTGTCATTTAGTAAAGACACTTCGTGTAAAAATATTTCTATTGAATGAAATTAAAACTTAAAAGGGTTTATTATACAACTAATAAAAGAAGGTCTTATATAAATTGAAGTATGCCTCAATGAATGGAGAATGAGGCGAATTCCCATACCTCAAGTCTGAATTGTCTTGTTCATTTATTTGTATTACTAAATAATAATCTTTGGTAAATTTTTTAATTTCTTAAGGGCTTCCATTAAAGTTTACTATTCAATTAATATAACATATGTTCATTTCTTAATAATTAGTTAATTATGTGAGTTCATATCATACTTTTTTGTGGATTTTCGATACATTAGTCCAAAATGAACTTGTTTGAAAAGAATTTCCCATTAGTTATAAGTATATCATCTCTAGAAAGGTATTAGTGATTTAAATATCATATATATCTATTATATATTCATTTTATACTATTCCATTACATTTGAAGCTAAAAATGAAATTTACCATTGATGGAGATGATAGGTCGTACGTACGAATGAACACAACTTTCATTTCTTTGTAATATTAAAGGAATTAAAACTAAATGAGACATATATATATATTAATTCTAGTATAATATATTTGTTTTATAGGTAAAATAAGTTCATTAATAACATTCTTTATAAATTCCATGTTTCTCATGAACGAGTCACATCACACGAGGGGGTGGTAGTCCACACTTCCTCAGATGAAATTATTACATTTGCACAGCATGCAAAGCATAGAATTATGATTTAAATATAAAATAAAGAAAAATAGATAGGGAATAAATATAATATAAATCATATATAAAAATAGTTACATCATAATGGCCACCATGAAATGTTTTCAAAGATGATTGAACAATCATCGTTTCGTGAGACATTAATTCACCACCAACAGAAATAGTATGTTCTATTACCATTAGACGGAGGTGTGTGTTAGTGTAGTTATAATCCTTATCCTAAAGTCATCCTAGTATATTGAGGAAAATGTTGCTTTTATGGGATCAAATAATAAGAAGATAGTGGTGAGTGAAGAAGGAAAATAAAATAAATAAATTCGAGAAAAGACATTACCTATAAATCAGGTAACTCTTTTTGATTTGAGCCAAAAGCTTCCTTGGGAATACTTCTGCCCAATGTGAGGCTTCTAGGAGTAATAGAGGTATGTGGAGAGATAATATTAATAGAGTTTCGACAATCCAAGGGAATGAGATTTTTGGGTATGGGGTTAGAGTTGGGGGCCTTTTTAAGAGGGAGGAGGGACACTTTTGGAATGTCATGAAATGATACTTTACTATAAAATTGTTTTCGGAATTTAATGGTCCCACAATTATATATTTCTAGGAAAAGGTGATAATCGTTCTAAATCCACCCATCCAATAGGTTTTCGACAAGTTTATGTCTTAGAGTTTACCTTATCATTTCATTTTATTTAAACCATTCATTAATGAGGTAATCACTGCATCATTATGATGTCATAAATAATTTTATATATTTAGTATCTAAAAATAATAAAAAAATATCATGATGTAGAAAATATTTTTAGATTTATAATGAATATTTATAGTAAAAAATATTACTTGTATAAACCCATGTAAAAATTGATTTAGTAAAACAATACTTGTTTGTGACATTTTAATTTTTACTTTAAATAAAAATGTATTAATGTCATTATTATACCCAAGTTGCTCCATGGGGTATCATAAATTGACACATTTATTTTCTTGGTCGTACATGACTCATCCAATGAGTTTAGGACATGTTTCATGGTAATTTAATATTATTATAACATTATTTTTACCTTCAATTACCCTAATTACCTCAAACCGCGGTTAAAAAAACATAAAAGTCACTATTCACCAAAATTTATTTTCATCCCATTGAATCGCATTTTACTCACTAATGAAAACCATGTATGTCGGGATTGGAAATTCAATTCACATAAGTGGTAAAATTTCATTTAAACAAAAAATAAGTTTTCCAACTACCACTTAGTGGTTTTACTATTAATAAAAAATTGATGTTTTCTAGAAAAATACCAAAAAATAACCCAAAGAAATATTTGATATTACATATTAAAAAATGATTTCCATTTTACCAAATTCAAAACATATAAGTTTAATTAATTAATTTTATAATTAATTACCATTGTCAAACAAATAACGTGTTTTTAAGAAACAATATCTACTAAAAGTTGACAATTATTTACGTCCAATTTCAATGTGAAATTAATTTTAATTACCACCATTGGATTAAATGGTAAAAATATATTCTAATCTCAATTTAAAAACAATTAAATAAATAATCTAACCATATAATTAAATTAGATAAAAAATATTTTTGAAGTAAAATGTAGAATATTTTACTATTCATTAAAAACTGAAAATTGTCAGAAAAATACCAAAAATGTATCCAAAGTAAATTTCAATGTCCCAATTCTAAATAAAAATTTTATTTCGACAAATAGAGGTTATAAAATTTTCAAAAGTTATATTTAAAAATGGTTTTCCATCAATACATGGTTAAACAAACTATTAAAAATATAAGAGTATTTTATGCTTAAAATTGTATTTATTCTCATTTTATGCCTCTAAAACACAATATAATTCATAAATAGACATAGATATGAAAATATATTATTATTTACATACATGGGATGTTACAATACACCACAATATTTTTATTTATTTAATGTCTTATTTGGTCCTTGGATCAAAGATAGTTTGTATGTCGCCTTATAGAATGGAATCAATAAGGATTTTGGAGCTGAATTTTTAGTTGGAATATATGTAATATAAAGAAATCATATGAAAAGGTAATTTTCCTTGGGGTTTTCCAATTAAACTTTCCTTGATGGTTAATGGTAAATTTTTCATGTGTATGTATTGTGAGAGGACAAACTAGTTGACAGTCCAGATCTAGTATAATCTCCCATAAGTTTATGGTATTTTAGATCAGTTGAGAGCTTCTATGTTCATTTCCATGATCAATTTGAGATCTGGATACCACCAGTTGAGGGTGTTACCAACACAGATACCTAAAACCACTTTTAGAAGAATTTATGTATTTTATAAATTCATATCTATGTCTCTTGGGATACCTAATGCAGTTGTAGTATTCATGAGCATGAAAAATAAGATATTTCATTATTTTTTGAATTAGTTTCTTGTGGTTTATTGAGGATATCAGATTGAAATACATGATGGAAAATGTTCATTACCTAAATCATGACATTATCCATAGTACATTAAATAAATTTCGAAATTATTACATACTTATAGGTTGTAGTTTATTGAATAGTTAATTTAATTTTGACGGCTATTTCATCTCAGTGTCATGAATTTATATTGAACTAGATAATGTTTCATATGTTGTATCTTGTGAATATCCAATTAAAATATTCAAGATTCCTAGATTTCTAGGATTATATGGAAATTATGAGCATTTTATAATGGATTTATCCCATTTTGAAACACTAATTTCTGGGATGGAAAAGAATGGGTTGAAATTTTTTATTCTGATTCTTGAAATATAGAATTATATAAGCCAAAGGGTATGGTGAAATCAACACTGATCCTCATTTCACTTGTAATTGGTTTTGAATATATTATGAACTATGATAAATTCTAAGGTTGATTAAGATAATTTATAATGTAGGGAGATATAGTTGTTTGATATGGATCCAGGAAGGTCAGATCATATTAGTGAAATTAACCTACTCAAGATCTAGAGTTAATAGTAGTAGTATTTTCCATAAGGTACTGGAGATACGATCTGAGGGTTGAGAGGTGTGGGATATACACATACTATAAGAGTCTTACGTACATCTATTATCATTGAGACCTGATCCTTTGGAAGAGGAGGTGGGAGGAATTTCCTCCGTCTATAGACATCAAGTTGACTTATACAGCTGGTAAGGGAAACATTGTTTCCAATGTATTAAGACACAACCTGTGGATAGAGGTAGTGGAAGATTCTTGTGAGGAGTGGTGGAATATGGATCTATTTTTATAGAATATTATTCATTGTCAGAAGTGATAGGAAATGTATCTATAACTTTTTCATATGATATAAATGTGATTTTTCAAAGGATCAAGATCATGTAGCTATCGGTTGAAAAGAGAAAATATATGAGAGAAAAAATAAATGGTTGGGAGATACTAACATGAAAGTATAAAATATCCAATTTTATGTGATTTTTAAGGGTTATTATAGGATTCTATGAGAAGTAGGTGATAGGGTTTCGTTTTTCTATGTGGTATGTTCTTCCTAGTTTGAAAAAGAAATATTGTGGGATTTGTAGATAGTATTGGTGGTCAAAAATGAAGCTTTTTTTTATGATTTGTGGATAGATGAATCAGTTTTCTATAGTTTAAGGGCCATCATCACAGGAATGTTTTTATTTTTAATCCTTTTGCAATTCTTGAGAAGATGTTTTATTACAAAACTAAGGAATTTTTTACAGTATTATATCAGAAATCCTAAAATAATGATTTATTAGGTGTGTTTGTGGATTGACTGATGATGGTAGATCACTTCTAACCTATTATAGAGAACATCATAGTTTATTATATTGTAATTCCTTAAATATAAAATGTATTTTTTTTCATAATATTCTAAGGATTATTATTTCTGATATAGAGGTTCATTTCACATCATGTTCCAGGAAGGGTCTTTATAAGGCTCTAGGATTGCATGTTGTTTTGAGCGCATCCTATCATCATTAAATGATGATAAATGTGGGAATACTATTAGGTTCTGGATTATGAGTAAAGAACCTTTTTTAATATGGGTGGTTTAAGGGGGAAACATATGTAAATTTAGGAGTAAAAATAAAATAATAGCTTCCTAGGATCTATCTAAATTACACCATTCATGTAATATATTATAATGATATTGTAACACCCCAAGATTTCATGGTACACTTCCCTTTAAACAATATAGTAGTGTGTGTTGTACGCAACTTCATGTTCTAACACACACCACGACCAACAAAACAAGCTGTTATGAATATCAATACCCACTTTTTGAAATTTTATAAATTTTATCGTTCAAAATGGACTTCATATTTGGATTCAGAATATCGAAATTAGCCTCTAGTTAATTTTTGTTATTTTTTTGAAAACATACAATTTTTTTTGAATAGTGAAAAAACACTATGTTATTGTTTAAAAATTAATTTTTATTTAAATAAATACATATTTTATTTAAATTTAATTAAGGTAAAAACAGATACATAATACCTATATAAGTTCAATGTAATTCATTGGAGTTAGGTTAGAATAATTTTAGATATATAAAAATTTTATTGAACTTTTCACCGTCTTTTACCCAACTCCTAGGACAATTTGAAAATTAACATAAAACATAATTTTACCACTTTTGTGAGTGGAATTTCAAAAATCCAATAGACACAGTTTATTTCAAAGACTAAAATGTGGTTCAATAAGATAAAAATAATTTTTTGTGAGTTGAAAATTTTTACTTTTATTTAACATGATTAAATGTAAATAAGGTAATTAAGGGTAAAAATGATATTAATATTACACTAACACATGTCCTAATTCTATTGGACAAGTGTATTTCGACCAAAAACAACCTTAGGAATAAAATATTATCATTTAGGTCCACTTGGATTAGATTAGGACATTTATTATTATTTAATTCAAATAAGAGTTAAAAGAGTTAAAATCAAAGTTTAATAACTAAAAAAATTTATTATAGGGTTTTACAAAAGATAAATTGGATTATAAATATTCATTAGAAAGATAAAAATTTTTCCTATATAATGGAATTTTATTTATAATTTTTAGTCATTATATAATTTAAGTTATTTATGACACAATGGTGATGCGATAATTACACAATTAATGAAATATTAAAATAATTAATATTGTAAATATCAAAATAAATTTAATTTGAAACTATTTTTGAATTAAAATAATTTTCTAGGTTAATATGACATATTTTTATGGGTTTTATAAAATTTTTTCGATGTAATAATGTTATGAAATTATCAAAAAAAAATACCCAATAATGTCAAAATTGACATAAAAGAGTTTTAAAAAAAAATTATATTATTAATATATATTATATTCATAAAAATCTAGGGGTATGCCAGGAGACTTATATTATGATAGTTTTATCATTAATAGACCACTTGGGGGTCACATTAAAGTTTATAGTAAGTATATTGACTATATAAAATAAAAATACAAACATACATGGTAAATGTCAAACTAAATAACTAAGAGTTAAACATAAAAGATAATGTTAATATAGTGACTCAAACCTGTCTAAAACATATTGGTTGAGTAGTTTTTAACATATCCCCACCGTAACATTTAAATAATCAACTTTTTATCCATTATAAACCTAATTTGAATTTTTTATAGAATAATATTTGTATGTTTATTCTAAGGTACCCCTCACCCCTCTTATAAAAGGGCACTCCCCCTTAACTCTAATTCACACCTTATAAGCCATTTGGCTTGGCCAACCCCTGCCCAAATATCCTCCCAAATTCCCTCACTTCTATCTGGAGGCCTTATTTTTATCATAAATCCAACTTAAAGAGCCCTTTTGATCAAATCAAAATGAAGAACTCGAAGAAGTGGTAATGTTTTCACCACCCCTTTTCATGTTCCTTTCTTCTACAATTTCTTATTTCT
The DNA here is from genome assembly GCA_963277665.1 of Viscum album. Lineage (NCBI taxonomy): Eukaryota > Viridiplantae > Streptophyta > Magnoliopsida > Santalales > Viscaceae > Viscum > Viscum album. The sequence continues at coordinate 924,221,323 of OY728156.1, forward strand.
TTGTTATTTCCATTCTAAAATAATAAATCCAGTATCTTTTATATATTGTGATGTTATTGTAAATATGGTACAACCATATTCAGTATTCTATCCATCCTTTGAATGACATGTCACTATACGTGCGTACGTACGACTTACAGTCTCCACGTCGTGGTGTAATTGTTATTCAAAACATTATTATTTGGATGGGTATAATAATGATGTGTAATTCATGTAAATAATAAATTTAACATGATAATAATTCTGTACATATTATATACTATCCAATTATATATTATTTTAATATCAAAACAATGATATCGCCGCTCGTGCGTACGCACGGACTACCGTCTCCACGAACACGATGAGATTCATTCCCCATCGTATCCATTCAAGTATTATTATCATTTGATGATTAAAAATAATGTTTAAGGACTTTATATAATTATAGATATTAATACGATACAACCTATCCATAAAAACTTTTATTATGTAAAAAAACATATAAAAAATGAGTAAGTTAACACCCGGAACGACGATAATACTAAAATATTATTAACAAATCATTATTAAGAAATCATATATGATATCATAATTATGTATATGGTTCTTTTATAATTTAATAATAATTTTTAAACTATTTTATAGGTGTATAACATACCATCGACTAAGGAAAAGTACAAGGTAACGGTTTATTTCACAATCTCTTCATTATCTGAGGTTGTTTATACGTAATTATCTACTAGGAACTCTTTATTAGCCACATCAATGATTCATAAAAATGTATATCAAAAAATTCTAACTATTTTACAGAATATGGGTTAAAGTCATTTATACCCTTTTTTGACTTTTTATATGATGATTATAAAGAAATCTTTCTGTCATTTTCCAAACAAGGTCCTTTTTAAACTTTTCGACATTATTAAGGTAAGAATGTATATTTTTGACTTATACGGAGGGTGCAACTATTTTCTATCATCATAAAGTCGTCGAAGCTTCACTTACAAGCCTATAAGAATATTTTCAAAGTAAATGTTATATTTTATATTTATGTAACATTTAAATGTTTAAAAATGGAGATATTTCTCTCTAATAGTTTTGATTTCATCTATTTCAACATCCTTAATGGATTTTATGTTTTATTTTAAGTTGATTTATTATGATACAAAACATCCATAATGTATTGAAGGTTTTTTGATATGTTTTACTATGGATGTGTTATTTTTTACCATTCATGTTTTATGGAGAATGTATTGACATTTTGTATGCTAGTTTTAATACGAATGTTTATGTTATGTTTAAACCTGTTCATATGAGGAATGCATTGGAATTAATAAGTGTCGGGTGGAGCCCGGTATAGATCCTTGATGCATCGGTAGTTATCATGAGAAAAACTAGTGTCTTGGTACAAGGCCTTGAAAAACTATTATTTGTAGTCTTGGCACAACTCCTTGACTATGTGGTTATGAAAGTCTGGAATTATGCATTCCATCATTATGAAAGTGGTTATTGATATTGCATGTGATTATTCGATTAGTAGAATATCCATGTGAATAAATAAATGGAATTATTTCATTTTATTTCTACCATATTATGCTAAATTCCATGTTTAAAATGATTTTGTTTTAGTTATACATTTTATTAAATGTTTATGCTTATTTATGAAAGAATCTGCTATATTGTTATCCTTACTGGGCATCTGATCTCACCCCTTTCTATGTATTATTTTTCCCAGGATATGAATAAGTATTTTATGAATGATCTGCAGGGATAGTATGAGGGGATATGAGTGTGGACTATGGAGACTATGTTGTTGTACTTTTAATTTTATAATGTAATGTAAACTTTATGAATGTATTTAGTGATTCTTAGGCAACTAAACTAATCAGAATTTCGAGACATGATCTTTTGTGATCATGCCAATGTTATTTAATAATTCACTGACTCTAGGTAACTGGGGTCGGGGCATTACAGTTGGTATCAGAGGAAGTTTAGTACAATCCTTGTAAGCTATATTTAGATAAACTCTGATTAGAGAACATAGCCCTATGATAGACTATGATGATAAGTATAGAAGAATTTCCTAGAATTTTGGTATTGTAGAGATTTTTTGAGTTTTCTGAGCAATATATCCCTTTCTAGATATGAGCAGGTAGAGGTGGATCTGGCACAGATGTACCTATGGGTAAAACCCGAAAACACTGCTTTGAGCTAGACTCGAACGAGAATTGGTGCATGACCACGGGCCTTGCTACACTCTTGGTTACGACACTCCTGGGGGATATGCTTAGGATAATTCTCATTTTCATTACAAACCATTATATAGGGTTTATGAGTATATACTTTCCTCAAAGAAAACATTTTCATGATTATAGATTATATTCATAAACTGTTCAATTTATGTTAAGTGTTTTACAAGTATGGAATTATGTATTTTGATTCGTAAACTGATCTATTTTATGCCATTGTTTAGAAATGGCGCCTAGTAGAAGAAATGGAAACCGTATCAATGAACGCACACCATGTAGGGATTTCCCTCCTCCTCAAGATAATTATAGTGGAGATGGTTTTGCAACTGGTTCTAATTAGCTAATCACCATACTGGGACAACTCACTAAGGTAATGAATAATAACCTTACACGTATAGAGCACCCTGATCCGCATCATGGAGGATCAATGATATATGGCTTCATGAGGAAGCAACCACCAACATTCAATGCGAGTAAAAATCCATTAGTAGCTGAGCAATGGACAAGTTCCCTTGAGAAAATATTTCAGTATTTGGGGAGTTGTGAAAGAGAAAAGGTTATCATGGCAGTTTACCACCTCATTGGAGATGTTGATCAATAGTGGTCATTGATTCAAAACACCAAAAAGATGTTTAAGTATCAAATATGGATTGGAGGGAGTTCAATGATATTTTCTTTGAAAAATACCTTCCTCGTGACCATCGAGCAGATACTGAAAGGAAATTTCTGAGTCTGAGTTAAAAGGAGGATGCGAATATCGCAAATTATGAGGCTAACTTTACAAGGTTAACAAGGCACGCTGAAGATTATATATGTAACCCAAGAAGTAATATTGATTGTTTCTTTGATGGGATAAAACCATTTCTTCGTCGAGCATTATAGTCACAATCCTTCTCATCGTACGATGATAATGTCTCATGTGCTATCAAGACAAAAAAAAATTCTCTATGTCTTATGACTTTAAATCAAATCAAGAGAAGAAGAGATCTGTTGATCACTCTCGAAATGGAAATATTGGTATGAAGGGAAAATTTGGATATCCATCCTGCAGTAAATGTGGGAAGGAACACCATGGTACTTTCTTGAAAGGAATGGGAGCCTGTTACAAGTGTGGTGAAGAAGGCCATCAAGATCGTAATTGCAAGGGGAAGAAGGAAGCTACCGGTGTTCAATTCTACAACTTCAGGGAGATGGGACATTATGGAAATGAATTTCCTAAGGGTCATGGTAACATACCTCATAAAGGCCAAGGGATCAATCCCAAGCATATGTTATCACTACTGCTAGGGTAGAAGCTTTGAAAGACGTGGTGGCATGTAATTTAATGGTTTCATCAAGTTTATAAAATGCATTATTTGATTCTGGATCATCACATTGTTTCATATCTTCCATTTTTTCTAAGAAAATTAGATATTTCCAATTTTATTTAACAAGTGAGTTGTTAGTTAAAACTCCTAAGGGAAATATCATTGAAACAATGTTTTGTAAATCAGTCCCCATTAGAGAACATAAATGTTCTTTATCCACTGATCTCATCGTCATTCATATGATTGAGTTTGATATAATCCTCTGTATGGATTGGATATCATATTATTATGAAAAGATTTATTGTAAGAAGAAGGATGTTACTATTTTTGATGATGATGATAAGGAACAACTTTTCTTTAGAGCAGAATCATCACCACCTAATTCTTATGTAGATCCACCCCCAGTAGCTCAACTAAATTCAATTATTGGAGAGGAATAGAATGAGATGACTATGTATGAGGAAAATATTGTTCAAATAGATGATGTACCTATTGTGAAAGAATATGTATATGTGTTTTCGGAAGATTTACCTAGACATCCTGCAGAATGAGAATTTGAGTTTTCCATCGATTTAATTCCTGGATCAAGGCCTATATCGAAGACTTATTATAGAATGGCCACTGTGGAATTAGTTGAACAAAAGAAACAACTAGAGGAATTGAGTAATAAGGGATTTATTTGGCCTAGTGTTTCTCTATTGGGAGCCCCTGATCTTTTTGTTAAAATAAAGATGGATCCATGAGGTTATGTATTGACTAGAGGGAAATGATTGATATAACAATATAGAACAAGTATCCCCTACCTAGCATTGATGTTTTATTTGACCAACTACATGGAGCTTAATAAATTTCAAAGATTGACCTTCGATCTGGATACCATCAGTTGTGTGTGAAGAAGTATGAAATTTCGAAGATAACATTTTGAACAATGTACAGGCATTACGAGTTTACAGTAATGTATTTTTGACTGACTAATGTACCCACTATATTCATGGATCTAATAAATAGAGTTTTCAAGGAATATCTTTATGAATTTGTTGTTTTATTTATAGATGATATATTGGTATACTCCAAAAGCTACGAAGATCATTAAAATCACTTTCCCATTATCCTGAAGACTCTTATAAGACATGAATTAGATGGGATGTTTTGCAAGTGTGAATTATGGATTTAGGAGACCTCTTTTCATGGACATATTGACTATAAGGATGGAATCTTTGTTTATCATTCTAAGACCAAGGAAATTCAAGAATGGCCAGCCCCGACAAGTATATATGAGGTAAACATTTTTATTGGTTTAGCTGGTTATTATCGGCGTTTTGTCCGAAATTTTGCTCGATTGGCAAACCCATTAACGAAGCTCACTCGTAAAGGGGTTAAATTTTTTTGGAAAAAAGATTGTGAATAATATTTTTAAGAAATGAAGAGAAGTTTAGTCAATGCTCTTATATTGACTCTACGATTAGGGAATGGTGGTTTTATTATTTATAGTGATGCATCGAAGAAAAAATTGGTTGTGTCCTTATGCAGAATGATAGAGTTATTTCCTATGTATCACGACAACTGAAAATTCATGAGAAAAACTATCATACTCATGATCTTGAGTTAGCTGCTGTAATATTTGTTTTGAAGATATGGAGACATTATCTCTATGGTGAGAAATGTGAGATTTATACTGATCATAAGAGTTTGAATTACATATTCTCACAGAAAGAACTCAACATGAGACAAAGGAGATGGCTTGAATTACAAATGGATTATGATTTCAAGATACACTACCACCTGGGGAAGGAAAATAAGTTGTCATATGCTTTGAGCAGAAAATATCATGGAATTTTGAACGTGATGAGAATTGAAGGAGATATTATTTTCATGGTTCTAGTAATGTTGGATATGGGAATCACCATGGAAGGTAAAATATCAATGATTTTTCAAATGGTTGCCAAACCATCTTTACTAGAATGGATAAAGATTTCTCAAAATGATGATTAAGTGTTTCAAAAGAAGATTAATGCTGTGAATGATGGGAGATTGAGTGAATTTGTGTATGAAGATAGAATTTTGATGTTTGGGAAGAGACTTTGTGTTCCCAATATAACTGATCTAAAAAGAGAATTGATGGATGATGCTCATAGTTCCGATTTCTCTATACACCCTGGGAGCACCAAAATGTATATTTATTTGAAGGAACATTTTTGGTGGGACAACATAAAGAGGGAGATTGATGATTTTGTGTCATGATTTTTGGTTTGTCAATAAGTGAAAGCTGGAAGGCAACAGCCTGGAGGATTATTTAAACCTTTTTCCATACATGAGTAGAAATGGGATAATATCACGATGGACTTTGTCATGGGACTACAAAAGAGTCTTATATGGAATGATGCAATATGGGTCATTGTTGATCATCTTACCAAGTCAGCACATTTTCATGATATAAGGGAAGATTTAAAACTTGAATGTCTAGAATGACTATATATTAATGATGTTGTGACAATTCATGGAGTACCCATATCAATTGTTTCGGATCATGATCCCTATTTCACTTCAAGGTTCTGGAAAAGTACTTATATGGCCTTGGATACTGAACTTCATTTGAGCGCTGCGTACCACCCTCAAAGAGATGGACAATCAGAACGGAATTTTCAAACCTTAGAAGACGTGTCAAGATCATGCTCACTTGACTTTCAGGGTTTGTGGGATCAATATTTACCTCTAGTGGAATATTTCTATAACAATATCTTATGTTCAAGTATTCAGATGACACCATATGAAGAGTTATATGGAAATAGATATTGTACAACAACCTTTTGGGATGACGTTTGTGAAAGAAAACATGTAGGCCTAGAAATGGTGGAGGAAATGATGGAAAGGGTAAAGGTAATCCAACACCACATCAAAGCAGCTTAATGTAGGCAGAAGAGTTATGCAGATAACCGAAGGAAGGATTTGGAATCTCAGGTAGGAGATCATGTTTTCTTGAAGGTATCTCCATTGGAGGATGTTATAAATTTTGGAAAGAGAGGTAAATTGAGTCCCAGGTACATCAGACCTTTGAAAATTCTAGAACGAATTGGGGTTGTAGCATTCCGTTTGGAAATTCCGCCAAATCTCTCCAAAGATCATGATATATTCCATGTTTGTTGAGAAAATACATGCCTGACCCAACTCATGTACTCACATAGGTGGAATTAGAAATAGAACCTCATCTGTCTTATTGCGAAGAGACCATCAGGATTCTTGATACCAGAGAACATGTGCTGAGAAAACAGATGAGGCATCTTGTAAAAGTTCTATGGAGAAACCATAAGATGGAAGAGGCAACATGGGAACCTGAGGAACTCATGATGAAGAAACACCCAAGTATTTTTCATGTTATAGTATTCTAGGAATTTTGAGGACGAAATTACTTGAATGAGGGGAGAATGTATCACCCCAAGCTTCCATGATACGCTTCTTTTTGAATAATACGGTAGCTTGTGTTGTACGCAAATTCGAGTTCTAACACACACCACGTCCAATAAAATAAGCCGTTATGAATAGTAATACCCACTTTTTTAATATTTATAATTTTATCTTTCAAAATGGACTTCATATTTGGATTTTGAATATCGAAATTATCCTATGTTAAATTTTTGGTATTTTTCTGAAAACATTCAATTTTTTATGAATAGTAAAAAAACACTAAGTTATAGTTTACAAACGAATATTTATTTAAATAAATATTTATTTTATTGAAATTTAATTAAGGTAAATATAGATACATAATACCTATATATGTTCAATTTAATTCATTGGAGTTACTTTAGAATAATTTTAGATATATAAAAATTTTATAGAACCATTCACTGTCTTTTACCCACCACCTAGAAAATTTTCAAATTCACATAAAACTTAATTTTATCACTTCTGTGAGTGGAATTTCAAACATTTTAGAGACACAGTTAATATTAAGGACTAAAATGTGGTTCAATAAGATAAAACTAATTTTTGGTGAATAGTAAATTTTTTCTTTTATTTACCACGGTTACAAGTAAATGGGGTAATTAATGGTAATAATGATATTAATATTACCCTAAAACATGTCCAAATTCAATTGGACAAGTGTATCTCTACCAAAAACAACCTTATGAATAAAATAATATCTTTTAGGTTCACATGGATTAGAATAGGACATTTATTATTATTTAATTCAAAGAAGAGTTGAAAGAGTTAAAATCAATGTTTAATAAATAAAACATTTTTTATAGCGTAATACATAAGATAAATAGGATTATAAATATTAATTAGAAATATAAACTGATTTCCAACATAATGGTATTTTATTTATAATTTTTAGACATTAAATAATATAAGTTATTTATGACACAATGGTGATGCAGTAATTACCTAATTAATAAAATATAAAAATAATTATTATTATAAATTTCAAAATAAATGTAATTTGAATCTTTTTATGAATTCTAATAATTTTATAGGATAATATGACATATTATGACTGTTTATTTAAATTGTTTTTAATAGTAATAATGCTGTTATGAAATTATTAAAAAGAAAATACCCAATAGTGTCAAAATTGACATAAAATAGTTTTTAAATCAAATATTATATTATTAATTTATATTCTATTCTTAAAAATCTAAGGATTGTCCAGGAGACTTATATTATGATATTTGTATCTTTAATGGACCACATGTTGATCTCTTGGATGTTTATATTAAGTTTATTGACTATATAATATAAAAATACAAAGAGACATGGTAAATGTCAAACTAATTAAGTAAGAGTTAAAACTAAAATATAAGGTTAATATATTGAGCCAAACCTGTCTAAAACATATTGTATGAGTAGTTTTTGACCTCTCCCCACCATAAATTTTAAATAATCCACTTTTGAGCCATTAGAAACCGAATATGAATTTATTATAAAATAATATTTTAATGTTTTTCCAAAGGTACCGCTCACCCCTCTTATAAAAGGGAACTCCCCCTTCACTCTAATTCACACCATCGAAGCCATTTGACTCAGCCAAACCCTGCCCAAAAATCCTCCCAAATTACCTCAATTCAACATAGATGCCTTATTTTTATCATAAAGACAACTTATGGAGCCCTTTTGATCAAATCAAAAGGAAGAACCCGAAGAGGAAGTAATGTTTTCAACACCCCTTTGGAAGTTCCTTTCTTCTTAAACTTCTTATTTCTTTGTTATTTCATTTATAAAATAAAAACTCCGATATCTTCTATATAATTTGATGTTATTGTAAATATGGTATAACCATATTCATTATTCTATCCATCCTTTGAATTACATGTCACCATACGTGCGTACGTACGACTTTCCTTCTCCACGTCGTGGTGTAATTGTTATTCAAAACATTATAATTTGGATGGGTATAATAATGATGTGTAATTCATTTAAATAATAAATATAACATGATAATTATTATGTATATATGATATAATATCCTATTATATATTATTTTAATATCAAAAGAATGATATCGTCGCTCGTGCATTTGTACGGACTACCGTCTCCACGAACGCGATAAGATTCATTCCCCGTCGTATCCATTCAAGTCTAATAATAATTTTATGATTACAAATAATGTTTAAGGACTTGATATCATTCTGGATATGAATAAGATACAACCTATCCATAACAAACATGGCTTATGTAACACAAAATATAAAAAACGAGTAAGTTAACACCCGACACGATGATAATACTAAAATATTTATAACAAAGAATTATTAGAAGATCATATATGATATCATAATTATGTATATGGTTCTTGTATAATTTAATAACAATGTATTAACTATTATACAGTATTTTAACATACCATCGACTAATGAAAAGTACAATGTAAGGGTTTATTTCACAATATCTTCATTATCCGAGGTTGTTTATACGTAACTGTCTACTGGGACCTCTTTATCATCCACATCCATGATTCTTAATAATGTATTTCAAAACATTCATACTATTTTACTGAATATGGGTTATAGTCATTTATACCCTTTTCAACTTTTTATAAGAAGTTTATAAAGAAATATTTATGTCGTTTTCCAAACAAGGTCCTTTTTAACCATTTCGAGAGAATGAAGGTAAGAATGTCTTTTTTTTGACTTATACGGATGGTGCGGCTATTTTACACCTTTATAAAGTCATCTAAGCATCCCATAAAAGCATATAAGAATATTTTAAAAGTAAAATTTTTATTTTATTATTATGTAACTTTTAAATTATTTCATAAAAATGAGATATTTCTCTAAAATAGTTTCGATTTCATCTATGTCAACATCCTTTAATGGATTTTAAGTTTATTTGAAGATGATTTATTATGATACAAAACATCTATATTGTATTGATGGTTTTGTGATATTTTTGACTATGGATGTGTTATTTTTATACCATTCATGGTATGGAGATAGTATTTACATTTCATATGATAGTTTTAATATTAATGTTTATGTTATGTTTAATCTTGTTCATATGAGGAATGCATTGGACTTAATAAGTGACGGGTGGAGCCCGCTATAGATACTAGATGCATCGGTAGGTCTCATGAGATGAACTAGTTTCTTTCCATAAGGCCTTGACAAAATCTTATTTGTAGTCTTGGCACAAGGCCTTAACTATGTGGATATGATAGTCTGGATTTATGAAATCCATCATTATGAGAGTGGTTATTGATATTGCATATGATTATTTGATTAATAGAATATCCATGTGAATAAGTAAATGGCCTTATTTCATTTTATTTCTACCATATTATGCTGAAGATCAAGTTTAAAAGGATTTTGTTTTAGTTATACATTGCCTTAAAGTTTATGATTATTTATGAATGTTTCCGCTATATTGTTATCCTTACTGGGCATCTGAGCTCACTCATTTCTATGTTTTATTTTTTATAGGATTTGATGAAATATTTTATGAATGACCTACAGGGATAGTATGAGGGGATATGAGTGTAGACTAAGGATACTATCTTGTTGTAGTTTTCATTTTATAATGTAATGTAAACTTTATGAATGTATCTAGTGATTCCAAGGCTACTAAAGTAATCGGTCGTTCGTGGTTTGATCTTTTATGACCGTGCCAATTTTATGTAATAATGCACTGACTCTGGGTAACTGGGGTCGCGGCGTTACACATATTCTTTTTTCCACAATGTTGGATGGATTTAAGGTGACATACAATGGGATGAGACAAGTCTCATGCTGAAGACATCTATGAACCATCATTTTATCTAACATTTATTGTTGAACACATATAAATGAAATAAATAATATGCTATACATTTCGGAATACAATGTAATTCTTGTATAGTCATTATATATTCTTTTAGGTGTCATCTAGATATGGGAAATAATGTACTCGGAATAAATGAAAGCTATCACCTAATTTTTTCTAGCCATTTTAGATAGTTTCAAGGTCCAGAACAGTTGAATAATATTTATACTTTCAACCATCCTACTATGCCATGAAAAATTTGTTCCACGTGTCTCAACATCACATATATCATCAAAATCATTCCCATGTGAGAAATTTTGTAGAAATTTACCTTTTCAATGTTATGTTCTCTGAGGAGCTTCTAATATGGGATGTATATCATTGTGATAAATATAATTGTTTTAGGACTGTACCATTGTGTAATGACCCATCCCCCAGGATTGTGCCATGTGTACCACAATCTCGCTGTCCCCAGGAAAGGGGTTTGTGACTAGAACTGGAAAGACATTTCCCTAAAATGGGAAGGCATTAAGTCAAAACCTGTATACACACAGACATGGTTCACTAAGTACAAGTAAAACACAATGGATGGAGAATGTTGAATCCACAACAAAACACCACCACATAGTGTAAAATTATGTACTAGAGTAATGGGGGACTGAATACAAGCCCAAATAAAAATTTAAATAAAACAAAAAGGCCAAAATTACTCATATGGTCATCCGCTAAAGATCCTACCTGATGGGTACGTACATGTCTCCACTGTGGATCTCCACATAAATAGATCACCTATGTACACCGTCATGTCTTGCCTCCTCAATACTTAGTACAAGATTTCTAGCGTCTACACAAGACACAACATGGCGCAAGCGAAGCCCATTAAGGGGTGACTACAAAAATACTCATTAGGGGCCCCGACAACCCAAATGGTCTCTCAGAATTCCACAATGGAAAATCAAATAATAATGTCAATCACAATTCACAAAGAAAAATACATCCCACACCTGTTATTCAAATCAATGACTATGACTAAATATTATTCGACATATGCTATATCATTTTTATTCTATTAGGAAGTTCCAATACTGAACCATGAAAAAGATCTTCCATAATCTATCCACATAGGGTCATATGTTGTTGATCAAAAATATTCCACTCTAAGGATGGTCCACTTCGGGGCACGTGCTTCTGATCCACACTAGGGAACTAGGATGCTAATCTACAAAGGGTCGCTATAATTCTACTCCTCACAGGTCATTAGGATGGTGATCCACACATGGTCTCTATGATTCTGATCCATGAAGAGTCACTATTATGATGATCCACACAAGGTATCTATAATGGTGAATCATACCGGGTCTCTATGATTCTGATTCCCATAGAATCACTCTTCAATTGACAGCCAGCCATAGGATAGCCTGCAATCGGTGCATTTGAATTCCATAATATATGATCCTGAAGAAATAAGTTGTGCCTTAAAATCCATTTTTTCCACAATATATATTCCCATTGGACCTCCATGTCATAAGGGTCCCAACGCGATAGACGACACGTCAATCAGACGCTAGGTCTGTGAGTTATAAGCATTTTAGTACCGAGGGCCCTGTTGGATTTGGGTAAAATCCAACTGGTTTGTAGTCCAACATTATCCAAAACACAATTGGAGTATCTCAAAATGACCATCTTGTTCCAAGGATTCCAGCTCCATTAATTTTTATTCAAATGGACGTTTGGTTTGTGAGATATGACATTTTATGTGAAACTCGGTCTAAAAGGGTCTGGGATCAGTCTAACTGGGTTGGACCAACTAGACCCACCACAGTTCGGTCTGACCAGGGTCTGAACCGAGCCCAACTAGGAACAGCCTAATCCAATTTGGCCAGCTATGGTGAGCTTATCCATTTGGTCCACGATCTAGCTGGCAATGGCAACGCACGACCCACCGGGACGCGCGTGGGTCTCCTCCCCTCCCAAACGAACATTCATTAATTTTATTTGCAACGACATTTCCATGTGGTGTCTCACCCTCTATCATCGAGATCCAAGGGGCTTGGGTCCACCTCTTTTTGCAGCTTGATGTCATGACCTCCCTCTATGGGGCACGACGGTGCTTCGCTGGCTGCCTATGCGGCCGACCAACCCCCGGCCGCCTCTTTTATCCTTTGAGGCACCTTCAGGAACTACCTTCCTACTCGGCTGGTGTGAGGTGGACGCCACCATCTCCAGATGTTCTTCGACATCACCGCACCGGTCTCACGATGGTGAGGCTTCCACAGGCCACCGGTTGAACACCGATTGTCTATTTTCTCTACAGATTATGTCGACAGGCCTCTCGAGTTGTTGTCATCACTATGAAACTCTCGGATTCATGTTTTCATCATGTTTAAATTTTTCCCCTGATGAATGCGACAAATTAAAAAGTGTTGGAGGATCTATGCCTTGTTCGGTTGGCCCATGCCCTCTGTGTTACCAATTTAACAAGGGTGTGGTAATCAAATTATTGAAAGATAAATTAAAAACAAATTCAATATATCCCACATTAAGCACCCATAGATTTGTACGAATCATAGATTAAATTATTTTTTTATATTCTGAAATCATCATGAATTAAAATAATGATATATTTAAATGAATTCACATGAATTTAATAAAAGTACTCATACCTCGAGCTCGATTGAAGCTGCTGCAGATGAGGAAGGACTGTCCACATCTGATTGTGTTGCAGAATACAAAAAGGTTCAAATTCATTGGCGCTTGCTGTCGAATACTACAAAAATCTTCAAATCCTCATTCTAGGTTTTTGGAAGATGCTACGACACTTCTTTATAGGTTCCTATCTTGAGTACCTAAAACCCATGCCTGATCTTCATTTAAAAAGACCCGAGGAACCAACCACATTTCATAACATTAATGTGGTTTATTAATGAACCACATTTAGTGGCCTATTAAAACAATCAACATTGAGGACACACAACCCAAGGGTCAAGTAATGGATTGACTAATAAACTATGTGGTCCTTCCACATCAGTCAAAAGTTACATAAAGAGACAAAATAACTAATGATTTTTTTTATTAATTTCCAAAAATTAAAATTTTCACTTAATCATTGTCCGTCAAAGTTAAGGTTAGTCTATGTGAATCTCGACACTACAAATTTAATTGTGCCCTCATATTTTTAATAAATGAATTGGATAAAAATATAGAAACTGCTACTGGAAATGTTATTAAATATACCAAAATATATATAAAAAAACTTAACTATCACCCTCGACCCACACCGGTTGATGTTTGGCTCTACATAAATGGAAAACTCCCTCACATGATCAATGGTACACTCATAATTTAAATATGAGTTACATTTTAGGAGTTGAATAATTTAGAAATGAAATAATTGTTATGCAATTTTATTATTTATGGTCAAAAAATAACATTCACCATCCGTGAGTTATAAGATTTTGAAAAAAGAAATAATTTTATTTAATAATTTTATTTATGGATATTCCATTTTTAGGGTTTTCACACTAGAGGCTTGTACTGACAAATATTAAGTCACATCTTGGGAAAACACACCATCCTGAATGCAACGATGACCTCATATTTATGATCCATGATCATATATAAGAGTTATTAAACTTTTTCAGAAAAATATCACATGTATTCTATTTAAATATTATCATTTTTTTCAAAGGATCATTCCAGGCACTCGGAGCCTCAGAATCATGTACTGTCTATTGTTTATGTCTTGTAAAAATCCCATATAACAAAAAACAATATACAGAAATTCCATGACATTACACACTACATCAAGTGTAGTGTAAACGTGGTAATGGTCAAGAGCAGACATGATACAGTTAGTTTTATATGATGTCAAACGGTATATAATTTTTTATTGAGACCTTTGAATATTCATTGTGCAACACATCGATGAGCTATTATTTGACACGAAGGTTGCAATATAACTTTTTATTTCGGTGTGTATATCACTAATATTTTCAATAATAGTTTTTATATGGTTTTTATATAATATTTATACTATTTTTGTTTTGTTTCATCATGGATACCAATCTTTTGAATAAAAATAGTTTTGCGTTGTAAGGAAACATGAGATGACCACTAATGATCAACATTAAGAAACCCAATTGGGGGAAATGACTTAAGGTTCACGGTGGTATTATTGTTTATATTAATTTATGCAATGTAAAAATGGTTGAACTATTATCATGATTTAATTGTATGATAGAAATCAATAAAATGTCTTTGGATTTTGTTAAATGGAAGTAGATAAAAACCATATGCATTAATTTTATATGTTGTGTAACTGGATTACAAATGATGTTATTTTTGAGTGTTTTTAATTTAATAATATATGATGATTAGTTTTTTAGTCTATCCTATTAAATATATTTACAAGACATTAAACTATATTACACATTGCATAAATCCTCATGTTTTTTTATTTTTTCTTTGTGAAGGGATTTTATTTATTCTCACCTATAACATTCCCCTCTCAATCTGAGGGAATATTTCATATGAATTTTGAGATCCAACATATCTTTATATCATATCAAATTTTAAATAAATCCTTAATATGTTATTTTGGGTTTTTTATTCATTCTCATATTTGTTTCTCGAACCATTGTACTGTAATATCTAGACTATGTTTGCTGGAAGGTTTGATCTTTATTACATTTGATCTAGGATTTTCATAGAGATCATATTCACTCTCATACTCATGGGATTTATCCATTTCATGTGTTTCATTATACACCAGTTAAAGGTAGGGGTCTAAACATTAATCCAGTGTTTTGATAATTATTTTGAATTTGAAATATTTTTATTGTGTCAAAATAAAATTCATTAGAGTAGATTAATTAATGAATTTGATTATACATTAATGTATATAGCCTTTAATTGGTTATAAACATTGATTATGGATACTCAATAAGGGAGAAATATTTTTATATAATTTAGTTCAATAATGGATTAAAATGTGTTTTTCGTTACATGAGACCTTATATGATCCTATGATATAATATCACCATGTTTAGGATTTTCTTATTATTGATTTTAATGTCCATAAATTGGGACATAAATGAAATAAATAATTATATGAAAAATAGAAAGTCAAAAAATTATCTTTAGTTGGTTTTGAAGGGATATTGTGATATCCATGCCCTTACAAATTGTCTTGTGATCCATTCTCAAATGATTATATATTAGGCATGGCCATGGAACATGCATTCTTATATAGTGTAATGATTATATTTAACGATATTGACCATGTACCATGATTTAATTCATGTTTTTAGTAGGATATGGCATGACCATGATTTAATTCTTATAGATATTTCCCATGGATTTTTAAATGTTTATTTTTAATTGATATGGATTGATAAGTTATACTATGATTATGGTTGAGGATGGAATGGTAATGACACATGATCATAGATATTCTATTTTTAGGTTGAAGAAAGACTCTATAACATATTTATGGTTTTTATTTTAATGGTTATGAGACATACAAATTGATATTCTAGAATGATGTCGAATTAGTTTATTATTTTATTTAATTAATTGTTGAATATATTATAAAATCCTTCAATACCATTATTTCATACAATTATTATTAGATTTTTTTAAATGGTGGTGTCTCAAAATTGAGAATACACGCAACCTATTTGAGACTCCCTTTGGTACCCATGATGAATATATTGATCTATGATTACACATTGGAGATGAACTCTACTATTGATTGGTTTTTCTAGAGGGGATGATGTTTTTAGATGGGAAGGATGTGGGATTTATGACCAAGGACGTTTGAGTATTTATTTGAGTACTATAGTATTTTTATTGTATTGTTTCTAGAATAACATTTGATTATATTCCATAAAATCATAATATTTTTCAATTATTATTTATTGGATTTTCAGTTTTCTTTTATTGATGGATTTCATAAAATAATATCATTTCCATTATTTCTACACCTTGATATTTATAATATTATTGTAAATTTTGAAATGATTATTGAACACTAAATCCATGTGATATTTTATCCACGCTATAATTATCACACCCACAATATAAGTTGTAGTGTCATTCGTATGGGGAGGAAGCATGAGGTGTCATAATTAACCCTTTTTGTGCATGAGAGTGTGTTTCAGACATAGTGGTATTAAAACTATAGAATTTGGCTTTTTGAAACTCCACTATACAACTATATGTGAGAATCCCAATACAAATAATTTCGGAAATTTTAAATAACCAACCAATATCAATTATCTAAATCCAATGAAGTTATGTATAACTAAAATTGCCTAATTTATAAAAATAAATTAAACACTAGAATATGATAATATGAAGAAATATATCATTCATTAGAAATATTTGGATGATATATGTATCCTAGAACTCAATCAGGATGTATTAATGAACATTTAAAACCCCTATTATTTAAAATAAAACATTACGTTAGATAGTGTAAATTATAACCTAATCAAGCATAATGAACAACTAAATATTATTATGTAACTGTCACCATAATAAAGTAGGAGTTTGAATAGAATAATGAATACTATTAACTGAATTATTAAAATATGATTTATTCATGTATGTATAATTAATTATTAAGTTACCAATTCCTTACAAATGAAAATAATACTTTTTTAAATAAATGGACATATTTTTTTGCAATAATATATAAGCGATAATAAGTGTGTTTAGAAAATAATCAAATAACACTTATTCGTATATATTTATGAATTATATATATATAATATTTATCATAATATTTTTAATTTATCATATATTATTTCTATACATGATATAAGAACTTATTCATTTTATTCATAAGAAGAACTATTTTTCAAGGAATATAACATTACCACCTTTTGAAGGAGAACCAATTTGAAATATATTTTTTACATGTATAAATAAAATTAGACAAAATAAAATTTATTTTTATAAGTGTATTATCAAAACAATCCTTGTGTGAGTTTTTGGTATATTTATGATTATATTCATTTTTTATAAATAGTGATAGACTACAACATTTAAATTAAACACCAGTTTTCCAAAAAAAATATGCATAGTTTTAAATTATATGTATTAATGATTTTTTATCATTATATGCAATTTAGATCATTGGAATCAATTTTACATTGAAATTGGATTTAGGAAATTTGTAGACTTTTGAATTGATTTACTATAAAAACTAGTTTTCTCGATCTGTCGATGGATAAAATTTAAAATTAATTTTAACCACTTAGATGTATAGAATTTTGAAAAGTTCACATACATCATTATAATTAATATGATTTTATGATATAACATAAGAAACATTATTTTATAACAATATAAATAGTAACACAAGTAATTATTTTTATTGCCACGGTTAAGGGTAACTCATGAAATTTCGGGTGCAAATAATATTATATATATATGGTGATTGTGGGTAAAATGACATTAAATACACAAACCACACAATATTTAAGAAATTGAGAGGTATATCCCCCAAGGGATACACAAATAATCAAGCCTTATTTATTCTATACATGAACTGAAGGCCAGGATGGCTTGAAGCCCATTACATGGACCAAAGGCCTGCAATCTGGCCGAAATGCCTAGTACAGCTTCATTCCTGCATCATGTTCGCATCACCGTCCGACTATGTCAAGCATGTGTCACCACATAATAGTGGAAATTCACTCCAAACTAGATTTTAATTTAGGTATGATGCATAATTAAGGGACACCTCTAGTAGTGAGTTGACACCATCTATAGATAAAAATAATATTATAAATTACATAAAATATGTCCTAATTTCATTGGATGTGTTTTTTTGAACTAAATGAATCATTGGAAAAAAATATAAAATTTGGAACCTCCATGAATGAATTTAAGTTTTTATAATATAATATTCTAGTAAAAATCATTTTCATTACACTTTTGTCTATATCAAGTAAAATATTTTTACTATAAGGTAATATAAAAGATAAATTAGACTACAAATATTAATTTTAAATGAGATATAGTTATCGACATCATTAAACAATATTTTAAATTTACAGGGAATAAGTAATTAAATTAATGACTTCCAAAATTCAATTGTTGTAATTTTTTAATTACTGTAAATAAAAAAATTTTAAAATATAAATAAAAACTGTTTTATAAAATTAAGGAAATAACAGAATTTTACAGATGCATCTAACATGTTATTTATTTTTAAATGTATTTTTTCTAATATATCATGTTTTTATGATATTTTTAAACACTAAATAATTAAATACTGTCAAAATTGACAAAAATGTTAATTTATTATTTATTTTTTTAGTAAATAATATTTCTGATATGATAAAAAAATTAAGAAATTACTCAGTTATTTTTTCAGATTTGTTGATATTCTAATTATATTAACCCTAAATTGAATCAAACATGATAACATAGTAAGAGTAAAAAGGATAAAATATGGTTGAAAACGAAAATGTACTGATTAAAATATAATCAAAAATAATAATAATTTTCATTGGTTGGTTTCATTTAAAAAAAACTCATCTTTTATTATCTTTAATGCAATTTCAATCATTTATTAATTGAAAAAAATTCTTTTAATTTCATACCTTAAAGAATTCCATGTTTTCCCCTCCCCTTGGTTATAAAATTGGACTACTGAATATCATTTAATCACTCTTAAAAACCAATTTGGATTGTCGAATATCTAACATAATACTTTCCTATAATGGCACAGTACTCAATAGAGGCCTTATTATATGAATAATACTGTCATTATAGGTGATAAGGTGTTAATGAATGGTGGTCGTATGAAGCAGAGGAATCATTTTTAATTAAGTGTTTTTGTTCTATTTTTTCTCCCAATTAATTCTAATCTTCTACAACCATGATGAGAAAATATATAATGTTTCATGAATATAGTAATATTTTAAATACATAACATAATAACGTAAATCAATCTCATATTCCATCATATAGGAAATTAATTATTCACTATTAAGTTTGAGTGAACTATTAAGTTAATCAACTGATATAATTTTTTTAAATTGTTATCTCTTGATAGTGATAATAAAGGTGGAATTAATAATTATATTTAACAATAATTATTTATTTCAGATTATAACATAATTATATATCAAATTGTTTCTTACTTTCCATAAACATGAAAATGATAACGTCATTCATGCGTACCTGTAAACATTCACCTTCATGAAGGAATGTGATTTATTTTTCATCATCTCATGACATGGATGTATTTATATATATAAATATATATATTTAAATGGTTATAATGATATTAAGGGAATTATTACAATTATTAAAATATAAAATAACACTCAACATAATTTCCTAGTGATCATTAAAAAATTAATATTTTACTCAACTATACATATGTCTTTCCATATAAATTAATGAAATATAGTCTATTTTTCATGTAAATATTGATTTAATATATTTTAAATATTCATTTATATATAAAAATTATTTATATTTCATGAATATTAATTATTAGTTCGTGTTATAGATATATTATTGGACATTTTTTGATTTTCCAATATTATTTTAGACTTAAATACCAAATACTGTCAAAATGTCTAACATGAAAATTCATAGTCAAGTAATTGATATTATATAAAATGTGCAGATATAAAGGAAAATTAAACATAAATAATATTATATATAAATTATATAATAAACATAATCATATTATTTTGGAAGATATATAGCATACATGATGAATCAGACATAACATAACGGACTTCGTATCAAACTCCTTTCATTAATTCATTATTTTATATTATAATCACACCATATTTTATCAGGTATATATATATATATACAATTTTACTTCTCATAAAATTAATATTTTCCTATTATCTATATTATTGTTAAATTTTATTCATTTACAGGGATTAATATTTAAAAGTTAAAGTATTATTGGATTGCTAGAATGTTTAAGGATATAATTATTCAATATTTTTCTCCATGTCGATATTATGTATAATATATTACATATTTATTTATATGGATATAAAATTAATATCAATGTAATTTTAATTAAATTTATGATTTCATTATTATGTTTTCAAAATGAATCATTTTATATTTTTTACTTGGAACATTATGGCATACCCAAAAAAGGAATGTTCTTTCTATCATATATGGTTACCATTACTTCTCTGCCGCCATGATCGTAATTGGATATATATATATATATTCCTATATATGTGATCATGTTTTAAGAAAACAAAAATCCTTTAATAAACTTTATAGTTTAATTTTTATATTATATATTCATTTAAAAAGGGATTAATTATTTCAATATCATGAATTAATTTATTTTGAATGCAAATGATCATTTGTTATTGAAATTATACAAATAAAAAATCTATTAATATTTCTGATTATATAAATGTAGTTTTTAATTTGAATTTTTTTTAAATGATATTCCATGTATAGTTGTTAATTTAAAAAATAAAGTATTGTTGGTTCTCTTATAACCTAAAATTAAAATGGGTATAGAAGTCGGTTGTATGGCTATTGCATTTGTAATATTGACATGTGTGGAAGTCATTTTAATATTTTCCATATAAGAATAAATAGGTCTTATGATAACTTTATATACTTTCTACATTTTATATGTAGTTTATGTTAATATTTTATTTAAAAAAATTATTAAATTATTTTATTTTCATTGGAATGTATTCATGAGTTATTAAGGGTGAAAAGTATTAAATAATGATAATGACTTTCAATTATTATTATGTCAATCAAAGGAATAATATTGTAATTTTTTTATATCCCTTAAAATAATTTTTATTCTCGCCACAAGTTAAATCACTTATTTCATATAACATAAGGATGAGTGGGGAAATATAATAATTAATACATAAATTAGTTATGTGTTTTCATAAAATTTGTCATGATTTATTTGAAATGGATTTGATTATGAGAGAAATTGATATTGTTTGGATGGTTTGAAATTGTATTGTTATAGTTTAGTTTTGTATGAGTTATTGACTAATTCACAAAAACACTAAACCTAAAAATATATTTAATGTAAAAGAAATTTAAATTTTTTATTTACTCATGATTGTTTAATGTTTGAATGTTGGGTCCATACAATTGTTATCAATGGAATGGTTTATACAACATTAGGGATTTGGATATCAGGTTACACATATGGTAATTTTCTATAAATAATATTTTTCATAAATCCATGTTTTATAAAATTATAGGATTGAGGAAATCCATTTTTAAATGGTATGATGATGATATCGAAAAACATTCCTATATATTTTTAAGGAATTTATTTCGATAAAATTTAAAAATTCATATCATAATGATTGAGAAACATTATCTAACACGCCACTCCCTTTTAATCCATTGTATGAGATATCAAACACCTCCTCTAGACCTTGATACCTCTATGGTTCATGTATTTCTTTTAATCAAATTATTTTTCATCAATATTCTAATATTTTTTAAAAAATATAAATATTATAATGGAATATTTAGTTATTTTTCATTCTCAAAATATAATGAAGAATATTATGATATTGAATAATTTTTTGAAGATAGAGACCCAGGTGTTGAATATTAATATTTTGTTTTATCATATTTTCATTGAAAACATACCTATGGAATTTTAAAATGAACCCTTATTGAAATATTTAAAAAAACTATTCTAATGTTTTATATAAATCAATTATAATCTGATGTGTTGAAATTATATGTCAAAAAATATTATTTTATAATACTATTTCTCATCGAACACCCATAAAACCCATGTTTAACAAGGTGTCTTTTTTGATAATTGATGAATGTAATTTTGAATATTATCTGAATCATTGTTGTTATAAAAGTACCTTATAACTATGAGAATAAATGATGATGAAACTAGGAGGACAACATGGTAATGGTATAAGATTAATTCTTTTAGGAACCGTTTTATTAAATCAAATAGATGTGAAATAAAAATTTATAATATAAATTATACATCATGAATTAATATATTGAGGTAATTATGGGTTGGGATAAAAATGAGTGGTATAAGAAAATGGTTATCATAGATAATTATATTTTAATATGAAACTCTTTATTTCATGTATGTATATTTTTTAATGTTTGAAGTCTATATTGAAAAATATTCCTCATCTTTATCACAATTATTAAAAAAACATTATTTAACTTTTTTTACAATGCAATCAATAACCTATTAACCCATCATTGAGTTATGGTTTTATTTTTGTTATCATTACCACAAATATGTTCTCTATCACTCTCCACCATAAAATTTCAATTAATTTTCTCTTTCATATCCATGTTTTCTTATATGAAACCTAATACAGGTAATCTCAAGTCTCATTTTTTCATTTATATCTTTCCATCAATATGGATGTTTTATTAATCAGTGTTATGATATGGGATTTCATTAAAGGTATTATAATATGTCAAAACATTAATTTTTTAATCTAGAGATAAAATTGTGAGGGAGTAATTTATTATAGGGGAACAATGTAGTGTCCAGATCATTTAAAAGAAAACACTATGCCTGATAGTGTACATGATAGTACATATCAAGATAAAGTGAACAACTAAATAATATTCTGTAAATTTTATCATTATAACCAACCCATTAAAAAGGGAGAATTAATATTATTAACTGAATCATAAAAATAGAGTTTAAAAATTTATTTATAATTAATTTTTTAGTGAAAATTAATTATAAATTAAAATAAAACAAATATTAAATAAAAAGGAACTGTTTTCGTGAATAATTATTTCTTTGAAAAAAAGTGTGTGTTTAAAATAATAAAATCAGTATTGTTTAGTTAAATTAATGATATACATATATAATATTTTTAGAATATTTTTTTAACACTCATTATTTCTGTTTTGTATACATTATATAAAATGACATTAAATTTTATACATACATAATATTTTTAAAAAAATAATGTTATACTGCCTTTTGATGGATCACCCATTTTAAATATATTTTTTTAAATTATAATTTATATTTTTCTAAATAGACACATTCATTAAATTAATATATAAAAGTTTTCATTTGATGAACTTTTATTGCATTCTATAAAGAATCATTTTTTATGAATAGAGAGAAAAAATTTCATTTTAATTAAAAACTACGTTTTTATCAATTTTTTTAGTGTTAAATTATAAATTTTATTCTTTTTGTGTATAATTTAATTAATTTATTATATATTATTCCTTTTTAGGTAATAGGAATTAATTCCACAATGAAATTGGATATAAATCATTATTATATTTTGATGGTTTTTAAATTAGAGGCTTATTTTCATTATCCTTCAACATAAATAATTTTATATTAATTTTTTCTAGTTTTTTGTGTTTTATTTTTAAATACATTAATAAAGGGTTTGAATAAGTAATATAGTTATTATATAACAGTATATATATAATGGTTGATAAATATGAATACAAACTTTAATAATTATTTTTATAATGACGGTTATGGGAAAATATAGTTATTTAGGGTAAAAATAATATTATATATTTCCCTATTAATTGACCTAAATTTATTAGAGGAGTGTGTTTTGAGATAAATGAATCCATGTTATGAAATATAACCTTTGGATGCCTCTTTTATTAAATCAATACATTATAATTGTTGACTCAATGAAAAGTAAATTTTATGATAGCTTTGTTTTTAACAAGTAAAATGTTTTTATTATCAGTTAAAAATGATGAAAAATATGACAATCAATATTTAATGTAAACATGAAATGATTATCATCGTCATGATATTTTGATTACATTTTTAGGGATGAAATACAAAAATTAAATCCTTGCACAAAAATGAAATATAATTTTTTAATGAAAGGAAATATCAAATAAATTATATTAGAAGAAATAAAATAAATACCAAATGATATAGTTAAGGTCATAAAATAATTTTATAGATGAATATAACATGTAATTTTTATATTAGAATATTTCAGTGAATTTAATGAACTGTTATTATTTTTTAAAATGTAAATAAATGAATAATGTGAAAAGTGACAATAATAATATGTTAAAATATAAATAATTTTATTAAATGATAATAAATTTAAAAAAATGTAATATTATTCACAAATAATTAGTATATTTACAAAATTTTAATTAATTAATAATTTACGTTTCATTTTTAATATTATAGTAATTATATTAACCATGAAATTGATAATTACAAGATAACAAAGTATGAACTAAAAAGATAAAAAAGTGTTCAAAAATAGGGGATTTAAAAAATATTCCAAGAATTATAATTTTAATTGTCATTTTTTTAAAAAAAAATTATCCATTATTCGAAATACCTAGAATTGGAGCCATTGAAAAATGAAAATTAATTTTTATTAATTTCATACTTTAAATAATTCCAATAGTACCCCTCCCCTCTATTATAAAATGTCACGATACATATCATTTCCTCAAACATCAAACCCAAATAAATTTGGTCATGATATACATAAATCCCTTCCTATAATCCCAAAAAAATTCTAAATCCCATATTTTATGTATAACACCATCCTTAGATGTGATGAGGTGTAAATTAATTGTTATCATATGAAGATGATGTATCATTTTTAATTAAGTGTTTCTATTTTATTTGCTATTTTAGATTATTAAAATATTATCCATCCATGATGGGATTTTAAATAAAATATCCAAAATATACTAAGATTTTATATTGTTAATATCATCAATTAAATTCATCCATGTTTCAATTAAATGGGAAATTAATTATTTGATTGTGTGTTGGTCTAGATTCTCACCTCTATGAACATATATATATATATATATATATTGTTTCTATTCTCATCTCTCATGACTAGTTTTTATGTTTTAAATAATATTTATATATGATACTGATGTCTTATTAATCATTATAATAGTATAATATATGATTTATATTCTTAAATTCCATGCATATGATAATGATAACATCGTTATTGAGTATATGTGAACTATCACAAACATAATGTAATGTGATACATTTATCATCAGTGCATAACATGGATGATATATATAAGAATATTTAAAT
Organism: Viscum album; assembly: GCA_963277665.1. Lineage (NCBI taxonomy): Eukaryota > Viridiplantae > Streptophyta > Magnoliopsida > Santalales > Viscaceae > Viscum > Viscum album. The sequence goes on from OY728156.1 coordinate 924,247,170, forward strand.
TATATATATGATTCTAATTATATTAATATAATTATTTAATTATAAAATAATACTTACATTCTTTCCATTATGATTGTTGAAAAATTAAAACATTACCCATTCATACATGATATGTTTCACATCCATGAAGTGATGTTATTCATTTTTCATCAGCATGTCACATGGTTGATATATATATGTATATTTTGATTAATAAAATTATTTTAATGATATTATTATCATTCTAAAAATATAATAAAAATACTTACTTTCTTTTCATAACGATCATTTAGAAATGAAAATTTTACCTAGGACTATACAAGAGTTTATGTCTCCATAATTATAGGATTGTTTATTTTTAATATCTGAATTTAATTATATTATTTTAAATGATCATTTATTTATAAGAAGTACAATTATAACATGAATTTTATTCTATATAATATTCAATAGTTAACTCTTTTATAGTATATGACTTACCAATTTCATTTCGGACTTAGATACCGAATATCAACAAAAATTCAGACATAAATTTATATTTTATCAATTATTATAACTATATATTAAGTTATAAAAATTGAATAATAATCATGAAAAATGATCTATATAATATAATTAATTAACATAATCTTATTATTCAGGATGATAAAGAACATACATGACGAAACAGACTGAATGCAAGGGAATTTGACTGAATCTCCTTTTATTAATGAATCATCTAATGTTATACACCAACCATAAATTTGTTTTTATAAATTTCCTATTAAATGTCATTATTTTATTTATAGATATATTATTTAATGTTTTTAATTGATTTTTATAGGGATTAATATTTAAATGTTCAATTTGGTACGGGACACATTGAATTTTGGATTATTTGATTATCACATTGTTTTTTCAATGTCAATATTAATTAAGTTATTTTTAAAACTGAATTATTTAAATTTAATATTTATATAATGAAAATTCTCTATCTACACATAATTAAAATAAATTGTTTTTATAAAGAAACATTTTATTTGTTTTATACAAATGATTTTGACAAACAAAAAAAGAATTTTAATTTTATCTTATATGATGTGAAGAAATTCACTACCGTAGTGATAATTGTTTGATTCATGGATTCCTATATAATAATTCCAGATTTTAAATGAAAATTAATATCCATTTTCCATTTTTTATTTACTTTGATATTGAAAATGGTTTTTAAAATATATTTATTATTTGAATATCATAAAATAATTTCTTCTGAAATGTAATCAAATATCGTGTGTGACATTATAAAAATAGAAGTCAATTATCCTTTATGATTATATAATGTTATATGAAAATTTGACAGGTGGTTATGTGAAAAACCAAAAATGGGAGGTAAAATGATTAATTAGTAATGGGTGGTTTGGTTATAACCTATAATTCATTCGGGTTGTAAGTCAGATGTATGACTATTACATTCATACAGGTGACATTTATGGAAGTTTATTGAATGGTTATTCCATTAACTCATAATTTTTTCCCAATTTAACATTATTTATTTCTCATTCATTCTATTATTTTTATGGTAATATTAATATTACATAAATGGTGTCAAGAGAAATTATTTTCCATGTAATGTATTTACAACTTATTATGGGTGATAAGTATTGTATTTTAGTAATGTTTTTATGGGAATTTATGTTTATCACTAGATTAATGGATTTCTTTATTTTATATAACATGATGAGATTTTTTATACCATCCTATTTTTAATATTGTTTTTCCCCGAACATATTAGTTTGGGATTAAAATAATTAACGATTAATTTAATGAATATTCTTCATAATATATATCTAGATTAATTTTAAATGTTTTAGATTATGCTAAAAACATATAGTGTTAGTAATAATCCACTTTATATTGGTGTGGATTTGTTATATATGTGTTATGACATAATTCTCTTAAACTATAACCCTAAAAGGGCGTTAATGTTAAATAATGTAATATAATTCACATAACATTGGATTTTATATTTAGTTATGGTCAGATACTTACAGAACACAAAAAATATTATTTTTACAACTATGAGTAAAATCATATGAATAAAAAAACATAAAAATTACAAAAAGTTATGTGGAACTCAACCAAATGAAAATTATAAAACAAAAACAAAAAATTCACATATTGTGATATTCATTATTTTCTCCACACGTGGGTATGTAACTATTAGGATCTATACCATTAAAACCCTTAAAACTATCATATTCTAATATCCACAATACCCAAATAGAATGAAATAATAAAATTAATCTCTCTTCAATTTTCATAATATCCCAAACCAAATTACACTAAAATGGTGGACCATTACTTTTCATCTATTTTCCTAAAGTATTCCAATGATTATTCTAGTGGCCTTTTACTTCTATTGAAGTTTTATGGGGACAATTTAGATAAACTATGACCTCTATACCGTGAGTTAATAATAGATATAAATAATTTAAAATTATATTAAATAAAAATTAGAAAATAAAAATTATATAATTTTACTCTAGGTAATATAATATTATAGAACATATCATTTAATATAATAATGATTACCATTAAAAATATGGATACAAACATAATGAAGATGTCAATTAAAGTAATCACAAAAGTTAACAAATGTAAAATAAGGAAAATAGTGTATAAACAATAAAATCATTAATCTCAAAATTTAATCACATCTAACATGATCCATACATTTTATACACTCATGTATGAAACTGTGGTCCATTCATTGAATTCATAACCTGAAATAATGGAACATTAGGTTGGGAACAAAAATAGAGTGGTCACAAGCGCATGGTGGAAGTAAAGAATTGTAGTCCACCACAAATAGTTTTTATTGAAAATCCACTCAATGAATGTATCAAATCTATTTGGGGAATAAATAAATTAGATAGTTATAATATACTTTTTAGAAATAACAAGGACCATGTTGAAGAATTGTACACAAGAAGAATACCATGTTGAATCTAACAATTTCAATTATCAATAAAAAATATGAAAAACTCAAAATCAAAATTAAAATATTCATTTATAAGTTTTAATACCATGTAATGAATAAAAAAGCGGCCCATGATTAATCCACAAGGCCCATACATGCATTCCCTCCACGAAATAATCAAAAAGAATATTCTATATAGTATAAACTTATTGAGCCATTGTTGTCTTTCATAATAGTGTCATGATTTGAATATAAAACCAAAATCAAGGAATTCCATAAAAATACAAATTAATAATAACCAAGGGAGGATATCAAAGGGATATTATATATGTTACATCCTAAGAACACTAACATTAATCTGATGCATTAAAAAAAGTACTTACCTAATTCCATATGGGATCCACCCAAATACATTAAAGTGATTAATATATGTAGAATTCATTGAAACTCTAAAAAAATTATAAACCATTAAATATCAATAAAAATGAAATTATTCACTCCCATTATTCACATGTTTTCTCTAGTGGAATTTAATGTTTTCAATGGAATTACACACTAAAATGGTTAATAATAAATCCATGGATCATTCCAATGATTTCTAAATATCACATAAAATTCAGATAATACTAATAAAACAAAAATCCCTGATTTAATAATAATTAAAATTTTCATTTCAATCCATGACCCCCAATGTAGTTTAATTCATATTTCATCAAATTTAATATTTTCAGAAAAAATAAAAAATTATTCTAAATTAAATAATACATTAATAAATCACTTAAGCATAAAATTAACTAATAATAAGGATTATACCTATATACCATCATTCCAAATTAATACATTTCATTTTAAATTGTTTTGAAAACTCTCTTAATTTAATTACCCAAACATAAGGCAAAAGCTGAACCCAAAACATTAACTCTTATGATGAATGTCTACCCAATACAACATTGTTACATAACTCTGAGTGGTTTTTTCAAACACCCAAATAGTTATGTGCAAAATTAATATAATATTTATTTTATAATTATAATATGATAGTGAATTCATATAATGTATACCAAAAATGGTGGCTAAACATTAAGGGGTAATCATGACATCAACAATATTATACATGAATATATCAACTAGAATAGTATCATCAATCGATTTATGATATTTTGGTAGACATCCAATATAAACAAGAATACATTTTAAATTGAAAAAATTTCATGTAAACAATTAGAACTCACATGGATGAATAATAATTTGTTAATATATTCATATAAATGATTATCCTTGCTAAAAGTACATCATTTTAGTGAATTTCACCTGATTATTATTATAAATATTTGATAAATAACTCTTTAATGGATAAAAACCATAAAATAGAGTTTATTTATATGAAAATACCATATGGATGACCCATTTTGATTTAAAACACTAAAACACCAAAAATTATTATAAAATAATTAACATCGTTGGTGATTTTCTTGGAACGAATCTATGATTTTAGAAGTTATTTTTAATCCCCTACTCAAATGGGTTAGTATACAATTTTTAATAGTATAACATAATATATCACACAATTAATCCTACATGTAACCACCTCGCAACTATATATTATTCCTATTTCTCCCAATACCACCCCAATTACCCTAAAACAATAACCTCAGCTAAAAAATATCATACTACATGGGATTTGATAATAATTAAAATGGACCATATAGAATACTTGAGATATTATAAATAAATAAATCATAACATTTTAAATAATAATTATAAGAATTATAAACATAGAATAGAATTTATATTATGTATTTATTTTAATATAGCACTTTTAAGAAATTAATATATTTTTAGAAAAAAATATTTAGTGGTGTATAACATGCATTTATATATATATACATTACTAAATTATTTTCCTAAATTGTGAATATAATTTAAATATAACGGTTACTAAATCATTAATATATTTCACTTTTAGACCTAATAGCATATTTTTAAACATATATATAGTTTGGTTTATTTTTATATGAATTATTATTTATTTATTTTTTTGTAATGTGGTATATAGACAATGTCTTTTCACAAAATATGAGTTTATATTTTTCAAATCACCATTCAATATAATTAATTTATTAGGGATGTACTTTATTTATTTATAATACTATAGTAAATATAATAAATATTTATATTATTTATATTCATATTTTCCCCTCATCAATATATTTTTCTATATGTTATTTTAAATCATAATATATTATATTTTTCTAGAAAGTTTGATAACTTTTATTTTTATTGAGTAAGGAAAGGTTAGTTTTTTATAGTATATTACCTAAATTCAATTCCCCTTCAAGAAAATTCTGACACCATATATTTTTACATAATACGTAATGAAAATGTAAACTGATTTAATTTTAATGTTATTTAGTCATGTAATTATCACTTGGAAGGAAGAAATTATAAATTTTATCCATTAATAAAACTATATTTGAAAATCATTATTTGATATTTTCATCAAATTTAGATGAATAAACAAAATTTATATGATTCATGTAAAATAAAAATGCAAAAAAATATTCATATTAATTTTTCAATGTTATTGTTACTTTTAGACACATAAAAACAATATTCTTAATTTTTTTAATAAATATAAGAAGAATACATGGTAGATAATATTTATTTTTGAATTTATGTATCCATTTCATTAGCGACATGGTTTTTCAATTTTTTTATTTATGGGTGATGTTTTTCTTCTTTTAAAAATTTATACTATAAATATTAAAATGAATAACATGAAAAAAAATCTATATAACAAGTTGTCATTGGTGAGTGTTTTGAAAGATTGAATTAATTTTTTTTTCAAAATATAGATGTAAACATGATTTCTCTATCCATGGGAAAACTACAAAGTGTACTGTAGATGAATGTATGAATATTAAATCGAAATCGATTCTAATAAATATTATATAAGAATTTATAATTTCTTCTTTTATTATTTGGATCTATTAACAACAATTATACAAAATAGATTTTTTTTTAATTAGACATATCTTGAATAAAATGAAAAATCAGGCTATAAAATTAATGAAAACAAATTGGTGGATAAAATAATGTTTATATATTAAAGGACTGCATCTTGAACAGTAAGGGAAATTATTATATCTATAATTATAATGGTAAATAATAAATCATTATTTGTTTTTCTAACACATCTAATATAGATATAGTGTTCAATAGAAGTTAAATCATAGTCATGGAATACACTCAAGTTAAATGTTATTAATTTAATCACATTCATCAAGAAAACTCAAATTAATGTCCCTATAATGTAATTATATATCATTATAGATACAGATATTTTTTAAAAAAATGGTTGAAGATTTGGAAAATAATAGAGAAGAAACTATTATTGATTTTTAAAAACCAATGAAACTGAATATGTGCTATGTTGATAGCCTGAAACCATAGAAATAAAAACCATGGAAATAGATATATGAATATTTTTTTAAGGGATACATACTAGTATATGTGTTGGAAACTATGATAAATATTATTTTTCTACACCTTAACATAAACCCAAAACTATAGATGATTCTAGAAATGATGAGATCTTGTTTTTGTCCATAAATGAAGAAATAAACTAGTTTAAAGATAATTAAAACTATGATTTAGAGGAATGTACCTCGAACTAACCTATTATAATACCTAGATTTTTCATTTGAAATAAAAAACAATATCCAAGTTTAATAACTATAAAAAATTTAACATTGGTTTTCAAAAGATATAATATAGCAGAAGTGATATATTATGTTGAAAACATTTTCTCATAACTATATTAAAAGATATAATGACCCTTTTATCTAATTAAGAATATGTAAATTTTAATCATTTTAGTTAGATTCCATATAATATTTAATAAATGATTTTCATGTAAAACAATTTATGTTTAACAAACATCATGTTTTTAAAATTCAATGTATACAAATTCTATTTGTAGGGATAATAAATCTAATTATTGTCCTAAATGAGAACAATGTGGTTTGAATGTGTGTTCATTTTCATTTATTTTGTCAAATAGTTTTACTGAAGTATTGGGAGATGAAACATTTTATTATAACCCATAATCATTAGAAAAATTACATTTTTAAATTTATGATTGTTGGTTACTTATTGTTTAAAAGTATAGAAACATTTTAATGAAATATAATACCACATGAAATAATATATTCCAGTGTGCCTAATGGGTGCGGTAACTTTTTAAAGGTTTTTAAAATTTATCAAAAGTTTATTAGAAATTTTTTAAGTAAAATAAAATAAATATAATTTTTGTTATATAATTATGGACTTCATAATAAAATGATCTATAAAACATTTATTACTAATAATATAAACACGACACTGGTGAAGTTGGGAAACCAATGGTAATAAATTTATAATGGGGAATAATTGAGATTTTATAATATATATATTTTATTATATATAATCAATATATATTTGTTTTTGGAGATATTTTGAGAAAATCCACAAGAATATCATACATATGTATATCATAAACTATCATATTTTAATGGATTTTTTTACATTTATCTATTTCTTCCAAACCATCCAAATTTGATTTAATTGCATAATTTTATTATAATTATGGATGATTTGGATTGGAGAATACATAATATTAGGAACTTGACACATCATAAAAATATATTGAGATTACGGGTAGAGTAATAAAAAAATACCTTCATGTTTTTATTTTTGATGAAGACTATATAGTAATAGGTAGTAGGTGTACACTAGGGTTATGGATGAAACATGATTCAACCAAACCTGAAATATTCTCTCCCAAATTAATGTCACATATTTTAAAAGTTTAATTGATAATTTTTTATATATTCTGAACTAAAATTATATACTTTTCAATAATTTATTCAATATGTCAAAAAATTAAAATCAAACAGAATGATTTTTTAGTTTCATTGAGGAGAAAATACATAAGAAGATTATTTTATGAAAATCTTAATCATTCATTATACATTAGTGAATCTAATCCATATTTTGTACTTTTCAATAAGAAGTGCAGTTTGAGAATAGGTGTCATCATAATGATTCCATCATAATGAAACCATCGAAGTGGGGATCATACCCAAGGACATAATATAGTGGTTTTAGATATAGTTTTTTGGAAAAAATGTTTATTTATCATTTCCTTTGGGGATTAATTATCTGTAATAAAACATTTTAAATTGATGAGAGACAATATAATAATTCTTATCATGAGATAAATGGTGTATAATGGGATTTGGAACAAATTATATTCACTTATTCATTATAGTAAATTTTTATAGTCCCATGGGATTGGATATGGTAAGTATATATGTTATCACACTTAGGCGGAAACATTTTAATATTTTTGTGATTTAATTTCTTCCCTACTTTTTAATGTTTGATTATTAACCAAAATGTAATAAGTGTATGAACGTTAACAGGTTGTATGAGTTGTGTTATAAAATTATTCAATCTCATAAAAAGGAGAACAAATGATTCAACTCCCCATTTTTATTTTTTATTTGTTCCTCTAGAAATTCAATTGGTATCAGTGGTGTGGTTCTCTTATTGAATCTCTATATTGCATAACCTCAATTTATTCAATAGTAGAAGAATTCCAACATTTGATGGGTAAAATTATTATAGATAGAAAACATGATTATTTCAAATCTTTTATATTTTTGTTCTAGAAGTTTTTTATACAACTACAATTGGGATTTCACTTATTGTGAATGATGCCTCGATGAATTTTACTTATAAGATAATTATAAAAGTTGATGGAAAAGATAGGAATACTATGCTTATATCCTTATCAAAAAATGGTTATATAAAGGTAATGTTTATAAAATCATAAAAGAGTGTGTGGGATAAGATTTAATGTATTTTTAAAGTGAATAGTAAATTGTGGATGAAAATATAATAATCTGGCATAGTAAGTATGAAAGCATAAGAATGATATATAAAGAAGAAATTGATAAATAATTTACTATAGAAAATGATTTTTTTTTGGAATAATTGAGGATTTGGAAATGCTATGGATGATTCTACAATTGTGAAGAATCTTATGAAAAAACTTCTGGATAAGTTTGATTCTAAAATTTCTTCTTTAAAAGATAATGGTGATTTATCTTATAATAGACCAGACTATACATATAGAGATATTACATCATAAATCATTAATATTCATTATAAAATAAAAAACCACACTACGAAAATATTGCTTTATTGTCTTTATAATCATGGAAATATAAAAAACGGGTTCATAAGGCATCTATATTGTCTCCCATTTATTCCTTCAAAACTATACCCTATTTTAACATATCTTACTTATAAACTTATTCACAACCTAGGGAAAAGGTATATTAGAAATGGTGAGATACATTCTCAGTAAGGGTAAAAAGGGATATATAAATCATATAATAATCATAAGACATAAGAACATAACCTTTGAAAATATTATCATGGATATGAATGATTTTGATATCATGTCATGGGATAAATCATTAAAGTTTATAGAGAATCAATGAACATATTCCCAAAAGTCATTAAATAATACAAGGAAATTTTGGCATACAAATAAGCATATAAAATAATTTCATAATAGTCAAGGATCATTTCTAAGACCATTATAGTTGACAATTTCCATTACTAAACTGAGTTTACTCTTCATTCCATCCATGTATTACTGAGCCAAGTTTACATCCCATTCTAGTGATATATTATTGAATCGAGATCATTTCCCATTCCATACCAATCTATCTCATGAGATAAAAAAATTTAACTAATTAATTGGAAGGATATATAGGTTCCAACTATCTCATAATGAAATCATTCTTACGTTTTTCGTAAAAACATAAATCAATCATTATAGCATAACCAATGGAATAAAATGGGTTTCTTAAACCTCATTCCATCATAACATAATCCACGTAAAACAAATGTATTCAATAAATTTCATTAAATAATAAACACAATCACACCATAGGAAGAATACGGAATGTGTACATGAAGCATAAATCTATTAATTACTTCTATATTATATGAAAAATAATTTTCATAGAACACTTGAAATTAATTCTTGAGAAAAATATCCTTTACTCATAAAAAATATTTTATTTTCTCTAAATGAAACATAATTTTAATAGACATTAATTTATTTGAGATTATCCATTAAATATTTTAAATAAATATTCTTGGAGGAAATTCATTATAAAAACAGAAAAATACATTCATGTTGTATTAGTTAAAAGAAAACATTATTCTCATACTTTTATCACATATGTCATAATTAACTCATATTGAAAATGAATAATTAATCCTTTTATACCATTTAATAAAAAATATCTAATATGAAAAATTAAATTTAAAAAAACATATAAGAAATGAAAGAATATTTTGGAATATATATTTAGGAAATATGGACATATATGATAAAAATACACTAGTAAATACTTATGTCTAAAATATATCAAATAATAATGAGATTGTGAAATTATCTGTTGGGAAAAAATCCCTCATGGTATCATTGCAACATTTTTGGGTGGATTTTGTTTATTGAAAAAAAATGTTTCCATGGTGAATTTTCATGATCCAGTGATGTTGTTGACAATACATGTCGATAGAGAACCGTGACGAAGTAAATGATGATCTAGAGGCAGTAAAAAAGGAATAAATACAAGATGTTGCTGTTTTCCATGAAGATCCCATAAAAATTTGGGAAAGGCGTGAGTTTTGAAAAGATAGGGTTACTGGATTGGATTTTATGAAGACATGAAAAATGTTGATGGTGATGCTTCACGATTACGATGAGCTTCGCGAATAGAAGCATTGACGAGCATTGCGGTGGGGAAGGGCTTCGTGAGTGGTGCTTCGTGGAGCAGCTGCAAAGTAAATTCATATTAATGAATTTCTAGAGGAGGAATAGTAAATCCATTTTATTTAAATTGGAAATAAATATTTTTAAATTATTATAATAAAATAAATCATATAAAAGAATATAGATCAAGAATAATCATATTAACCCATTGAAATTAAATTTAGTACTCTAAAACCATTTAGTAGTATAAATAATATTAATAGAAAACAATTAAAAGAGATATATTTGAATTGAAAGTAATTCACCATTAAATTATATTTTCAATAGTATGTATACAAAAAATTTAAATAAAATTAGGTGTATAATGTAAAACATGTCCCAATGAAATAATATTGAGAAAATACACCCCAACCATTTATTCCCATTGTTCACAAATGATATTAAATATCTATCATAATAAAGAGTATCATACTTATAACCTTATTTATATATATTAAAATTAATATTCCTATATTATAATATATTGTTATATATTTATTAGACAGTTATACGCAATTTTTATCATCAAATCTTATAGATTTTTCTTATCTCATCCATATAATAAATTTTAAATGTAGTTTCTTGTTCATTGGTACCATTTACATCATAATTAGATTATAATACATATTATAAAATGTTATTTGAGCTGATATATAATGCTCTAATTCTGTTTATTGATAATTTAATCTAGATTAATGATAATTATAATAGTGACATATTTATTTTAGAAACTATAATTCAAAAAAATTTGTCCTGATAATAATATGTTTAATACTAATATAAATATTATAAAACCACTAATAATTATCATTTGAATATTGATTCCAAATTATTTTTTTATACTATTTAATAATTGAAATTTTTATCATTTTTCACATAGGTGGTTATACTAACCCAAACATGATCATTAAATAATTAATTGATGATAAGGGTTCTAATTAATTTTTTAGAGAGTCGGATATAAAATAAATAAATAAATTATAAATTAAATATTATTCATCATGTTGTAACCATGGGTGTCAAAAAAAAGTTATTAATAAGATTATATTTTAGAAAATTCATAAATTTGTAAAATTTATATTTATTTGTTAATTACCACATTTTTATTATCCTAATAATGAATTTATGAAAATTATTTCACGTTTCATATGGAGGAGGTAGTCCACAGATAACAATAGTGAAGTTTAATTTTTTGGAATAGTTGGGAGTAGGGTAAAAAATAGTAATATCATGAACATATATAAATTTCTATATACTTGTGATATTGACGTAAATAGAACATCAAGGATAGATTGGATTCAAGGGATCTAGAATTGAAATGAATATAAAAGGAAGTGAAAAGAGTTAAACGAAAATATTAACTTCTAAATTTGTTATTTTCTATTATTAATTTCTAAAAAAAATTATTTCAATTATATTATAATCCCCCTTTAGAACACGAATAAAAGGGAACACATATAGGGTTAGTAGTATAGGAGAAAAAATATTCTTGAATGAAATTTTTAGGATTCTACTGGGTATATTTATCTTATATTTTTAAATAGCCAACTACATAAGAATAACTACTCCACATAACATTTTAAAGTATGCATATATCTCTTCATTTAAAATTTCCAAATGCATACAACTCATTTTTTATAAATACCTAGGATGCTGGATGTTGTTGTATCGTTTATTTTATACTAAAACCATGTTTCTCTACCTGGATTCTACTTCATCATTGATCTATAAACTTATGATTTTCCTATTGAACTAATCCAACAAATCTTAGTGTCATAGAGTCCCTATAGACATAATACCAAAATATTTATGAAATATCGGACATATTCCACAAAATCATAATTAGGGTGGCCCTATGTAATTTTTTTAATAATTTAAATAATTAATTAAAAATATAATATTCTTATAGTAACTTATTTAGTGCACTAAATTAAATACCTAGACATATTTGAGACTACATCTTTTATTTAGTGTTACTGGGTACATACAACAAATCCAATATATAACTACCTCCTTAAATTTGATTTATAATTATAATAGTAATCTTCTAAGAGTTGCATAACATCTATGAACTAAATATGTTTTTATTGCAGTAATTATGATAGTTTTTTAAAAAATCCAAGTGGTTTGGGTGTGGAGAGAATATGGGTGGTGATTTATCCTTCTATAAACGTGTGGACTGTCATGTTTATATTAATATAAATGGTAATATCAATATTTATTAGAAAATTGGATCCAATAATGCAAGATAATAGATTTGTAGAAGATGTATGATCAAGAAATGCTCCAGTATAGATTTTCACAAATGTTTTTTAAATATTTTTATGTCCTTATTATGTTATATTTATTACTTTTTCCATTTGTAATTTTTTACATTTTATTGAATCTCTATACTGGTAATTTACATTTATTGACATAAAATAATACATGCCATACTAATTTTTGAAATAATTATTACAATTATTAAATATATTTTATTCAAATAGACCATTTAATGATGACAAAAATTAATTTTAGCATGACCACACATAAAAATTTCATACCATATTTATGAAAAAATATTTTTTTTGAATAAATTTTATGACTAAAATAATTATATCAATGTTTTTGAATTAAATGATATTTTTATTTTATTTCTAACAAAATAATAGTTGTTAATCTTTTAATTAAATCTAATAATTAATAAAATAATTAGTATTTTTAGATAAAATGAGAAAACAAAAATAAGATTTAGTTAGAGAAACATATTAAATTTTTTTTAAAAATATTAATATTGTATTATATAAATAAAAAAACTCTATTTTAAATTTAATTTTGAAATTATATATATTATATATAAAATACATTTCATAATATTTTTTAAAATTCATTGATTATAAAAAGTTCATTAGAGAGGCATAGTTAACAAAATCAGAATTTCTCAGCATTCCTCTCAAAATTCATCCTTTAGTAAAATTGAAAAAATTCATTTATATCCAATTTTTTTCATAATGAAATCAATATTTCTATTAATTTTATAAAATTAAAATTATAAAAAATATAAATTTGTTGAAATTTCTAGGAATGTAAGAAATATAATGAAAAAATATATATTTATGAAATTTTTTTTATATATATTCCTAAAATTATTTGATGCCATTTACTATTTTAGATAATATTAATGAAATAGTTTCTATATCATATTAATGAAAAGTGGATAATTTAGTTGAATAAGGAAAAATATAAACAATATTAAAAATAGTAATTTGAGAAAGAATGATCAGGTTTAATATTTAATTTTATTAATAATGTATCCACTATTTTTAATTTATAGTAGTGAATTAATATATATATATATATATATATTAATATGGTTCTATTAATCTCACATGTTTATTAGTAATACTCATCTACTATGTATCTAATATTGGTAATTCAATGATGCATTTGGATAATTTTATATGACTCAAAATATCTATTTAATGGTCATATTTTTACTAAAATATCATGATGTTACATTCACTCTTTTCATTGATACCCACAAATTAAATTTCTAAGGGTGATAATTTGATAGACATGACCCATGATATTATTTTTATTGGAATATCAAAATTAGTAACCTCTTTGTGACTACTAAACTCATATATTACTTTATTAGGGAGTTATTTGAGTATTTTGTTTCTTACTAACAATTCAAGATTAATACATATAATTATTAAGAGATATTTCATGTTTAATTGAAACAGTTCTAGTTAAGAGTTCATGGTTTTCCATGATTGATAAACGAAAATGTGTTTATCTGATAAATCAAAAATTAATTATATGTCTTTTAATAAAGAAAGAATCTAGAGATATTAATTCCATTTTAAATTTATAATCATATTGATCATGAAAGAATTATAATTAGATTTATATTACCAAAAAACCAAAAAATGGGACATAATAGTCATATAAAAAATATTTTCTCAGTTAATTTAATCATGGAGGTCATGATTTAATACTCATTGAAAACATATTATATAAAACATATTTCCTATAATAAAACATTAACGTATTTTGATAAAAGGATATTTTTACCTTATTTATCATAATCCATTCCATTGGTATTCATTACATAAATTCTGCCATGATCCCTTAATTTGAGAGTTTTCTACTGTAAATTATACCCATTATACCCTCTTTAGAAAATTGTTTTCCCTAATTCCCTTATTCATATTATTTTATGTAATAAATTTTATTTCATCAATAATACTATCTTGACACATCACTACCGCATAAAAATAGTTTTCACTATTGAGCCCCTTTCTGTATTTGAATCAATTTTTATATCAATTCATGAAATAATTTTGGATATTACAGAAACCATTATATAATGTATGTGATTGGAATTTATTTCCCCATGTTATTTTTCATTTTTTTCACTTCATGCACCATCATTATTTTCTAGTATTATGAGTTTTGGGAGTACACGACATCCATTTTCCTCAAATGTGAATAATGAATAATTACTTCATAGTTACTAAATTCTCTTATAAAAAATTCAATTCAATGAAATTTATTATTCTTCAAGAGAATCATTTTATCTTATATTTTGGGTTATTAATAAATCATGGTGTATACCAAGGGAGTCTAGTGATGTTAGCCTCATAATATACAATTCATTCATCCTATTAGTTCATTTACTCTATTAAGATCCACATTATCTTTATAGGAAGAATTTTAGTACGATACATGGTAATGAATACATTTTTTATCTTATAAAACTCCATATAGTGTAATTCATTCTTATTTTATTCCTAATTAGTTTTTTTCTCCATTTTATAACCTCACCTTTAAAATGAAAAGGGGGCATAAAATTCGTCTTATTTTCTGGGAACTAGAAAATAGAAAAATTTTATTTAATTTCATAGATCCATTTCAAAATAATAAAAGGAATGGATGATCCACATAAGGAGGGTGTAAAATTTTTCATGAAATAATAGATAGTAATTTTTTTATAATTTTATAATTTCAAGAGATAAAAAAAAGTTATTGTTTTTATTTATAATTTTGGATTCATGAGTGAGAATCACTAAATTCTTTTTTATGCAATTTTTCATACCCATTGGTAGCACTTTATGTCCATTATCACATTACCCACAACAATCATTTTTTATTTGGATTCTCCATTATCTAACCATATCTTATGAAAATAATAATGATAAGTATAATTAATATAAATAAGATAAAACATAAATGTTATATATACAATTATTGAAATATATGAAAAAACATATAATTTTCATGAATTTAAAATAGACAATTATTTCTAGATATCATGATTATTTCTATAACCATTCAATCAATATATAATTTAATCCATCATACTTTTTTATAAGTCACAAATAAAAAATAAAATAATATCCCCATGATTCTATTACTAGTTTTTAGTCTTATCCCACACATCATTCATATAGTGATTTACAATTGAATTGTCAAACAAAACTTTTCGAGGTGAAAACCTCTGCGTGAAACTGTCTAATAGAAACATCCACATTTCAATATATAAATAGGTATTATGTACCAATATACACATAGAAATTTTTTGAAGGTTATAATTTATGAAATTTTTGTTATATATCATTGAATTATTTTATTATATGGAACTATGTGGAAAATGAGATATTCATGGAATTTTATATGAAATATTATAGTAAATTTTGAGAAAGTATGATAAAAGGGAGGTTTTGAAAATAATATTAATGTGGAGGGGAATATATGAACACATTTTTTGTAAAGTTACATCCTAGTTACAATGAATAAATATTTGGATTCCAGGACCACATTATTCATGATAATGATGTATGAGTTAGATCAATGAAGGTGAAAATATATTCACTTGGGGAACCTACTATTGAAGTCAGATTGACTGAAATTGTGGAATCAATTCATGAAGAAAATTATTTCTATATAGTTAAAATGTTGATATACATAAATAACATTATGATTATTTGGGAAATAATGAAGTGTTTGATGTCATACCGGATAATCATATTGACCATCATATTGATTATATGGTGGAAGAGACCACTCATATAGAGAAACCTAATTTAGATACTCATCATTATTATGAAAATGATAAATATAAATATTGTACAACATTGAGAAATTAGATTAGCTAATTGATGTTTGTAGAGTCTCACTAACAGAATATGGAAAATCCTATGAGAATTACAGAAGAAAATTCAATTATTTAATATATTAGAATGTCAAATATGGTTTAATATAAATAAAATTTTATCATGTATATAAATAAATTCCAACTCTAGGGAACATTTTTTTATTAAGAAAAATGATATTTTTAGTTTTCATGCACATCTTCGAATAAATTTCTCTTACATGTTATAGTAATAAAATTTAGTTAATAAATTGATATATTTAATTTCTGAGTTGAATGTTTCTAAATAGGAATTGAAAACATAAAATATGTATTAATTTAATATTTCAAATATTGATTCCATAGAGTCTAATATTTTATCAAATTTTTCTTATATTTAAAATCCAAATATTTCAAAAATATATTTATATATTATAATATAGATGATGAAATCGTAATTCATGTTCTTCAACATGTTTCCCCCTACTAAAATTTTTATTTCAGATTATTCAAAATCAAATTTAAGAGATAATAAATCAATTATTGATGAACAGAAGATTTTTTTTAATTTTATTGTGTTTCTTAAAATAATTTTATAAATATTGTGTCGTAAATATTCTATATACATCATGCACTCAATTAATACTATTTACCTTTAAAAATAAATGATATCATTTATGAGAGACATAATATATTTCATATATTTATCAGAATTCATTGATGATGTTATATTGGTTAAAATGAGTGTTAAATATAATTTATAGAATTCATTGGTGAATAATGAATATTTCCTGAAAAATATGTAATGAATGGATTTGTGTGAATATTCTATATTTTATAATTTCACACTTCTTCATGCTATTCTAGATAATAATCGGAATTATATTAATGAAATATATTTATATAAATTTGATTCATCATCTAATTAATTTTTTCATGGTAGACCAAATAATTATAAGATTTATAAAAATGGAAATGATTTTTATATATTCAGATAATAATCATCATCTTATTTTTACACATATTATTTCAAAATATATAAATTTGAAATAATATAATGGATATTTATGTTATGAATAGACATCATTACTAGATTTCTGATTTCTTAATCTATTATCTTTCAATAATTTTAATTGTTCTTCATGTTTTTTATATGTATGTTTTTAGTGGTTGAAAATGTATGGTAAATACCTACTGAAATAATAGGGGAATGAGAAATTGGTCTTAAAACCACATATTGATTATATTATTCATGAGAAATATTTTGAAATATTTATAAATCATTATGATATATTTAGCATAGGGTCATGAAAGAAGATGGATATACCTTATTGAAAACAGAGAGTTTTTAGGATCTTTTTGATGTTGATCTTTAATACTCCCTTTATCTAAAACATTTATTTTTATAAACTCTAAATGAATTCAAATTAAATAATAGATAATAAATATTCCTACGTAATATAAAAGGGATGATAAATTCATTGGTTATTTAGGAAATAGAAAAAATTCTTCTATACCCATACATGAAACCATTAAAAGAGGTCTTTCTTTACCTCCTCACAACAACACTGTTACACATACTCTGATCCCTAAACCCAACCCTCCATAAATCACAAACAATGAAACAAATAATTTATATATAATTTATTTACATTATTTCATTTTCATATAGATTATTTTTTAGATAACATCGTAAATTTTTAAAAAGTTATTTAATAAAATCGATGTTTATATTTGTCTTCATAATATCAATAATTGAATATATGATTTTAATATATAATGAATAATAGAATTAAATATTATTATAGTTAAATCCATTTTAATGGCATAAATCCTTATTCATGAGAGACATATATTCTAATAATAATATATCTACATTGTGATATTTCATATTTGTTCTCCCTATTAATATTTTGTTTCTTTTAGAACTAAAAAATCGATGGGAAAATTTATTAATGATATTTTTTAATCAAAATAAATAAATTTATTCTATAGTGACTTCTTTGTATAATTTTATTGTGAAATTATGATATATATTAATATGGTATAATAATTCACAAGAACTAATCATTAATACCTTATAATTGTTTAAAATAAAAACACACATGAATTGTAATATTCAAAAATTGGGATTTTGTTAATGTCATTAATGATATAAAAATTTATATTATGTAATACAATATTGTATGTTTATAAAAAACACAAATTTTTTACTTAGAACATTATTTTTTTGAATTTTCTAATTAATATATTATTATTCATTTTGCTGTTTATATTTTTCTAGTTTTTTATTTTTTGATGATATTTATTACAATTTAGTAATATTTTCATAAAATTTTATTATATATTAATAAAACTAAAAAATTTATCCTAATCATTTTAAAAACATTAAAACATTAAAAATTTACATTGATATACTTATAAAGTTATGTGATAATCTTATAATGGGTTTTCACAACATTACAATGGTTATTGTTAGCATAACAAAGGTTTTTCTCAATATAATGAATAGTTGATTCAACCTCAGGATGTCATATCAAATTATTATGTTGTTTTATATAAAAATTATTGTATACAATCTCACCCATTTGATATCGAAACATTTTATTAATAAGGATATTCAAATAAGAAAGATAAACATTATTGTTGTGATGAACCATATTATATAGGTTTTACCTATAAAGATAATTTTGAATAGTACCACAATGACTAACCTTACGATAATTCAATCAAACAAATAAAATTATATTTTTTAATAAAAATTGAGTGTGTTTCATGATTTTAGAAGGATGTTGATATATAATTTATAGATGGTATTTTTGAGTATAAGATCCTTTTAAATTTTTCGGATGCTACTGATTATGATGTGGTATTAGTGCTCTAACATAAAAATTATTATAAATTTATGAGGGTAAAATTATTCCCAATATCTAGAAAGTATTTGTGATATATTTTATAATATTATAACCTTATTTTATTTGATATAATTTAGAACTTATAAATTCATAGGTCCTATTAATTAAAAATAATAACCTAACAATTTTTTTATTCATCTTTTAAGGATTGGATCACATTAATTATATGATCTCATGATACACATCTGAATCTAAAATATAAATAAGATGGGTGATATGGTTGTGCTACGTGAATAACTAGAACATTCAATTAAATAATTAATAACAACTCTTTGAAAGAATATTAATATTATTGATGATATTATTGAACCATAAATTATTATATTAAACAGTGTAATGAATAATCCTCTCTTTTATACTAATTCATTAATGTTGTATGTGAACCATCCTGGTTCTATTTTTCGAAGACAATTCATGAAATTTTATTAATGGTAGATCCATGTAAAATCATTTGGCACCTTTTTCATTAGTATCAAATACATTCACATCTCTATGTAGTCTGTTATAATGTGATTGGAATAAAAGTCATTGATCATGAATTCAACATTGTTGGAGTATATTGGCAGTATTTCTTTTTGTGATGAACCACTATAACACCATATGTTACATAAAATTAATTTTTATATTTGTTCATTTCATTTGGGAATTAAATAATAATGTAATCATTTGGATACATTTTAAAGAGTTAGATATTATATATGTTAGGTTCAATAGGTCATATTCCCTAAGTGGTGGGTGGTGGTGTGAATATGGGTATGGAAGATTAAAACTACTGCCTCTTTATATTTTTTTCATCATAAAACAAAAAATCTCCCTTTATCTCATAGAAATATAGGAACAGTTTTAAAATCATGAACAAGACTCACCGATTTTACGTGGTTCACCCTCATATGGCAATGTCGATGGACCATACAACAACGATGTTCCAATGTATGAAATCCACACAAGTTCCCCAAAAATTACATGTTTTAGGATATATAATCCATGCTTAGTCTCACTTCCATTATAGGTTATATGGTAATCTCACTACATTCCCAATTGTAACTCCCTATGTCTCTTTTTGGAGGTCACTGCAAATGGAAAGAATCACACTCTTTCTCTCCCTTTTGTCACTACTCTTGAAATGGGATCCACCTATATTTTATACAAATAAAGGAACCTTAACTTTCATGAATGTAATCATCCTCTAATATTGGTAGATACTCTATTGATAACAAATTTTCACGTATATATGAATTAGACTTATCCACACACTATTAGAATAGAGTAAACTACTTTTGAAATTTTTTGTGACCTTTTGAAAACATTCATATGTACAACAAAACCCACCTATCATATACTGAATACAACTCTACTTCCTCTATATACGGCTTAGTGGGTATTATTCATATATCACCTCTCTTCCATGAACTATCATCCAAATCATTCCTCCCTTCCTTCCTGAACATTTTCTGCATCCATGAACTGTCTCTCATCTGTGGACTACCACTACTTTAGTAGATCATATCTCCTCTGTGTACCGACTATTCCTTCTTCATGTACCACATCTTCCAACTCATCATTCCACTTCATTTATAATCTATACTTCCCTATAGAATAATTCGAAAAAATTTCTTCCATGTGAACATCTTCACCCATCAAAGAATTACCCCTCACAATCGTCCTTTAGAATTCACTAAATTCACAAAGAAAATGTATTTTCTTAAAAAAACATTTATATTATAATGATGTGATTAGGGATCCTGGTATAAGAATTTAGATTTTAAAATTATATAGATCTGAGATTTAGAAAATCTTCAATGTTGAACTGCCTCTACCGCCTACTATGCATCCTCTGTGAACAATATTCATCCCATGAACCCTTTTACCATCACTATCAGCGTACTGTCATTCTACATACACAGCGAAACAAATTAGTTTCAAATTTTCTTGAATGATGCCCTTTGAAATTTTACAAATCACAACCTTATTTCTAGAACAACAATTCCTCACATATTCCGTAAGCCTTCTATGCACGAAGTGAATTTTCCGTGAACTATTTTCTCCATACTAAATGTTGCTATAAATGGTCTGCATCACATGATTCCTGGTTCCCTTTCCATTTAATATTTCCTTACCTTTGCAGATTTCATTTAATTATTCATATTTAATTTCAACAAACACAATCAAAATAAAAATATACCAAGAGGACATTTATAATAAATTTTTTTCAATAAATTTGCTAATAATTTTTGTATATAAAGTCACTCAAACCCTCTTGAAATATTTTTTATGAAAAATATGATAAATTATTCTTTATATTACTAAATAAGTATTTTTTATTCAATATATGTAAAAGGTTTATAAGAGTTAATTATATTGGAGTAAAGGAGATGTTTTCAAGGTAATTACATATATTATGATACAAATTGATGTTAATGAAAACAATAAAATGTTTTTTGGTTAATATTCAAATGGGAGTTATGGATATGTTGTCATAAGTTATTTTATTTTTCACAATATATGATAAAAAGGCACATACTCTATATGCATATTTTTGAAGTGAGTTATTTTTGGAGTCATATAATAATAATATTATATTAAAATAATATTTATATAGAAAATATAATAGATTTTGATATTTATATTTTATATCAAGTAAATTATACATCTAAATCTTGTGATATTTCTGGGTTTCGGAATCTCATTCAATATAATTGGATTATATCATTGGAATTACATTTCATAATAGTAGAATATTAGAAAAATATAAATTAGTATTATTGTATATTTCATATCATTTGATTTTATATTTCATAAGATGATATTCGTGGGAGGTTGAAAATAAAAATTGTTACAATAATAAATAAAATTAGACAAATAAATAGTTAGCTTCTTCTCAAAAAACACATGGTATAAAAAAATTATTTTGACCAATACCTATGATACAGAGAAATATAAACAAATTAATAGTTATTTTATAGTATCCATTTTTCAATATCATATAATTAAATTAATATAATAGTTATTAGAAGAATTTTATAAAAGAATTATAACATAATCTATAGAATTTAGATATCAGAATAAATAAATATAAGGCCTTTTATTTATTAGAATGGTTTGAATGAATTTAAAGGAATACAAAATGTCTAATAAAAGACCCTCATAAATTATGTCCATTCCTAATTACGATCATTGTTGATATATATTATATTATGTGACTATTACAATAATTTAAATAAGGATACATTTTTAGAGATAATTTATATAGAAGGGAGAACTAATGAAAAGAAATAGTATTTATATCACATAAATAAATCATTCATTAGATCATTAGAATGGTGATGCATCATTGGGGCTCTCGATAGACAATGACCATGAATAACATTAGATATGCTAGTTTAGTTGAATTATCTATGAGATAAGATCAAACTCATATATATACCCCATAGATTAATGATTCCCAAATACCCTATCGAATATACTAAAATATCCAATATTATCCATTGTGATTATGTTGGTGTGATATGGGAATATTTATCTATTGGTTATGTAATATAAATTTGTAAAATATTTGGTTATTTAATTAGTGTTTACTATGAAACAACAAAATTATATAATTTAATACCCAAATATAAATGTTAACGTTTATATGAATTTATGATAAATATCTAATATATATTATATATTTATAATTAGAATTTATAAATGATCCCAAGAATGAAATTTGTTACTTTTTTATAAAAAATAGTAAGATATATTAAATTTTTTATAAAAATGATATAACTAAAATAATATATATATATATATATATATAATGAGGACCCAACTCATCCAGTACAATTCCCTTTAAAATATTTTTATTGTATCCATAATAGGTTATTATTAAGTGGGGTAATGGAGAACTAGGAGAGGTAATGTATAATATAATATAATGGAGAAAAGAAAATATTAATTGTATTCTTCAATAATGTGACACTCAAAATTATTATAAATATCTACTTCTTAATATAATATCTAAACAAACAAATTCAATGATCTATCATAATGGATCTCTCATGTATTATAACTGATATATCTCACTTAAATTATGAACATTTGTTTTTGTTATATATATAGTCTCTAATATTTGATTCTCAATATAAGTAGGGGTTCCAATTTTATCATCTTCATTTAATATTTTAATTTTTTCCCTTTGAAACACATTAAATATTTTTATTTACAGGCTTCCATTAAAATATATGAATTCCATTATCCCCAATAGTTTAGTTATCAAGTATTGAATTATCATATCACATTCATATTATCCTTTCATAAGTTGTAACTAAAACATACCACAGTTCCCATACATGGATATTCTATCTTTTAGGATGATTATTCATAAAATTACACATAAAAATGGATGAAGATCATAATATATTAGTTCTTTTAGATGCTTGGCCCAAAATATTCTCATCTAGTCGATGGTCTTCAATTTTTTCAAGAAATTATTTTCCATTTAGTACAATTCATTTAAATACCCTATATAATATATTGGTCTTTATTAGGGGAAGTAAAGAATAATAAATGGTGAGAGAATATGATATTTATGGGTAAACAAGGGATATATGTAAGAATAAAATAAGAAAAACTTTTTGTGGAATGGAGAATAAAATTTGAAAACCATACCCGGAATATAAATATCATAATCGTAATAATGGAATAAATATTTTATTTTCATATGGAATGAATCATAAGATAATCATATAACATCATCCATAAAAAAATTAATTTTTCTTAAGAAAATGATTTTTGTCATATTTATTACAATAGAGAAGAGTTCTTTAGTTTTGAATTATCATTTCATGATACTAATTTGGTTGATCCATGGTTGGATAACCCTGCCGAGTAGGACACAACAATATCCACATTACATCCCTATAATCATTATTAAATGGGTTCACTCCCCAAACCATCATATCAAAAAAGGATCACTCCAATCTCCATCATTTCGAACATATTTCCTTACTAAACAAACATTATTTTCTGTAGCATTATTATATATCTCAAGGGATTAATAATATTTCACTATGCATTTGAGGGTGACATATGTCCCACATTTATTGATTATAACAAAAACATCTTCCATGGATGTAACTGAATGACCATAAAATAATGGTAATCACACATATGTGTTTAATAAGATTATTAATCGTTCACCACATCACAACCCATTGATTGAGGCAGACATTATAAAAAATAATCTTATAAAATACTATAGATAATTTCAAGGATTGATAATATTTTCACCATTTCATCATCGAATAACCCATGTAAATATGTGAGTTTCATAATATATTTATCATAGTACAATCCATATAAGAGAAACTAGTTTCATTAATATCTTGAAATCATAAAAATAAACTATTCAAATAAATAATAGCATGTGAACCATCAATCATAACCCCACCAAAGAAAATGCTACACCAAACAATATCATCTTATAAAGAGAAGGATTTTAAATGTTCAGTTTTAAAATTTCATAAGGAAATGAAAACTTATTACAAAATCATTTATAAATAAATAAATTATTATAAAGATTCTTTTCTATGAATATAATAATGAAAACCCATAAACAATATTTGAAAACATTTAAATCATTTCATAAGGAAAGTATCCTTTATGATTTTATTTTTTAAAATCAAAATTCATTATAATAGATATATTATTTGAAAATAAACATGAAAATATATAAATAAATATTAAATTAAAATTATTTTCATCATGATGGGAATCCTTTTCCAAGCTGTACCTGTTAATGAATCTTTCCCTTTCAAATTTGTTCTAAAATCCTAATGGGAATTGTTTTAGAATACAATATAATGATTCCTTCTATTTTTTTTATTATTTAATAGAGAAGTTAAAATTTAATTAATAAATCATTTAAATAATTTTTTAAAAAAATTTAATTCATTTAAAAGACATCATTTTTCTATAAAAAGGGTTTTCAATTGAGTACACAAATTTTTTTAACACTCTTGAATTAATATGTAAATAAAGAGATGAAATTTAATAGAAACAATTTATTAAACATAAATTTCAATAGAGTAATAAATTATATGATTTTATTTTGATATAAATTTAAATATTTCATCATTTACAGATCAATAATGTGATATCCCAATTAAATATTATAATATAGCATAACACAGATACCACTTTAGTAACTAACAATCAAAATTAACATCATATAATAACAATAAACGAAATACTTAATATCAATATTATTATTATATTAATTTTATAACATTACAGTATATATTTATATACATTCTATAGAATATGATTGGTGTATAGAAGAACATATTTCTCCAAGAAGTATATTTGAGAAAAAATCCATTACTACTTAGGTAACTTTTGAACTGTAAAGACAAGAAAAATATATATCCAAACATGTGTATTTAAATAACAATTCATATCAAGATAAGAATTATAAAATACATTAATTGGTAGTATACAAACAAAATTAATGAAATAGTTGGTGAATATGTCATTTTCCTTATATAAGTAAAATGTGAGATGGGAAGCTGTAACCTTATGTCTAAACTTCCATTATATTCATTTGAACCTCCAATATGGAAAATATAACTTTATTATATATCTTCTGTTGGATAATTAATATATATTTTATAAAATATTTTATATTCAAATGAAATATTATCACTTATATATTAATAATTCAAATTAAATGTATGTTTTAGGGAATAAAAACATTGTTTTTTATTTGATTTGATATTTCATTATTGGTCCTGTTAAATTGAAAATAGATACAAAATATCTCTAATGTTTAAATTTATATATACATCATATATAATAACTACATAGTTATTTATTTTTATTTATAATAAATAGCTATATAAACTGTAACACACTAGTCATGGAGAAAGTAGGCCTTACATACACATCAATATTGTTTCAATTTTTATTAACTATTCAATAAAAGAAATATAGATGATATATTAACTTTATAATATATTTTTTATGTTTTATTTTACATATTTTCCTTAAACACATCATTATTACAATAAATGGAAAACATGAATGAATCACATTGTTTTGTGGGGTGGTAGACTTGAATCAACACGAGTAACATTATCAAATTCCCCAAAAATTTATATAATTATGAAATGTGTTATATAATAATTAAATAATAATAATAATATCATTTAAGTGACATATATACAATTAATACATTATTGTGTCCAACTTTTCTAGGTTGTAATGAAAAAATTGAATGACATCGGTTCGAGATTCCATTGTATATTGTACACATGAATGGTGATTTTGTAATACATATGAGGGAAGTGGAAATGGGTGTATGTAATTCAATTAAAATAAAAAATATTATTATTTTTTATATAATTAGTATATTATTTCAAAAATCAGTATTTATAATTTTACATTGTATATGAATAAATAAAACAGAAATGCTCATTAATGAACATTACATCTTCTTTGGGTATCCTCCATAGGTTTGAACCAAATGAATACCCAGGATGGGTTTATATAAAAAAGAGTGATTTTAGTATTATAGTCTGTATGTATGAAATTTATTTCAGTGGTTATTGGAAAATCCAAATGGGTTTTGTGGTGTTAATATGATAGTAGAATTGGTGACATTTTACAAGTGAGGTGAGTGGCACACTTGTTATTCCATGAAATAATGAATTCCTCCCACGTTTTTTCATGTCACAATTGAACAATAATAGGCTAGAGATAATTATGAAATATTTCCATCAAATGGGTTCTATTTATATTGGGGATCTAATTTTACACTCAACTATTTATTTTAACCAACAAGTTAACTCTTTTTTATCGTAATAGTAATAAATAAATTTTACCATTTTAACTACTCATTTTTTTACAAATAAAGTTGATCATATTAGATGATATGAAATATTATTATTCCAAATATATTATAATTACTTTCAAATTCAATTCACATAATCAGAATATTTTTATTTAAATAATTTATACAAATGCAAACTGATGGAGGGTTTTTAATGATAAAATATTCATAATAATTCAATGGTATTATATCAAATTTTTTAATGTTGTTGATTCCATTTTTGTACATTGGATTTAAAGATTTATAGATGAATTATTTTTTCTTTAAAAATATATTAAAATATAATTTAACATTGTAAATATGTTAAATAAATGGTATTTTTAAAATAAAATATATTATTTTTTACGATTCCTAATTTTTAAAATTTTCAAAATATTCTCAAAAATTTCACACAAATATAATTCTAACATGATGACTTCAAAAATGGAAATTATTTTACATATTATATTTTATAATATATATGTAAATAAATTATAATATAATCTCATGAATATAAATAACCTTAATTTTTTTGATGCCATATTATTTAATAATTTAAATATTTTACAAATTGTCGATTTATTATATATTAAGAAATTATAAATAATTTTCATTGAGTAATATTTTTTTTGAATATATCATAATTTAGTTATTATTATTCAAACCTAGTTCCATAATGGATATTTTATAATAATATTATATTGTTATTCACAGATTCTCATTGGTGAATTTCACACACACTATCAAAGAGACTCACTATGTTGTGTAAAAAATGAAATAAAAAATAATATTTTATTTT
Organism: Viscum album; assembly: GCA_963277665.1. Taxonomy (NCBI): domain Eukaryota; kingdom Viridiplantae; phylum Streptophyta; class Magnoliopsida; order Santalales; family Viscaceae; genus Viscum; species Viscum album. Next base: position 924,275,662 of record OY728156.1, read on the forward strand.
GAAAATTAATATTTCATAATTTATTAGGGTGTTACATTATTACCACTATTTAATTAAATTTACCGTAAAAAATATCTCGGCCATCAATGGTTTAACATTAGAAAATTATTTCATTAAAACTAACATCGTACAAATTAATAGTAAAACATACAAAAAATGGGAATATGGAAACATGAATGAATGATTGAGTGAATAATAGATAGTGTTCTAATTAAACATAACATAAGTGGAATGTGGAGATCTATTGATGTTAGAAAATTATAATTAATATTAATGAGTAATGGAGATCATTGATTTTAATTATTTCTCGATCGTGCGATGTTTAAATAACAAAAAATCAAAAACAAAAGATGTTTGAGATATGTCATTGATATAAAAAATGACAAAAAATTTATTAATTTTTTTAAAGATTTCTTTCCTAATGTTTAATTATTTTCACTATAGAATACACTTACTTGATTTAAGTCCATTTCATATGAACAGTCTTAGAATTTTATTTTTCCTAAATGAATTTCCACATAATATAATACTCAGTGAAATGAAGAGGAATTTATAATTCCCAAAGATATAATAAATAATATAATCCATAAATTTAATTATAATTGATTATGTCAATATTTTTTTATCAACTAAACAAAATAGTGATCATCAGTTTTCCAGTATGCATAAATAACCATGTGGTGAGGTTATAACTTAATATCTAAAAAACATACCAAATTAATGAATACCATCATCATGTATACTATTGAAACAATTTAAAATTATCAATTTCCTCAGAACCTAATTGAAAGAAAAAATTAATCATAATTAATTACATAAAAAACGTATTATTGAATATATTCCTTAAATACAAAAATTATGAACTTCCACAAATAATATCAAAACAAATTTTCCATAAATATTAAATAACATCCATTTCCATTAGTACAACCCAATTTACATTTTTTATATCAATCCTATTCTTACCCAAACTAAAAAAATTCTAACCATAAGAAAGATAATGAGGGTTATATTCCATTAATAAAAATATCAACATTCCCTAAAATTAAATTTCATGGTAATGAAAACCATTTAACATATTATAAAAAATCCATTATAGAAAAATCGTTATATATATCATGATTTATAGAAGATCATTCTATAATGACAACCCATAAACACTTCCATCATCAAAATTAATTCTCAACCCAGTAACTATGATTCATCTTTTTATTCAATACATCCAATTTCCAAAAATATGATGTTTAAATAATGACTTAAGATTCATCAACATGATCTTAGTCAGGATTCTCGTGTTTAAAATGTACAATAATTTTTTAAGAACCCCTATCATTCATTTAAAAATTTATTCAATCTTATATTTAGCAAGTTTTAGTGAGGCTTCATGGGTTTTAGAGAAGTTGGTTTAGTGTAGGGACATTTACATTGTCTATTATATACACCATCCAAACATATATGGGATGTGTGACATGAGAATAATATAGGGTGGCAGTGTCATTATGCATGGAATGTGTGTTATTGTGTAAATTTTTCTTAAGTCAATTTATAGTGCTTGTTGTAATTTTGTGGTTTCAATATTATCTTATCCATAACCATAATGCTATGTAATTTTTAATATAAATAAAATAGTTTTAATTTATAATAATGTATTATTAACAGATCTCATTCATGATCATTATTTAAACCCTTCATCAGGGTTCATAAATAAATTATGAAATTCCTGAGAAAGCTGCTAGAGTTTTTTAGTGAAGGTGTTCATAAATGCAAATATTCAGGCACCAGTTGATAATAATATCCATAAAAATGCTCCCTTTTCATAGTTTTTACTCATAGTTATTGATGTTGTAGAACAAAACCCCAACATACTATCATTACAATGATTTAATTTCAAAGAAATAACATTCTTAACCCTTTACAATA